>LPNX010344605.1:0-58924 GCA_001517045.1 Pseudotsuga menziesii | reverse complement strand
ATCTTTATTATAAAAGTAAAATAGGGTAAAAACCCTAGCTCATATTTCTGAGCAAAATCTATCTGTATTCTTTATATACATTAGTAACCTAGGATAAACCATATGAATAGTTCTTCTTAACCATTAAAAGAAACAACTAAATTCATTTCACATAAATGAAATACAATAATGAATAACATATACAAAATGTATACTTATAAAAGAAACTATTTATTTTTATTTTTATAAACAATATGTATCTATAAAAGTAAATGATAGGATTGAAACCCAAATACATATATTACAATTACAAATGCCATTACATCAAAGTTATAGACCAAATTAATTAGATTATGTAACTACTAAACAAATGGGTTATTATAAATTACTTGCAGTCCTTTAAGGACAAACAAAAGGCATTGGTAATTATTATAAATTAGAATTTCCTCAACACATGGTAATACTAGTTAATAGTCAAACAAAATAAGTAATAAAAATTGTTAAAAACTAAATAGAATAATTTATTTTAAAATGAGGGTTTCCATAGGATAAACCCTAGCTCATAAACTGTGAGCAAAAATGAGTAAGGATTACAACTAAACAATAACTGTATGTATCAGTCTTAAAAACTATAATCATAAACTTTTATAGAGTATTTATTTCAGGGCACAAAAACTTCATTTACAGTCAAGAAGGGTAAAAACCCTGAATTTACAAAGAGCATAATCTTAAACATCGGTTAAACCAAAACAAGGTTGAAGACAAACCTATCTTTACAAAAGAACTATTGATTTAAACAAGCTGTAAATCTAAACATAAAAAGTAATTACATTGCTCAGTTAAAACCGAGTCTACCCATCGACTAGTGAGGGTTTGAAACTGGGTATTTGAACAAATGACCTGTAAAAATTGTTGGAATATAATCCGTCAAGATTATACGTTATTGTAAATATTAGGAATATGAAGAGACTCTTGGATGTGTGATTCCAAGAGTCATCATAGATGTATAAATAAAGGCATTCTATGGAGAAATAATGAGAATTCGGGAGTTATTCCACCTGACAGTGGTATCAGAGCGGGTGCCTACCATAACTCCTGCCTGTATGCTTGTCAGTCCTGGCAGTCTCGCTGCCAAACCTTCATCCTTCCTTCTACTTATTTATTTCAGGCTTCCTGCCCCATCAGTATGTATTTGCATGCATTTTCCTATAGCCTGGGTGCCAATAATTCCATGCATCTCTCCTGCTAGTGCATTCATTGTGTGAGTGACAAGTCCAGGCCTATGTTGAGGAATGGTTGTCTTAGGTATGAAATAGTTCGTTGGGAAATATGTTATTAATTATTTCCTCAATTTTTTGCACGTTGATTGTTCATTGCTAGAACGTTTGAATTAGTCTGCTATATACCTAACCCTAATTTTGCATCAACGCTTCATTTTCTCATTTGAGAGTTACCACTCTGCTGCAACTCATATTTCTCATAGCCCCATCGTGCTTCCATTCCACTACCTGCTGAGATATTCTACACACCATTGCGATCTTCAGTTTCTAGTATTTTTATCGTTACTGTAACACTCAATGGTTGTGACTGCATAAGTTCTGTGGGAAAGCTGAAAGGAGTATATACATGACTGAAGCTATTTTCGGTAACCATAATATTGTATGAGAGAAGTGACTTCTTTGTTTGAATAATATCTTGTATTGAGAACTCGTAGTGCTATATTTTGAGAATTGAAGACTGTTGTGAAGTATTCCTTGAGAGCTGCAACTTGCGGCTGCAAATTTTGGAGAAAATGCGACCTCTTTGATAAAGATTGAAGATATTTTTCTATTTGGTTGTTATGATTCTATGGAAGATCGGGGATTGAGGATTGTTGCAATGAACATTCATGCCTTTCCTCAAACTCAGTGAAGATTGCTGTGAATTCCTTGTGTTATCATGAAGCTGCTCACAACTACTTGAAGATTGTAGTTGAGAACTGATGCTCTCCTCCACTAGAATACTGTTGGTGGAACGTGTAAAGACTGAGCCTGAATGTGGTGAACAAGATCATGATTGTATTTATCTATGTGGAAATGTGTCTTGAATACATCGAGACCTAGATCTGTTTCATTTGGATATGAGATCATTGTTTTGTTGAAGACTACTTGGAGAATGTGAAACTACTAGAAGCATTGCGTTTTCTTCTTTTCGATTTGAAGAAGTGCATGTTGCACTTCTCTTTTCCGAAGCGATTCTCTTCCTTGTGAACTGCTGCAAAGTGAAACTGTAACTACATTGCCAGAGAATATTGTTGGTGTACGTCTGTATTTTGAAGAGTGTTGCAGCGTTGACAAGAAGGCTGTGTCCTAATCTCTTGAAGAAAGCCTGCTTTTATTTGACCTGCGACCTGCTCCTTTGCGTTGGTGAGAGATTGTTTTCTACTAGTTTGAAAGCCATTGAAAGCATATTTAAAGTTGTAGGCTTGAGAGGATTAAGTTTGTATTTCAAAGTTTGTATGACAATAGCAGAGACATTGACATTGTTGTAAAGCTTGAGGAAGGTGGCAGAGACTTAGACCTGCACCTTTACTCTTTCTTCTTTTTCTCCTATTGTGAAGTGACAAGTTCAAATCACTGACATTTGATACCCTGGTAGAGACCATAGCTGACAGAGAGAAAGATTTTGGTAAGAAGACAACCGAGCATTCTAGAGAATCACTTTGCTTTGCTCAAAAAGCAAAGAACCACACCAAAGACCAATCCAAAGATCATCCCAAAGGAGAAAGCAGCATGAGAGGCAGAGGAAGAAGAAACTTCAAAGGTAGAGGAGGCAGAAACAACTCCAGCAAAAGATCAGATTTGAAGTGCAAGCGTTTTGGAAAGATTGGACATACAGCAGATCAGTGTTGGGCTTCGTGGGACTCCATCAAAGACATGCATAACCAGAAGAAAGATGACACTAAGAACCAAGATGCTAGTAAATCTTCAGATTCTGCTCATTGTATTGTTGCACATTGTAATCTTGGTATTAATGAAATGACTTCACTTTCATCTTACACAGATTGTTGGCTACTTGATACTGGTGCAACATCACACATGAATTTTAGAAAAGACTGTTTTGAAGACTTAATGAAACAATAAATGGCATAGTTTACTTTGCAGATAAGTCAAGTCTTAAAACAAAGGGAATGGGAACCATTCGGCTAAAGATGCCTGGATTCCCTGATTTCTTGTTAAAGAATGTTCTTTATCTTCCATAGTTGCAGGGAAGCTTGTTGTCCTTGGTGCAGATTCGACAGCAAGGCCATTCCATCCACATGTTTGATGGAATCGTAGAAATAAGAAAGTCCTCTGACAACCAAGTCATCATGACTTGATACAAAGATGGGAAGCTGCTGAAGCTAAAGAGTTCATCTGCAAGGGTTCAGAACTATGCCTACCTCTCTCAGCATGGAGAAGGTAATTTGTCATCAAGTTTATTATGGCATGCAATATTTGGTCATCTAAATTATAACAGTCTTCCTTTGTTGAGAAAGAATGGTGTATTTGGTTTGCCCACCATTCCCAAAGAGAAGAGCAAATGTCATGCATGTATATTAGGGAAACACAGTAAGCTGCCATTCCATGAATCTAATTTTAGAGCAAGTAGGAAATTAGAATTAGTGCATTCTAATTTATGTGGCCCAATGCCAACTCCTTCTACCAATGGGAATAAGTATTTTATGACCTTTGTTGATGACTACTCAAGAATGTGCTAGATTTACTCATTAAAGACAAAATCATAAGCATTTCAAACATTCAAGGAATTTCATGCATTGATAGAAAAACAAGCACAATCTAAAATTGGTACACTTCGTACTAACAATGGGAAAGAATACACTTCAAATGCTTTTGAAGATTATCTTCGCCAACATGGAATTTCACATCAAACTACAGTTCCCTACAATCCTCAACAAAACGGTGTAGCAGAAAGAATGAACAGAACCATAATGAATATGGTACGCTCAATGATGTTTTTTAAGAATGTAAAACTAATGTTTTGGGGTGATGTAGTGAAATGTGCAGCCTATTTGAGAAACAAAACTCCCTCAAATGCTCTTGATAACAAGACTCCACATGAAATGTGGTTTGGCCATCTCCCTTCAGTCAGGCATCTTAGAGTTGTTGGTTCCACCTGTTATGCCTTGATTCCAAAGGAGCAAAGAAACAAGTTTGGTGCTCGAAGCAGAAAATGCATTTTCCTGGGGTACGAAGAAAACTCCAAGGCATACCGTCTGTATGATGATCTAAACAAGAAGTTTTTTATTTCCAGAGATGTCATTTTTCTTGAGACTAATAAAAATGACCAATCCATTGAGAGACAGCTTGATCATTTGGAAAAATATCCTCATCCAAAGAAATATTCTGAAAATGAATATGAAATTCCAAACCTTGAAGGGGGGATTCCTATTCTGGATTAACCTTTGGAATTTCCATATGAAGCACCAACTCCCCCGCATGAAGAAGTTCCTGCAACTTCACCTAAACAAGATATTCAACTGGATGATGTGATTGAGAGAATGGGAAGACTCAACCTTGAACAAAATGAAGCACCACCAGCTGATCAACCAGGACCATCATGGAAGATTCCTAAATGGGCCACAAAGACACTTGTAAGTGTCCATCCGGATGAAGTTGGAAAGACGGGAACGAGAAGTTCAAAAATACATGAAGATGGAGGAGAAGAAGATAATTCAGGTGATGACATGGATGTATCATTTGATTGTGAATTTAATTTATCTGCTAACTTTGAACCAACTTCCTTTGAAGAAGCTTCTACTCGAGTTGAGTGGAAAGAAGCTATGCAGAATGAGTATGATGCACTCATGAAGAATGGAACTTGGAAGCTGGTTGACCCTCCAGTTGGAACCAAACCAATTGGTTGCAAGTGGGTGTACAAGAACAAATATAGATCATATGGCTCACTTGACAAGCACAAAGCGAGACTTGTAGAAAAAGGCTATGCACAGAAGGAAGGAATTGACTATGAAGAAACGTTCTCTCCTACAGCAAAATGGGCTACCATCCGTACCTTACTCTCTTTAGCTGCTCAGAATGGGTGGAAAGTTCATCAGATGGATGTGAAGATTGCTTTCTTGAATGGAGACTTGAAAGAGAATGTCTTCATGTCTCAGCTAGAAGGATTTGTTGTGAAAGGAAAAGAACAAAAGGTATGCAAGCTTGTCAAATCCTTGTATGGCCTAAAACAAGCGCCTTGCACATGGTATGAAAAATTAACTGAGCATCTTTTGAAGTTAAATTTCGAACATTTTGATCTTGATGATGCAACACTGTATATAAAGAAAGTTGGAAGATCTGTTGTGTATCTTGTGGTGTACATAGATGATCTTTTGATGACAGGGAACAATGAGAGCTATATAGCATCCATAAAGAAAGATTTGAAACAGATCTTTGAAATGACAGATATGGGACATCTCCATTATTACTTAGGAATTGAAGTCACTCAACATCCTAAGTACATATTCCTATCACAGAAAAAATATGTTGGAGAACTACTAGACAAATTTTGCATGACAGAATGCAACCCTATCTCTACTCCAATGGAACAGAAAATGAAGCTCACATCAAGTGAAGGAAAATAATTTGAAGATGTGACCAAGTATCGACAACTTGTAGGAAGACTTATCTACCTTACAACAACTAGACCAGATATTTCTTATGTTGTTGGCATACTTTCAAGGTTCATGCATAAACCTTGTGAAGGACACTGGTCAGCTACAAAAAGAGTTCTAAGATACTTGAAGGGGACTCAAGACATTGGAATCAAGTACTCTAAGGTGGATGACTTCAAACTTATTGGGTACTCAGACTCAAATTTTGATGGCGATAAAGAGATAGGAGTATCAACTTCTGGATACACTATGAGTCTTGGATCAGCAGCTGTCTCATGGAGATCACATAAACAGTCAGTTCCAGTAGATTCAACAAACAGAAGCAAGATATGTGGCTGCAGCTGAAGCAACGAAAGAAATAGTATGCCTTAGGAAGATACTTGAATATTTGCAAGAAAAACAAGAGAACTCCACTCCATTATTGATCGACAATATTTCTGCAATCAAGGTGGATAAGAATCCCAGATTCCATGATCGAACCAAACACATCAACACAAAGTATCATTTGATTCGACATCATGTAGAGGCCAAGACAGTCCATCTTCGACATTGTTCCACAAATGATCAAGTTGCAGACATCTTCACCAAAGCGCTTGGATGAGAAAAGTTTGAAAGATTCAGAAACATGCTCGAACTTACTAACACCCCTTCAGATTAAGGGGGGGATTGTTGGAATATAATCCATCAGGATTATACGTTATTGTAAATATTAGGAATATGAAGAGACTCTCGGATGTGTGATCCCAAGAGTCATCGTAGATGTATAAATAAAGGCATTCTATGGAGAAATAATGAGAATTTGAGAGTTATTCCACCTGACAGAAAACACATAACTTATGGCGAGTCGAGGAAGGCTTCCCCAAACCCTGGGTGAATCCAAATGACCACCCTAATACAAGTAGGGTGAAAACCCAACACATGAACCACATGGATTACCCGCATTAAGCCACAAGCCATAGCATTTGAAGGCAGTTTGCATACTTCCTCAACGTGTATGTATATGTCCGCGAGCCCCTGCAAGAGATTTAAAATACAAAAGTCAGAAGTAAAAAAACTCATGAATTATTATGCTATTATAATGGCATATACACCTGCTGCAATTTAAATGAACTTTAAAAACCATTTTTTTACATGGCAGTTGAAACACCGAACGATCTTGTGGAAGCACTGTCACCAACAAACTTTCCTAAAATAGTGGGTAAGACTAAAACTCATGCAGACAGTCAGCCATGAGGACGACAAAAGGAAGATTGCATAGACAGCAAGCCAAGGGCAACGATAACCTCTGCAAGCTTGCAGAGTGAGAACCCACAACCACTCAGAATGGATTTTAAACCAAACACCGGAGACAAAGGAAACACTAGACATGAGACAACTGGATCAGAGGAAGACCGACGGCAGCCATGAAAGCCAAGCAGAGAAGCCTCAAGGGCTAGCATGAACTGCGGAGGAGAAATGAAAAGCATTAGGTTTACAGAGGCTCTTAGATCCTGCACGCTTGGCCAAGAGAAGACCACATGGTCACTATTAAATCAAACCATGCAGTGGATCGTTCCCTATAGTGCCTGCATAAAACGATATCCAATTATTTAATAATTTGGAATGAGGGGTAAAACTATATCATAACCAAATTATTGCTTATCAATCAACACGTCGCTCATAATATGAGATACTAGGTCATGGTTAGAACCTCAACGTCATGAATTACGTTGACCTAGCGAGGAGTATCATCTTTTAAACTTTGGTTAATGCCGAAACCATTTATACATAGAACACACTCTATTTAATAACCTTACAATTTATATATTGTAACATCACTAATATACTATGGATGTTAGCAATCCCTTCCTTTAAAAATTAACCTTGTTATGGATAGAGGTCTTTATCATATAGAATAGCTCAAGCTAACCATTGAACACCTATAGCCTTCTTGTGTAGAAACAATATAGTTTATATATGGTTAATTCTTGTAATAACGACTTTTCAAGTGATAACATTTTTAAGTGACATAATGTAGTTTATGTAGAATCATAAACTCATTATGACCTTGAACCAATCATAGAATGAATTCCTATTAACAAAATAGAGTATGCATGTTTATAAGACTCATAAGAACTAATAACTCAAATGGTAACAAAACTAAGAAGTTGACAAAGTGTTTTGTAAGGACACTTTTATGAAATTCTTTTACATAGTTTAGAGTGACGAAACTTTGATGGATTTTGGTTATGACTCAACTTGGTAATCACTAAGGATTCACCATGTCTTTTAGGTAGTAAAGTAGTTATAGAATTAAACAAAATAACTAGAAATTCGACCTGCTTCAAAAGCATCAATCTCAGAAAAACTATTTGTAGACAGTAATTTTATACAAGAGAAGTATCATAGGAAAATTAAGAAATTGATTAGGAAAGGTTAACAGGCTGTAAGTTATCTCGCAAAAGCGAAATGTGGAACAGTTGTTACACAGATAAGATAATATATTTACATAGTGACAAATCAACCATTATAACATTGTAATTTATATAGACTAAAGTAGAAGTTACTTAGCGACTGAAATTATAATTTTAGAGCCGCAAACATATCTTACTGTCGCAACATACTTCTGAGCTTTATTACAAGAAAAAATGAAGGAAGCCAAATGGTTTTACCTCACAAAAGTTGTTTAGAGTTTAGCAGCTTAATTAATAAGCTTTATAATTGCAAATAAAACACTGTTGGATACTTTAAGAATTTTTAAAACGTACTCGTTCAATCATACCTGTAAACCTGTAAGAACTAGTAAACTTCTACGTTAGTACAATTTCTAAGTAAGCCCCGGATTCAAAAGTTAGATTCCACCTACTTGACAGGAAGAGACTCATTAGTAAACTAAAATAAAACAATACACAAGTAAACTTTATTCTTGTTACAAAAATGAACTGTTGAGTTAACATAATTGAGATTTAGAAAAACTAATTACTTGACTGTTTCTTTTATTTCTAACCTTTATCTATTAGTGAAACCGTGGGTTTTAGCATTTGTTGTTATCTCAAAATTTTAAATTTTTGCTTAAATTTGGGGTTTTGACATGTGGTATCAGAGCACAAGGTTCAAACAGTAGGCCTTGATGAATCCCAACTAGCTTTCATGAAACAGTAAATTAAATTATTGTGCCAACGTACTTTATTTTAAATGTTATTCAACAGAGAATTGTTTTCTGAAGTTTAACAGGTAGGTATGGAAAGGCTGGAAAAGTATGTAGAGGAGGAGTCTCCAGCTACTGAAACAGGAAATTTACCAAGAGATCCTATACCAGAGGATTTAACTACCAATTCTTTAGAGTTGTTACAACCTGTAAAAGACTTAAAAACTGAAGTGGAGTCTGTAAAGAGAGAAAATGAGAGGATTCTGAAGGCTCAAGAAGAGCTGAATTAGATCTTAACTGAAAAGTTTCAAACTGAGGGTAGGGATAGAAGATCAAAATCAGAAGATGCCAGTCATCAACGTAAATTTAAAAAGATGAAACATACAAAAACTGAAAGTAGTTCGTCTTCTGAAGTGTTTGGTGAACAACGAAATTACCATACTACTAGTGACAGTAGTGATGATAATCTGTACACTAAAAAGAGGAAATACAAACCTTATGAGGAAATTTCCAGAGATTTCAAAAAGATAAAACCACCAACCTTTAATGGAGAGATTGAGAAGGGGGAGGAAGCTGAATCCTGGTTATCTGGGATGAAGAAGTACTTCCAAATATATAATTATTCTAACTGGTTAAAGGCTAGAATGGCTATATATAACCTCTCAGGAAAGGCTGAAATTTGGTGGTAGGACTTGAAGAGAGTTAAGGGTACAAAAGAAAAATATGTTAACTGGAGTACCTTTAAGAGGCACTTCAAAAATAAATTCCTGTCTGAGCAGTATTATGAGGAGAGATCCAAAGAGTTTTATGAACTGAAGTTAGATTCAATGACAATGAAGGATTTGAACATCAAGTTCTTAAGTCTACTTAGGTATGTACCATACCTTGTAGATGAGAAACCAAAGGTACAGTGATTCCTTAGCTGTCTACCTTATCATATTAAATATATAATTGAATATTACAACCCAAAGACCTTGGAGGAAGCTATGAGAAAGGCTAACTTTTGTTTTGAGCAGAATCAGAAGAAAGAAAGCTTGGCCAACTGGAAGGCTAAGAAAAATAATAATCAGTTTAAACAAAAGAAGAAGGATTTTGTGCCTAACAGAAATTTTAAGAACAATAAGGCCAAAAATTATTCTAATAACAAGAATTTCCAAGGAAACAAGAGCAATACACCCAACAATCAAAATAATTCTAAAGGTAAGGAATTTGTGAATAATCATGGAAACTTTACCAAGAACTTTGAGTGCAAAGAGCGTGTCAAGTGCTGCGAGTGTAATAGCCCACACTATGCTTTAGTCTGTCCAAACTAGAAGAAGATTGTTAACAATATTCATACTATACAGGAGGAGATGACCATTGGGGAACTAGCAAGGAGCATGCCTAGAATCAACGCAGCCTTGAAAAACCGACAAGCTGAATATCAGACTTCCATGGTGGAAGTAGAAAGTATGATAAATCAAACCCCTGTAAGTATTTTGATTGATCCAGGAGCTAGTCTTAGTTATATTGCACCTCAGATAGTAGAAAAATGTAAGTTATCTATTGATAAGTTTGAGAATTCATGGTTATTTTAGTTAGCCACTGGTGCTAAAAGAAAAGTAACTTGTTTTGTGAAAGAATGTGCATTAGTTTTGGATAAATTTGAAACTATTGTTAAACTTAATGTTTTTCCACTTGGTTCTTATGATTTGCTGATTGGTATGGACTGGTTAGAACAACATAGAGTAATTCTAAACTGTCATGATAAAACTTTCACATGCTTAAACAATGATGAAAAACCAGTAAGTGTTAAAGGAATTCCTAGAAAAACTACTGTAAGGCAGATTTCTGCTTTACAACTTAAAAGAGTTGTTAGAAAGGGATGTAAAGCTTACATAGTAACAATTACTGATGAGGAAAGTAAAATTAAAACAGATAAGTTAAAAGTGGAAGACATACTAGTCTTAAAAGAATATGTTGATGTATTCCTAGAAGAGATTCCAAGATTACCTTTGAAAAGGGAATTGGAATTCATTATTGAGCTGATACCGGGTGCAGTACCTAGCTCAAAGGCCCCGTATCGAATGAACATATTGGAACTTAATGAATTAAAATAATTAATCGATAAAAGTATATCCGACCAAGTGTGTCTCCTTGGGGGGCACCTGTCATCTTCGCCAAGAAGAAGGACGAAACTATGCGACTTTGCATAGATTACCATCAGTTAAACAAGATGACCATCAAAAATTGATATCCGTTGCCCCGCATAGATGTTCTATTTGATCAACTACATGGATCCATGGTGTTTTCAAAAATAGATTTAAGGTCTAGATATCATCAAGTGAGGATTAAAGATGAATACATCTTTAAGACAACTTTTAGAACAAGATATGGTCATTACGAATTTGTCGTAATGCCATTCGAGCTTACTAATGGCCCAGTTGTCTTCATGTGTTTAATGAACAACGTAATGCATAAGTATTTAGATAAGTTTGTGGTCGTGTTTATCGATGATATTCTAATCTATTCAAAAACTGAAGAAGAACATAAAGAACATCTAAAAATGGTTTTGCAAGAGTTGCGAGAACATCGACTCTTCGCAAAGTTTAGTAAGTGTGATTTCTTCAAGGATAAGATTCAGTATTTGGGTCACGTAGTGACCAAGGAAGGAATTTCCATAGATCTTGAAAAGATAAGGGAAATCGAAGATTGGCTGGTTCCTAAGGATGTGACAGATGTTCGATCTTTCATGGGCATTACCGGTTACTACCGGAGGTTCATTAAAGGTTTTTTGAGGATAGCAAATTCGATAAATTCCTTGCAGAAGAAAGGAAAGAAGTTCAACTGGAATCAGAAATGTGAAGAAAGATTTAAAAAGTTAAAAACTTTATTAACTAGTGCACCTATTTTAAGAATAACAGATCCTAATAAAGAATTTGTAGTGTGCATCGATGCCTGTAATGATGGCTTAGGTGGTGTTTTGACTCAAGAAGGGCATGTTATTGCCTATGAGTCTAGAAAGCTAAAATTTCATGAAAATAATTATGCAACATATGATCTGGAATTAGCAGTTGTAATACACACCTTAAATATGTGGTGACATCACCTAATTGACAGAAAATTTGTTTTAATGACTGATAATAAAGGATTGAAGTATCTTTTAGATCAGCCTAATCTAAATGCCAGACAAGCTAGGTGGTTAGCTTTCTTAAGTGAGTATGATTTTGAAATCCATCATATAAAAGGTAAAGAAAATAAAGTTGTTGATGCATTAAGTAGGAATGCAAGGATGAATTTTCCAATAGCAATCAGCACCTATGTTTCAGACTTAAATGAATAGATTAAAGAAGGATTAGAACAAGATAAAATTTACCAGAATTTGCAAGCTAAAGTTAAAGAAAATCCAACAGAAAACTTAATAAAAGTTACAGTTTAAATGAAAAAGAATTTTTACTGTATAAAGATAAAGTGTATATACCTAACATACCTAAATTCAAGCTATTAATTCTGGATGAAATTCATAAAACACCATATTCAGGTCATCCAGGTTATCAAAAGACTATAACCATGTTAAGAAAATAGTATTTCTGGCCAAATATGAAAACTGAAGTAGCATAATATATTGCAAGATGTTTAGAATGTCAACAGGTAAAAACTGAACACCAACACCCAGGTGGTTTGTTACAGCCATTACCCATCCCTAGCTGGAAATGGGAGATAATTAGTCTAGATTTTATTACTGGACTGCCTAAAAATCAAAATCAGCATGATTCTATCATGGTAGTAGTTGATAAGTTAAGCAAAGCATCTCACTTTATACTGTTAAAACTACTTATAAGGCTACAAACATAGCTGATATTTTTCTAAAACAGATTTTCCTATTACATGGAGTACCAAAAGTCATAATCTCAGATAGAGATCCTAAGTTTACAGGAAACTTTTGGAAGTCTTTGTTTAAAGGGTTAAACACCACATTAAATTTTAGTACTTCTTTCCATCCTCAAACAGATGGACAAAATGAAAGGGTAAACCAAGTATTAGAAGATCTATTAAGAATGTATGTGAAAGACCAGCCTAGTAAATGGGAGGACTATTTACATCTGGTAGAATTTGGTTATAATAATAATTATCAGACATCAACCAGATTTAGTCCATTTGAAATTTTATATGGACAGAAATGTAATACTCCTATCTCTTGGAGTAACCCAGTAGATAGATTGGTATTAAGTCTAGAACTGTTAAAAGAAATGGAAGAAATTGTGAAACAAGTGTAGGGAAATCTGAAAGTGGCACAAGATCAGCAGAAAATTCAAGCAGACTTAAAAAGAACTCCAAAGGAGTTTCAGGTAGGAGAACATGTGTTCATCAAGGTAAGGCCCAAAAAGAGCTCTCTAAGATTGGGGGGTTGTGCAAAATTGGCACCTTGTTACTGTGGCCCATTTGAAATTTTGTCTAGGATTGGACAAGTAGCTTATCAATTAGCATTACCACCTAACTTAAGAGTACATAATGTTTTTCACATTTCCATTTTAAAGAAATATGTTCATGATGCTACTCATGTTGTTAACTGGAATGTTGTACAGGTGGAACCAGAAGGAGAATTTCTAGTGGAACCGGACTGTATCCTCGGGAGGAAGGAAGTTACATAGCGGAACCGCACCATTGGACAGGTGAAGGTGCAATGGAAGCACCTTAGTCCAGAAGAATCCACCTTGGAATTGGAAAGTAAAATGCGAGATGCATATCCAATTTTGTTCCAGGGAAATTCTGAGGATGAAGAATAAATAACATCGAGGACGATGTTATGCTCTAAGGGGGTGTGTATGTCACATGCCCCAATTTTGCAAAATAATATTATATTATTTTTATTTTATTCCAAGACATTATGTTAAATTAAATTCTAAGTTGTAAATGATGACTCAGCAAAGTCAAGGATATTGAGTGTAATTCTGAATATTTTAATTTTAAATAAATAAAAGTGGAGGCAATAGCTTGGGAGAGTTGTTAAAAAGAGTATTACTAGTCAAGTTGGTGGAGGAGACTAGGTGGAGAGCAAATACACAAGTGGAAGCATCCTCAAACACTTCCAATGTTGCAGGTGGAAACCTCCCTACATTTGGGGTTATGATCCCCCAAGAAAGTGGGATCAGAGTAGGTGGCTCAATTAATGACAACTAACCCAAAAAGACCTAGGAAATCTTAATAAAAAATCCCATTGAAGAGAGCTGAGGCTGCTCATTCAAAGAGGAGAATTATTTAGGTGAATGTACTTCAAGGAATTCATTGGGAAGGGAATTTGTGGAAGGCATTTGAGGGGTAAACTGCAGGAGTGATCTAGTACAACTTTCCAGCTGAAAGATCTTGCTGCAGAATGCAGAGTTGGTACTGATTCATTGGACTATTATATTGTTGTTTGCTCCACCTAGTCCCAGCCAAGGAGACCAGGAACAGGATCGGGGATCCTAAGAAGTCGCTGTTTGAGCGCTCTCCAAGAGTTGGTAGGGAGGAACAGCCTCCCAACGCTGTTGTCATCCAGCTTTAAAATAGGTTCTACAATCTTTTAATTGCTCTGTTAAAGTTTATATCTGAGTATGAACAAATAATGAATGATTTATATGTTATGTAGTGAACTGTTAAGCTTGAAATCTCTTAGTTGTTTGAATACTGAATCTATACTTTGATGAAAAATAATCCTACCTATGTCTTTCCCCATCTGGAATAAACCAGATTGTACTCTAGCATAGGTAGTGTGTTTAAAATGAACGAAGAATGATAGGAATCTATTATGAATAGAGCACTCATGTTTTTCAGAGTATTGAAATCTTTTCTTTCAGTAGATAGTTGCTTCCAGAAAGAATATTAATCTGATTAGTAGGTTTGTTGTTAAAACCAGACCATGTATTAAGAATAATAGAAAAAGAACAGGGTCATATTATTTTACAAATAACAGTATGTTCAAGCAGGTAAGTCATTTTTTTTACATAGTACTTTCTTTTATAAACTATACATCTACACTAAAATAGAAGAAATAGAAATGTCAGTTAAATGCTTATTTATTTATGTTAAGTAAGGATTGGTAACCTAATTAAATACTGAAGATAAACTAATCTGAGATAAGGAATATAATAAATAAGAACTTAATAAATCTTACAGTATTCTTTTTCTCAGAATTAAAATAACTAAAAGACAGTAGTAACCAATGCTTAAAGTATTATTAATAAGGAATTGTCCTTACACTCTTACAGACAAATTATATATAAAGGAGTATTGACAGGTATGAAAATTATTATTTCTTTCACCAAGCTTACAAAGATAATCTTATTAAATAAACTAAACTATTATAGACCGTTCTCAATATTTATTAATAATATATATGTGCAAATATAAACTAAAGAGAATACAGTATTCACAGATAATATTATTATTAACACAAATAATATTATTATTAACATAAACAATATTGTTTGTAAATCAAAGGAAATTCTTTTACAAACTGGAGTAATTTTTAAAAAAAGAACAGAGATTATTTCTACAAAACCTAACCTAGAATTCTTTAAGCCATTAAAATAATTTTAAATTCTTGTGATAGTGATTGAACTTAATGAAATAATAGTACATAAATCTTTATTATAAAAGTAAAATAGGGTAAAAACCCTAGCTCATATTTCTGAGCAAAATCTATCTGTATTCTTTATATACATTAGTAACCTAGGATAAACCATACGAATAGTTCTTCTTAACCATTAAAAGAACCAACTAAATTCATTTCACATAAGTGAAATACAATAATGAATAACATATACAAAATGTATACTTATAAAAGAAACTATTTATTTTTATTTTTATAAACAGTATGTATCTATAAAAGTAAATGACAGGGTTGAAACCCAAATACATATATTACAATTACAAATGCCAGTACATCAAATTTATAGACCAAATTAATTAGAATATGTAACTACTAAACAAATGGATTATTATAAATTACTTGCAGTCCGTTAAGGACAAACAAAAGGCATTGGTAATTATTATAAATTAGAATTTCCTCAACACATGGTAATACTAGTTAATAGTCAAACAAAATAAGTAATAAAAATTGTTAAAAACTAAATAGAATAATTTATTTTAAAACGAGGGTTTCCACAGGATAAACCCTAGCTCATAAACTATGAGCAAAAACGAGTAAGGATTACAACTAAACAATAACTTTATGTATCAGTCTTAAAAACTATAATCATAAACTTTTATAGAGTATTTATTTCAGGGCGTAAAAACTTCATTTACAGTAAAGAAGGGTGAAAACCCTAAATTTACAGAGAGCATAATCTTAAACATCGGTTAAACCAAAACAAGCTTGAAGACAAAACTGTCTTTACAAAAGAACTATTAATTTAAACAAGTTGTAAAGCCAAACATAAAAACTAATTACATTGCTAAGTTAAAACCGAGTCTACCCATCAAATAGCGAGGGTTTGAAACTGGTTATTTGAACAAATGACCTGTAAAAATAAACCACATAACTTATGGCGAGTCGAGGAAGGCTCCCCCAAACCCTGGGTGAATCCAAATGACCACCCTAATACAAGTAGGGTGAAAACCCAACACATGAATCACAGGGCTTACTCGCATTAAGCCACAAACCATAGCATTTGAAGTCAGTCTCCATACTTCCTCAACGTGGATGTATATGGTCGCGAGCCCCTGCAAGAGATTTAAAATACAAAATTCAGAAGTAAAACAACTCATGAATTATTATGCTATTATAATGGAATATACACCTGCTGCAATTTAAATGAACTTTAAAAACCATTTTTTTACATGTCATTTGAAACACCGAACGATCTTGTGGAAGCACTGTCACCAACAACCTTTCCTAAAACAGTCGGTAAGACTAAAACTCATGCAAACAGTGAGCCACGAGGACAACAAAAGGAAGATTGCATAGACAATAAGCCAAGGGCAATGATAACCTCTACAAGCTTGCAGAGTGAGAACCCATAGCCACTGAGAATGGATTTTAAACCAAACACCGGAGACAAAGGAAACACTAAACCAAGACACGAGACAACTGGAGTAGAAGAGGACCAACGACAGCCATGAAAGCCAAGTAGAGTAGTCTCAAGGGCCAGCGTGAACTGCAGAGGAGAAATGAAAAGGGTTAGGGTTACGAAGGCTCTTATATCCTCCACGCTTGGCCAAGACAAGACCACGTGGTCACTATTAAATCAAACCATGCAGTGGATCATTCTCTATATTGCCTACATAAAACGATATCCAATTATTTAATCATTTAGAATGAGGGGTAAAACTATATCATAACCAAATTATTGCTTATCAATCAACACGTCGCTCATCATATGAGATACTAGGTCATGGTTAGAACCTCAACGTCGTGAATTACATTGACCTAGTGAGGAGTATCTTCTTTTAAACTTTGGTTAATGCCGAAACCATTTATACATAGAACACACTCTATTCAATAACCTTACGATTTATATATTGTAACATCACTAATATATTATGGATGTTAGGAATCCCTTCCTTTAAAAATTAACCTTGTTCTGGATAGAGGTCTTTATCATATAGAAGAGCTCAAGCTAACCATCGAACACCTATAGCCTTCTTATGTAGAAACAATATAGTTTATATATGGTTAATTCTTGTAATAACGACTTTTCAAGTGATACCATTTTTAAGTGACATAATGTAGTTTATGTAGAATCATAAACTCATTATGACCTTGAACCAATCATAGACTGAATGTCTATTAACAAAATAGAGTATGCATGTTTTTAAGACTCATAAGAACTAATAACTCAAATGGTAACAAAAATCAGAAGTTGACAAAGTGTTTTGTAAGGACACTTTTATGAAATTCTTTTACATAGTTCAAAGTGACGAAACTTTGATGGATTTTGGTTATGACTCAACTTGGTAATTACTAAAGATTCACCATGTCTTTTGGGCAGTAAAGTAGTTATAGAATTAAACAAAATAACTAGAAAGTCAACCTGATTCGAAAGCATCAATCTCAGAAAAACTATTTGTAGATAGTAATTTAATACAAGAGAAGTATCACAGGAAAATTAATAAATTGATTAGGAAAGGTTAACAGGCTATAAGTTATCTCGTAGAAGCGAAATGTGGAACAATTTTTACACAGATAAGATAATATATTTACATACTGACAAATCAACCATTATAACATTGTAATTTATATAGACTAAAGTAGAAGTTATAATTTTAGAGCTGCAAACATATCTTACTGTTGCAAGGTACTTCTAAACTTTATTACAAGAAAAACCGAAGGAAGCCAAATGGTATTACCTCATGAAAGCTGTTTAGAGTTTAGCAGCTTAATTACTAACCTTTATAATTGCAAATAAAACATTGCTGGATACTTTAAGAATTTTTAAAACGTACTCATTCGATCATACCTGTAAACCTATAAGAACCAGTAAACTTCTGTGTTAGCACAATTGCTAAGTACGCCCCGGATTCAAAAGTTAGATTCCACCTACTTGACAAGAAGAGACTCATCAGTAAACTGAAATAAAATAATACGCAAGTAAACTTTATTCTTGTTACAAAAATGAACTATTGAGTTAACATAATTGAGATTTAGGAAAACTAATTACTTGACTGTTTCTTTTATTGCTAACCTTTATCTGTTAGTGAAAGCGCAGGTTTTAGCATTTGTTGTTATCTCAAAATTTTAAATTTTTGCGTAAATTTGGGGTTTTGATACAGAGCCTCAGCCAATACCAAGGAACTACAGACTGCGGAGGCACCATTAGTGAGGAGACTAAAGAACATCAAGATCGCTAAGATGCAAGAGGGCTCATGGATAAAACTATGGGCCGAGATAAAAGAGTGGGCTTACGTCAACAAGAAACCTACCCCCACTGCACAGAAGATACAACACAGTACCATTGTAAATTATGTCAATGCGCCGCTCATGTCCAGTTTTGTAGGCACAAAAGAAACAACAGTAAAATTTATCATAAGTCGTTGCCACAACGGCTGATTTTACTTCGATCGATCGGTCGACATCTTTGCGGAAGTCATTTACAAACTAATAGGGATATCAAACAAAGGAGACCCAGTACCCATCGGTATCAAAGAAGGATTGGTCGAAGAACTAATAAGGTCGGCATCAGGAAAAAACTTGAAAGGGTTAATAATTAGTCACATAACAGCTCGAACGCCACATATTGTGGCCAAAATCATAGCTATTACACTCACAATGGCAGGTCATGGAAGTGACCTCAAACTGGATATGTTAGAGGCAGTAGACACCATTGCAACCAATGGAAAGGTATACACATGGGTTGAGTATGTCGCTGACATGATCAAAAACATCTGTGAGAAATGCCAAGAGATGAGAGGAATTATCAGGTTCCCGTCCCTTATCTTATGGATAGTAATGTTCTCTATTTTCCCTGAAGGAGACAAAAATTTTCAAGAACCGACAAGATTTCATATGTGGAGATTCAAACCGTTCTCCCAGAATGGAACAATGAAGGAACTTGCCAATGGAAAGGTGCTGTTGGAAAATTGGCTCCAGCAGCTCAAAGTCCACACGACTAGATGGAGGGTGCCTCAGAACATCTGACGAAGTCTACCCAAAAAGGTCCACATCCAGCTAGAGCTTGACCATACCATGGTGTGGTACATGCAGAGCACCAAAACAAATGCAAAGAGCCTCGACTACTACCCGACAGTCGAAGAAATATTTCAGGAGCTATCTCGACAGGCTGGAACAAAAGTGCCAATACCAGCAAGAACAAAGGAAACATACTTCTCGATAGAGGAGCCGTTGACAGAACAAGAGAAGGAGGAGGATTGTGAGCTTAACTTATACATTAGTACCTTTGTGTCGGAGGAGACACTAGTCGAAGGCACTGGCTGACTACAAATCATAATCAAGCCTCCGACAGCACAAAGGGAAGAGACACACGCAGAACAGTAGGTAACCAATCCGGCTGAAGAAATTCTCATCCCGACCCAAGACCCAAGGGGAGAAATAGAAACTGAAAATCCAGAGTATGCTCTCACCAAGGACAATATAACTAGATTGTTGAAGGAGATAGCAGCCTCAAGAAAAAGAAAGAAAACATAGGAACAAGAGCAAGGGAAAGGTAAGTGTAGGCTTATCATTAAAGAGTCTTCAGAGGTTGAGGAGGAAATGGTAGCTACATCCCTCGACATAATAGAGGATGCCGTGGAAAATAAAGTGCCGGTGGAGACCCAATTTCAAAAATTTGTTGAGGTAGGGGCACAACAAGGTCGACCAAAGAAGGAAAAGAGCACAAACACATCGATGACCGAAAATGTTGTGGATCTTGTGTCTACACCCCCACCTCCGTCTTCGACAAAAATAACATAGGAGCTAATACCTCAACAACTTTCAGTGAGTCCACTGGACTTATGCAAGAATGCTATGTCGGAGGCTATGAAGGAAAAATATGACCATGATAGAGACCTCCAGGCATACATTGAAAAACTGTCTGAAATATTCACCATGGTACAAAAACTCTCTACCAAAGCCCCTTTGTTTGAAGCTAGTGGATCTAGAAAACCTGGCCAAGTACTCCAGAGGCCAAAGACTTTTGCAACTGTGACTTTGACCTTTGAGAGAAACCCCAACAAAGAAGCTGAAGTTGTCGCACGGTGGATCACGTCTATCACTCCGACCAACCCTGAACCCCATCCACCAACCCCTAAACTGACCGGAGATGAGGAAGGAGAAAACATGGAGGACATAAGTCAAGAAATAGACCAAATGTTCTCTGACCTGGATTCGACCCCTCAGATCGACAATCTGCCACTCGACCACACTTCTACCAACACCTCTCGATTCAAAACCCTTAATTCAACCAGCTGCACCAGAACCACCTCCACCACAACCATTAGTGAAAACCACATCCACTTCTGGACCCTCTGCATCCAACCAACTAGAGGCACAACCAGATGCAGCAATCATCCCACCACCCCAACTAGAAATACCATCCATCACTGTTTCCCCACAAACAAAAAATACAGTTTTGACTCATTAGAGGAAATTTGGGGTCTAAAATGGGCCTTATAAGAAAATGGGCCAACAATAAATTTTGTGAGTTGGAATTCAAGAACCAATAGAATTTCAGTAAAATGAGTCAACCATAATGGTTGAATTAACATATTTGTCATAAAAGAAAACTACTTTTTTGTTCGTATTTTCGACATATCTCCCTGTCGTTTTACTCAAATTTCAGGCAGGAGAGCTACTTGGATGCAAAATTTAATTCCACATCCAACAAGTACCCACACTGCATACTTTTTACGGACCCCGCTACCCCAAAAAAAAGAAATAGCTGGAAAAATATGATGATGATGTCATCATCATGTTTTTTCAGGCATTTCTTGTTTTTGGGGTAGCGAGGTGTGTCAAAAGTATGCAATGTGGGTAATAGTTGGATGTGGAATTAAATTATGCATCTAATGATCTCTCTCACTCAGAATTTGAGTCAAAACTCAAGGAGATATATCGAAAATAAAAACAAAAAAAGTAGTTTTTTTCATTCTTCCTCCAAAATTAATAACTATTATTTTAATATTTTAACTATTATTTTATTATTTTATCATTTTCCTTAGGAGGCCCATTTTAGACCTTAAATTTCCTCTAATTCTTACAAGTGCATGGGTGCCAAAACAAACAGAGCCACAACAAACAAAGCCACAATAAACAGAGCCACACAAGCACAAGAAGAAGAAGGAGAAAAAGAAGGAGGATCATCGTGAACAGATGACAATGGTCCATATCAGTCAGCTTGAGTCAACCACTATATTCGATGCAACCCAGTTAAGAGCTAGGACAACTCCTGGAAACCCTAGCAGTCGAAGCAAAGACAAGGAGCCAGTAGAGACATAAGGAGCTCGACAACAATGAAAAAGAACAAGTCGAGTTCCTCAACAAATGCAGAAACCTTGTACAATTGGTAATACCAGGACCTGTAGAGGTAGACACTAGAAAACCACTAGAAAGAGCTTATCAGCTATTTTAGAGCGTGGTGTCGGTGCTACAGGCACAAATTCAGGACACAAAAGAGGAGCAAAAAGAAGAAACTATTTTACTATTGATGGAGAAGCACACAACCTTTTCAAAAGCATACAAGGTGTTGCAAGATCACATGGAGGAGTCTGTCATCATAGAATAAATACTGTGAGATTTCCCTGCTTACTATGGGCGAGTCTATCAGCAAACTAGGCAGACCTGACAGGAGATCCAAGCGCTTGAGAAAAGGAAAAGCACTGACACGGCACTTAGAAGCACAATTGAAGATCAAATAGTGCTTGAAATAGCCAAACTGTAGAAGCTCGAGCGAGAAGCACATCACTGGGTCCTGGAGAGAGCAGATAAAAAGGACCAGCTTATGGGTCCTGACATGGAAAAAATAGTAAAAGTTTCCATACCAAATAAAATTTCGATCTTATCCAGTCTGACTACACTAACCATCGACATACATAAAATTTTGCAAAGTTGGACGAATTTCCAACATCAGCTAGCAGTGACAACTAAAGCAATTGTCGAAGTATGTGTACAGAAAATACCAACCATCAGACTTCACAGCCCATGGAGATCAAGCACAAATAATGACTACTTAGATGGATAAAGAAATTTTGGGTACCTCCCTGTTTCTTCGGGATGAAGAAACATTTTGTTCGTGGGGGACATGTTGGAGGAGCAAGTTGGTAAGCCGAATTGAACGATAGTCGACTAAGTCGATCAGTCGACTAGTTAGAGATTAGGTCGGCCACCTAAGGTCATGTCGGTTGAGTGAACCAACAAGTAGTTATTTGTAACTATTTGTAATTCATATATATTAGGCTATTGAGCCAGATGAGAACTCGGTTCAGTTCTCTGTATTGTATGGACCCTCTCATGTTGATATAATATGTTATTCTATCTACTTGTTCTTATCTCTTGTCTCTGTTATGTATGTATGTTTTAGTATGTATTATTGGTAACCTTATGTGATCTGTGAGATTACAATACCCATCTACAATGGTACCACCAAAAATACCCCCATCCATGCAAGTGCAATATGCACTTGCAAACTCTACCACCATTGCTACTCCATCTCACATTAACCTGGGGTCAAATATGCCTTTCATGGCTCATCTTAACTTGCCTGATTTGGCTCAATTGACAAATGACCCCACTCGCCATCTATCTTTTTGGCCTCCCATGCCAACCAAGCTACCATTAGACATTCCCAAGTTTAAAGGCAAGGCTAGGGAATGTCCCCAAAACCACATCATGAATTTCCATCTATGGTGCTCATCAAACAACATTGTAGATGAATCCATCAGGATGAGGCTATTCCAACGCACCCTTACAGGTGCTGCGGCTAAATGGTACATTGAACTACCACATGCCAAGTACTTGGATTTCAACTCCTTAGCTTTCATGTTCCTGCAATATTTCCAACTCCCCGTCAGATATGACAAAGGGGTGGAGATCCTGTTATCCTGGCATCAAAGCACTTCGACACATATAATCGACCACATCCATGAGTGGCGGCGATGTCACAATTTGTGCAAAATCCAACTTGACGATAGGATATTCTTGGATTGGTTCCTCAAGACCTTGCTCCTGCCCATAGAAAAGGACATTGCATCTGAATGTTCCCAATCCGAAGAGAAGGCCATACTGAAATCCCAACAGTTTGACCTGATCTACGCTCAGTTTGGATATCTGTACACCGTCATTCTAGATGCTCCCTGCCCGGGTACCTCCTATCAAGATGCACCTGGGGCAGCCCATGCTGTGGACGACATCATAGGATCAGTCTCCCAATAGCCACATCATTGTCTGACATCACCTGCCATTACACCACAACCAAGCAGCACTGCTAGTGTTGCATACCAAAACCAAACTCCAGACTATCCCATAATGATGTCCCAGTCTGGAGCAACAACTTCCTATGCACAATCTGTTCCACTGTAGTAGGCTCAGGCCATGGCATGGCCAACAAAGTAGTATGAGGGGCAAATGCCCACATTTGTGGCACTGCATCCCACCCAAATTTATTATGCACCACTAGTGCAAGCAGTTCAAGCCACCGTCCCTACTCAACCCGCTCCGTTAGGACAAGTATTTGCACAACAAAATCGTCCCAACCAATCTGCTCCCAAAAATCAACAAGGGCAAGCTAGAAATAATCGGCTATGGAACCAAGCCAATAACCAACCACAGGGAGGTGATCAACAACCAAACCCTCCCAACAATGTCGTGATAAACCAACCTGCCCAAAACCCCCCACGAAAAAATGCACCAAGACGCAACGCCCCCTTGCGCACAAACCAACCCTGCACACTCTGCGACGTCTATGGCCACTACACATTTGAGTGTCCCCTCATGGTTCGTGCTAAGCAGGCCATTCAAAATGAGGCCCAACAAGTCGCCAACACTACGAACCAAGCCCAACCCAAGTCGACACCACCAGGACCTTCCCCCCATAGTGCTTCAAAACCCGCTACCAGTCCAAGGATTAGTGGCAACCGAACCCCCTCCCCAAGCTAATCCCAATGCTCTGGGGCACCTCCCATGGTAGAAATAGGTGTCCACCACCTGCTAGCCATGACGATTGAAGAGGTTAACCTACAAACCAGATGGAATCAGTACGGTACCACCATTGAACCCCCTGACACATCAACGGCATCTACATCCAAAACAGTCAACCTACCTCTTCAGTTACCCCCCTTCCCTCACCCCCCATACGTCGAGTGTCCAACAATGTCACAACTAGAGCTGTGGTCAGCTATAGCATCATGGATGATTTGGCCCAAACACCAACGGCCATGTCCGCTCTTGAGGTAGTCAAAACGTGCCCAATGCAGCGAAAAGCATTGCTAGCCACCCTTGGGGCCGTAGACCCCTCCGAATCCAATTTGATCACATTCGACACAAATAATGGAGAACCACACATGCCATCCACCATTTCCTTCCAAATCCCGGTGTCTATCCGAAATCTGGTCATGCACCGGTGCATAGTAGATGAGGGGGCATCTACGTGCGTTATGTCTACCCTAGTTTGGTAGAAACTTGGATCACCAATTCTGCAACCATCCTCCACAACTCTGCAGGCTTATGATGGCCATCCCACTAAATCCCAAGGAATCCTCCTCCATGTCCCCATCACATTAGCCGGGAAGACAATGCTGATTGACATAGAGGTCATCAACGCTCATCTGGACTATAACCTTCTCATTAGAGGAAATTTGGGGTCTAAAATGGGCCTTATAAGAAAACGTGCCAAAATAAGTTTTTGTGAGTTGGAATTCAAGAACCAATATAATTTCAATAAAATAAGTCAACCATAATGGTTGAATTGGCATATTTGTCATTAAAAAAAACTACTTTTTTTGTTCGTATTTTCGACATATCTCATTGTGTTTTTACTCAAATTTCGATTGGGAGAGCTCGTTGGATGTGGAATTTGATTTCGCATCCAACAAATACCCACACTGCATACTTTTGACGGACCCCGCTACCCCAAAAAAAAGAAATACCTGAAAAAATGTGATGATGACATCATCATCATGTTTTTCCAGGTATTTCTTGTTTTTGGGGTAGCGGGGTCCATCAAAAGTATGCAGTGTAGGTACTCGTTGGATGAGGAATCAAATTCTGCATCCAACGAGCTCTCTTGATCGAAATTTGAGTAAAAACACAGGGAGATATGTCGAAAATACGAACACAAAAAGTAGTTTTTTTCTTTCTTCCTCCAAAATTAATTAATATTGTTTTATTATTTTAACCATTATTTTATTATTTTAACTATTATTTTATTATTTTCCTTACGAGGCCCATTTTATACCCCAAAATTCCTCTAATGCCTCGAAAGAAGTTATATGTACACCATGAGAGCGGTTGCATCAACTGTATTCCGTCTGATGATGTTCCCTCACGAAGGGAAGATCATGACGGTTGATCAACTCACTTATCACGATTCACAAGGGTTAATGGCACCCGCCAATGTTATCCCTACCATCACCACCATTGAGCTACAAGGGACAACCACACATGCCAATGTTGTCCCTGTAATCAATACCATTGTTGACAAAACACCAGCCTCCCCATTGTTGAATGTGGGTCCTAGGTTGTTTGCCGATACCACTATGATAGCTCATTTCCCCTTAGTGTCACCACCACTGACACAAAATGCTAGACTACAAAATTGTGCATGGTCTCATCCAGCGCCGTTGCACCCAAACAATAAGTGTAGCTGCAGCCCCAACCCCAACCCCAACCCCAACACTGTCTACAGACGCAACACCAACAGTAGCCACAACATCATCCGTAGCAGCAGCGCTTCACGTAGCTGCAACCACAACTGCATCCCCACATGCAACCAGTAGGGAGTTATCTAGGCTCACCGCCAGTCCATACGATTCCCTTTTTCTTTCCCCCACCTGGGGTCATGAGCAAGCCGGTAATGGCCACCTTAAGCCTACCTAAATTCACATTGGGAATTTCGGTATGGTATCTCGATCCACCAACTCAACCACCAATGCCCCAAGTTGTTTTAACGCTGGTGCAACCCATTGTGGTGGAGTCTCACCCTCCACCCAGCCCGCAAAAGCCAATTGCCACACCAGCACCCACACCGCCCCACCCAAAAAGGTCCAGGGGGAAGAATGTGAAACCTATCACAGAGCCACGACAAGTCTCGCCTTGCGCCATCTATGAGCAATAGGGCTATCCAACTCAGAACTGCCCTGAAATCCCAATCATCCACGTGCATTTAGAAACCATGGATACAACGAAAAACCTCCTCGTGGTTGAACTTCTAAGCGATCCAATAGTAAGAAACAAGTCATTGAGAACAAACCATGCTTGCACCCTTTGCAGATTGTATGGACACTATTCTCACCATTGCCGAGACTTGTCTGAGTTTCGAATGGCTTTAGCCAACCTTCAACAACATTCCCTTGAATCGGAGATCACTCTGATTGAATATGTTCACCCCTCACCTCCTTCTTCGGACACCATTTCCATTTACATGATGTCTAGTTCTACCAACCCTCTTGTCTCCACCACCACCAACGGTGCATCAGACCTGTCTCTTCCATTGTTTCCATGATCGTAGATCCATTCGAAACCACAACCTCAGTCGCAACCTCAACCTTAGTTTCCAGGGAAACGGTGGGGTTCATTCCTGATCAACATGATCCTTTTCCTTTTCCTTTTTCTTTTCCTTTTCCTACCATCCAGGATCGTGAGTAAGTTTGTCTTGCCAATCCGCAATCTACAGGATTTCACACTGGGAGATCCTATGTGGTACCTTGAACCACCTACCATACCTCTGAGGCCCCAAGATGTGTTGACTCATGTCCAGCCAATTGAGATCATGTTGCACCCACCTCCACATCCATCAAAGACTCCTCCCGTCTCTAGGACTGCCCCTATTCCTCCAACAAAGACTGGGGGAAAGGAAACCAAAGACACGACCAATACCATTTTCATGATATCTAGCACCGGTTTCCCTTTCACCTCATCGGCTGTGGAATATCCACCTAATCTATCCCAGTACCACTTACGCGATGATGAAGATATATGTAAGACCTCCTTTGGTCTTACCCCATTCCCTTTAAACCATAGTTTGGAATCGGTTCTTCCCATAAAAGACTAGATTCCGTCATCTCGCCTTGCCAATGACCTTCGTCTTAGCAAGGGGGCATACCTCTTCACTGACTTAGACGGTCGACTCTTGAAGAAGCCGTGCAACGAGCTCCACCTCAAGATACTCTATGCCTAATATAACCGCTATGAGTCCCTTATAGTGTAGATTTTTCCCTTTTTGTTTTTCAACATGTTTTTACCACAAGTTAGGGGTAGCACCATTAACTGCTAATCCAAAGTCACCCGGAACCGGTTCGAGACACCTCTCACACATTTGGGCTCAAATTTTCATCTCCTTATGAGACCATCGTCTCATGTTTAACAAATAAATTTCGGGACCGTTTCCCAGAAGTCACCTTGATTTATGAGCCATGACATGACGATGCTAGTGTCTATAGACCTATACTTGTATCACACTTCTTGACCTCTACTCATGCGAATTTTCAGGCCACCTCCTGTTAAGGGTTACCATGTTTTTAGTTTAGTTTTGTATTTTAAAAGATAGTTGTCTTTTCTATCCACTGCACCTCATGCGGACCTCAAGACCACTGTCCACAAAATGATTTATTTTTCTTGCATGTATTTGGCATAGAAGTGCCCTTGGACTTGCACTCACATCACATGTAGTCAAGTCCGTCCACCACAACACACACACATGCTCTCCTGACCTCTGTCCGAGAGCCACCTCGGTGTGCGTGCCTCTACTGCACCGACTCGTGAGCCTCTACCGTGATTTATCCCACGCATGTTTTGGTATGTTTGAGAGCCTTCTGCTTCATCCATACTGTGCAGATGACCTTTGGACCTCTGTCCATTGTCCCGATGTGGGGGACCTCCTGTGCCACCGCAATCGGTTGACCACACTGGAGTTTCATTTAAGCTCTTTTCTGACTCTTAAAAACAATGAAAATATTGCCGAGCACAGCTGCTTCCTTTCCTGGTCACTAAAGTATAGGAAAGGGCATCTACATCGTCTTGTTTACCTCCTTTTACGGACCATGTAGACCATCAATTGAAAAAGACTTCCTTGGCACACTCAATCCAAGACCGTTCCCCTCTACATACTTTTATGCTTTCTCGGGCAGAGCGGCTGCACTTTACAAAAAAGCTTACCACGAGTTTTCATTAAGCTCTTTTCCAGCCTTCTCATCAAGAAAAGATTGCTGAGTAAACTTGGTTTCATTCATGCTCATAAAAGTATTTGAATGACCGTCCAGTCAGTATAGGTTTAACCTTTTTCGGCCTGATTGGACTACCAATGGTAAAGCAGTCTCTCATCCCCTACAGGATGGGCGAGCTCTCCTATGTATACTTTTATCCTTTTTCGGGCACAGGAGACTACCAACAAAAAAGAGCCCCCACTGGAGTCTTCTTCATGATTTCAGACTCTCTAAAATTAAAAGCACCATCGAGCATTTACTTTTTCGGGCTCACCGAAAATTAACGAGATTGTACCATAACGGTGTCCCTAGACACCACCCCATAGAAAATAGTTTGGAAACATTCCCCCTTTGGGTCGCCTTTGTTCAGAGTACTCTGTAGTGTGTCTTCCTTGGATCCCATCAATATCAAAAGTGTCCACCTCCTCCAAGTATTTCCCATCTATAGTAACATTCCTAGTATTATAGCTATGATCCCATTCCCATGAGTCAAGTTTCATTTGCTACCTAGTCCACCCTGTCGTCATACTCTGAACAAAGGAATTTTGAGTCTACCATACTCCCCATTCCACTGTTCAAATCTTTCCCTCCCCCTCCCCCCCCCATTCAGTGGGTCAGTCCGTAGATTGTCTCACACCTGTCGGTTATCTCCCTTGTGCTCCTGGTCAAGGAAACATCATTGCCTTGACTAGGGGCAGGTCTCCCTCTGTCAACCACACATATATTCCATAGGATGGACCCAGAGGTCCCAGTATCCTGGTTTCATTAACCTCATTAATGAGTTCCTTGGACCACTCGAGAGGAGTCCTTGGTGCCTCTCAGGATGGCTGTTTCTCACGTGCTTGATTCCAACTACATCATCGCACCATTGAGATTCATATATGGTTTGGTCTGCACAGTACTTGGTTGAAGACCCCGGATGTCACCTGACTCTAGCACATTGATGAGTCTATTCAAGGGACCTAAGCAGGTTATGTCCCTTGTGATTTTCAAGTTGCGTTGGAGACAATGTTCAGAAGCTCCAGTAGTGCTTCTATATAAATTTATGATTGATGCAGCATACTTGTACCACAGAGACTCTGACTCTCAATCAGCGAGTCCATACAACTATGTACCGCTCCAGATCCAGCAAGCCGTCAGTCATGAAGATATAGCATTCCATGAGAATTCCACGGGTCCAATGTACCAGATCAGTATTGTATTCAGCCTCACAATGAGGCAACCATTATTGTACCATCTGTTGTATATGAACGGCTCTTGTATTTTAGAGCATAGGTCAAATTATTCTTTTGACATTGTCACGATCATGGGGATGCCCACCTCGTCCATATACATGTCACACATTATTTGTATCTCACCCATTGATGGGAACCATATTAATACAAAAACCAAAATCCACCATGCCCCAGCCCCGAAGCACCACCCCTATGCAACAAATCCTATGATGTCTGTCAGCCATATGATGAGCTCCTACCCTCACACATCAGGGGGGAATCTGTTAACCCAAAAAATTCCTCACTTAGCTCTACATGGCCTACACCACCCAAGGAAACCAATGATTGACCCTCGTAACACCCCATTAGACCCCCACACCCTCAAAAAGGCTTAGAATGAAGAAAAGGGCTTAAAACCCCCAAAAAGGAGCCTAAATAACTCTTATAGGGGCTAAAGCCTCCAAAAAGGGGCTAAAACCCCTTAAAGGAGCCTAAAACCCTAAAAGGAGCTAAAGTTAGGGTAGAAGGGGCTAAATCCCTGACCAAGGGCTTAAAACCCTAAAAGTCCCCAAGAAATCTATAAAAGGAGGGGTGGGGGCCACTCTCAAAACACTTCTCCCTTGCATACTGTTATGCTTCCCATGGATTCCTTGAGACCCTTTGTCTCTCAAGCCACCCACACTCCCTCTCTACCATCTCCATTGAGCCATAGCTCCCCCATCCAAGAGAGGTGCTTCTTTAAGCCAGGACATGGTGGCCCAATTCCATCAAAGAGAAGGTATACCAATGCCGTTTCTTGTATTTGCTTTAGTATTTCATAGATTTTTTCTAACCCATTTTTGTTTGTAGGTTTGTTTATTGACATGTTTTGTAGGTTTATTTCTATTCATTAGTTGTTTGTAGGTATCCAAGGCGAAGCCCTAACCTTGTTTGTAGAGGGGCTCACGACCATTCTTTCTTGTTCTTTGCTTTCTATTAGTTCTGATTTCTTTACTGCATTTTCCACATGCAAGAACCTACCCTTATGTCCTATAGATAGAAAGGATCCATTCCTGCCCCTGTAGCAAGGAGAAATCCCTGCTACATTTTCCATGATCATTATTTTTCCCTCTAAGAATATTCCATTGCAGTCATACCCATTACAATTATCTCCACCCATTCAACCCAACTATGATCCCTCCCTTGAGGTCGGTTTGATATGTTTCCAGGTCATCCCTGTCATTATACTCTGAAAAAATGAAGTTTGAGTCCCATTACTCATTCACCCTTGTATCCCCCCTATAGTGTCTCGTTCCATTCACAATATGGTTGTATCCCTCACACTCCTGCCAAAGAACCATAATTTCCTTGGAAATTGTAGGTCTCCCTCTGTCGACATCAACACACCTATTCTAGAGGATAGACCTAGAGGTCCCTATACCTTGGCCTCATCACCATCATTGATGAGTTCCTGTGGACCACCTGAGGGGAGTCCTCAGTGCCCATAAAAATGTTTATTTCTTACGTATTCAATATCAACTACATTATCGCACCATTGATATTAATACAAGGTATCAATTCTTTCATGATTTGGTCAAAGACTTTAGATGTCCTTTGACTATAGAACATTGATGAGTCTCTTTGGAAACCTTCTAGTATTATGTTCCTTGAGATATCCGGGCTGCATTGGCGGTAGTGTTTGGAATCCCTTAGTCATATGCTTCCCTGTGTATCTAGTTTAGATGTAGTTCATTGTACATGTGAGATTCAAAATATCAGTTGTTTGAGTCACTACAGATTATGGACCCCTTCTGATCCAACAGTGCAACAAATATTGAGATTCAACATTCCATGAGAATGCCATTGTTCCAGTACCAATTCTTTAAATCATCAATGGATGGACCATGATCACTTTCTAGTTTTTAGTTCATTTTGGACACCTATGATATTCAAAGTAGTTATCCATGTATTGATCAAGTCCCCTTTGGGATTCATTCCAAATTTTATATTTTTAGAGATTGATATGAGCATGGGTATGCCCACCTCATTCATATATTTGAGATTATATGTACCTCATTGATATTGAGTATTGTATCTGTAGGTTAGAGCCTCTGTAGTCTTGTTGAATGATGAGCTATCTCCAACATAGTTTCTGTTCTCTATGCCATTTTCACTTTTATATCTTGGAAAATAAATATCCTATGATGTATATCAGCCATACGATGAGCTCATTTCCTCACACATTAGGGGGAAATATGTTAACACCAAAATTTTCCCACCTTACACGTGACCTATCCTCATCAAACCCATACTTCATTAACCACTTTTTGATTTCACCTCATGGACCTTCATTCATCTAAAAATCTAAGTCAATCATAAAAGGCCATTTTAAATATTAAATCAACTCATTTAATCCAAAAAATTATGAGTCATATTGCCTAAAATGACATTTTGGATATTTCGTTTTTCACAAAAAGGAAAGTTGGCACTTACCCAAAATCATGGATAAGGATCCCAAAAATCGTGGACAAGAAAAATTAACTTCAAAAAGTCAAAAAACCAAAATTGGAAAAATATCCAATTGATCCTTATCCCTCCATCCTACATACGGTTCCTATAAATTGACCATGAAGACCCCCCATTACAACACAACTTATCTAATTATGGGTCTCCACTCATCACCCATACCATTACTTTGCCAAAATCTCCCTTTGAGATCCAAAAATCTCTTGAGTATTCCCATTTCACCTTCATTGGAGATCTGCACTTCGTGACATGTGGTTGGAGAACACCAGGATGTTAGGAAACCGGGCACACTCTTCTTCGGCAAGATGCAGGGGCCCTCATCATTGCTACTCTGAGGAACCCTTGGTCCATGTATATCCCATTATTTTAATGAAAAGGAAAATCATTCTTTGATTTATTAAATGTGTGTGAAAGAATTAACTCAATGTTAGTTTATATTTGCTTAACTATTTTTAATTCCAATAATATGCATGCTTAAAATAATTTTAATTTCGGTTTGTTTGTAGTTAAATTTTCCTGGTTGAACTGCTACTAAGGTTTCCTTAAACCTTAGTAGGTTCCTTTTGGCACATACTGATTTTCAAAAACCAGTAACAATCAAATACAAAAATTAAGAATAGATAATGAAAGCGAATATTATAAAAATAAATTACTACACAACACAAATAATTCATATGAAACATACTATTCCTACACATCACAACAAAATGGAGTTACTGAGAGAAATAATTGTACATTAAAGGAACTAGTTAATTGTATGATCCAAGCTAAGGGATTAAGTCTTCAATTTTGGGTTAAAATCCATTAATTGTGCAAATTACATAGTCAATCACACTCCCACAAAGGATCTAAAACATATAACATTGGAAGAAGCATGGAGTCACATTAAACCAAATTTAAGCCACTTCCATGTGTTTGGTAGTGAAGCATGGGATCATATTCGTGATGAAAAATGGAAAGCATTAAAACCTAAGAGTGAGAAGTGCATATTTGTTGGATATTTTGAAGATGTAAAAGATTATATACTTCTTCAACCAAAATCCAATGACATTTATATTAGAAGAGACGTTAAATTTGATGAAAATATCTTGGTCTGTGAGCATAATTCAGTTTTTGAACCATCCTCAGCGTGTGAGACATCTTCGACGTTTGATCCACCTTCTATTCTAAACTTATTTGTTGCTAATCCTACTTCAATTTCTTCTTCAGATGATGACAATGAGGATGAAAATACACCTCTGCATGCTCATAGTCTTCTAGTTGGGTCCATTGAACATGACACTATAACAAAACAAACAATTAGCGCCTAATTTAGCGTAAATTTTTCCTGTAATGTTTTTTCCATTTGAGTTGCAAAATCTGGCGCAAAAATGCATTTTTTAAAGCACTAGAATTAGCACTAGGTTTAGAATTAATGTTAGAACCATATTTAGCACTAGAATTAGCCCTAGGTTTAGAATTAATGTTAGAACCATATTTAGTGCCAATTGTCTGTAAATTAAATTTATGGAAATAGAAATGGAAAATGGTAAAACTTGCAAAAATAAAAAAAATGGTAAGGAGATGCTAGGATTTGAACTTGGATCACTTTCCAAGACGAAAGAGATCTACTTGAGATACATTCCCACAAAAAATTATGATTAAAAGTTCATGTTTGAACTAAAACTAAACTAATATAGTGCAAATTAGAACTTACGAAAACATAAATAGAAAATGGTAAACAATGAAAATAGAAATCGAAAATGTTAAGGCAATGCTGGGATTTGAACCCATATCAATTTCCAAAAGGAAAGAACTCTACTTGAGCTACATTCCCACAAAAATATACCTTTAAAAGTGCATATTTGAATTGAAATAACCTAACCTATGCATGCAAACAAATGAATACAAATGGAAAAATAATAAGAGATAGACGAGTGTAAGGATTTGGCCTTAGATATCCTTAAATTAATGCAATGATACTCCTTAAGCCATACATATGAACTAGATCTTTGCATTAAAGAAAACCCATAAAATGTCAACTTTTTTCTTCTTTCTCCATTAAACCTATAGCAACAAAAAAACAATAAACCCTAGAAAAACAATAAATAAAAAGCAAAGCAAAAGAGGAAGGAAAAATGAAAAGGGAAGGGAGAATTCATTACCTTCCTTATGGAGGTTCCACCATGAAACCTTAAACTCGAAACAAAAAAATAACAATGAACATTATAAAATAAATAAATAATAATAAAAATAAAATAGGAAGGAAGGAGGAGAAGTCATTACCTTTGTTATGGATATTATTTGATGAAATATTTTCCTCCATACATGAAATCCTAACCCACAACAATAAAAAAACTATAGCATTAGAAGGAAGAAAAAGGGAAGGAAGGAGGAAAAAGGAAAATAATCCTTTATCTTCCTCATGGAGGTTCCTCCATTAAACTAAAACCCTATCCTCCATGAGGATTAAGCCCTAAGAGAAGAACCCTTAAGGGAGAAAGGATAAAGGTGGAGAAAAGAAGAGGGAAAGAGAGGAAACAAGAAAAGAATGAAAGAGTAGGTTTTGAGGGGATCTTATGAGGGAAAATTAGTGATTTTAATTAAAATAATTGAAATTTCCTCCAACTCATGAGGATTGAGACATGTGACTTACTTTTAACCTTTGATATTACTTATCTTTCATTTTTAAAAGTTTCCCTTGGTTTTATTTATTCACTAAGGAAACCTGACGCTAAACCTTGTGTTAAATATGTCTCTAAACCTAGCGCTAAATCTAGCATAAGAAATAATGTTGAATTTAGTTCCATCAAGTAAAATAATGTCTAATTTTCATAAATGGAAGCAAAAAAAGGAAACTCAAAGGGAGATTGATAATAAGGTTTTATTGTAGTGTGAACCTGCACTAGCACAACCTCTTCCTATATGGGTCCGTACAACATGTGAGAAAATTAATGATCTTGTCGGTGATCCCATAGATCAACATCAAACATGTTCACAGTTCTAGTGGGGCTATTCTCTTTTTGCTTGAGTTTCAGAGACTCATGATCGAGAGACATTTTCAGAAGCTTATGGCCATCCATATGGGGATCCAACCATGAACAAAGAATATCATTCCTTAATCGTGAATTATACTTGGGATATTGTACCTCTTTTTCAAGGACAATAACTTATCAAATGTAAATGGGTCTCTAGAAATAGGCATGCATCTTATCGAAGTGTTGAAAGACTTAGGGAAATGCTAGTTTTCAAATGATTTTCCCAAGTTGAAGTAATTGATTACATTGAAACCTTTTCTCCTATCACCAAAATTAAATTCATCGGACTTATTCTTATCCTTGCCACTTCGCTTAAATGGGAGGTCCATCAAATGGATGTTAAGTTCACCTTTTTGCATGTGTATTTGCAAGAATAAATTTACATGGGATAACCACTTTGTTATGTTCATAATGACTCCAACCTTGTCTCTCACTTAAGAAATCCCTCTATGGCCTTAAGCAAGCTCCTCAATCTTGGTATGCAAGAATGGATAGCTTTATCCTTGACACCGGTTTTTATACATACCATTCTCAACCCAATGTCTATACCAAGAAAGTAGGAAACCATCTCATCATCCTTGTTCTTTATGTTAATGACCTTATTCTTACTGGATAACCTTTTAACCCATGTGAAACTAACCTTAAGATGAAATTTTAAATGATAGACTTAAGACATTTGCATTATTTTCTTGGCCTCCAAGTCTCACAAACCAAAGAATGATTTTTTCTTTCTCAGTCTAAGAGTGCTTGTGAGCTTATTCATTTCTTTCACATGGTTAATTGTAAACCAACCAAATATCCTTTCTAATTTGGAGTCAAGCTTACTTCTAGTTGCACTACACTTGAGGTAGATGCTACCTTGTACCATCAATTAGTTGGTAGTATTTTGGATTTGATTCATACTTAGCATGATATTTCCTTTGATGATGGTCTTATTGCCTGCTATATGAAAATGGCCCATGAAAATCACCATAAAGCAACAAAAATGATACTTCCATATATTTGTAGTACAATTCAATTTGGAATTCATTACAATTTATGGGGGGCTCCTTTGTTGGTTGGTTTCTTTGATTTAGGGACGTTGAACTTGATGATTGGAATTCTATTGAAGGTTATGTTTTTAGTCCTGGTTCCAGACTTGTAACTTCGGATTGTAACAAAACAAAAATCTCTTTCTCTTTCTTCAGTAGAATCAGAGTATTGATCTGCAATTAATGTAAGTCAGGAATCCTTGTGGCTTAAATAGATCCTTTCATATTTTGGATTCGAGCAAAAACATTCGACTACCCTTTGATGTGATAATTAGAGTTACATCAATATTGCAAAACATCTAGTTCAATGTCATCCCAACAAACATATTGAGCTATATATGCACTTCATTAGAAAGTTGGTTCAAGATCATGTTCTCTAAGTTCTCTTTTTCCCTACGGATGATCAAACTGTAAACACCTTCACAAAGTCAATTATAGAAGTGAAGTTTTATAAACTTTTATCTGTGTTAGGAGTTCAATAATCTTTCATTAAGGGGGGCATAGGCTCTAATGCCTCCTTCCTTCTCCTATTATGTCAATTTTATAAATTCTTCAATCCTAATCCAAGTTGTTCTTAAGGGGATATGTTAGGATATTTAGACACTTAGGAGTTAGTAAAGATCAACTTGGTATAATGTGTCTTTAGGTAAAGTGTGTTTATTTAATATGAATTTTTACTTATGTAATCCAACGATCACAATATGTTCTAGACATAGAGTAATCACATAGTTAATCTTCACCTTAATTTTAACGACTATTGATATGTGACTTAACACTTGATTGGTTCATGATCTATATTTAAAAATCATGGATGATCGATTGTGAGAAACACATGTAAAATAATTTTATTTTGCTTAATATGTTTCCTTAGGTAGTTATTTGTCTAGGGACAAGGATTGTTTCCCGCTTTGACGGTTTTAACCTTGCCAAACATCAGTGTGTTGATATGTGATATATTTGTGTGAGGGGTTTTTTAAGGTGTTTAATCTTCTGGAAATACCTATGTTATCCAACACACACACACTTTGAACCTACTATGGCATATTCCTTTAATATATGAATCCTCTTTGTAATTGTATACAATTTTGACTTGGAATTCAAGGGCGATCCAACATATATCTACACAAGAGGCATAAGGTGTTGAGAGTATTGATGTTAGCACTAGTTATTATGATGTCAACATTATCCTACCATGTGAGTTTGACATGATGGTTTCCTAGTTACATGCTAGGAAATGATGATATGTTGTGATGCCTACTTTCCCCTACTCTTGTATTTCTGCATATGGCAACATCATGATTTAGAGCTTGATTTGTAATGGGAATGCTAATATATTAATTGTTACCGTAATTCCATTTGGGTATTGCATCAAGAATATATCTTATAATTTTATATTTCTCTTACTCAATATACGATGATTATATGGATCTTGACATGTTTATTTCATGTTACATTTCATGCACTCTCCTTTAGCTAATGGATGGGAAATGTGGTGATGTTATTCCTTTCTAGTTATGATTTTCGCAGACATGTTTCACATGTAAATTATGCAAGCTGGGTTATATTATGACACTTTTAAGTATTTAAATGTCATATGTGATTTGTCTCCTTCCCAACACTAGTTATCTACCTTGGAACATTTAAAACATGGATTTCATCACCTACATGACTATAATTGAACTTATTGTCAATGAAATTCTTGGACTGGGAGTCGATCTCTATGATTTTGTTTTATGACCCTTCATATATGACCTTCATTAGCATTGGATCTTTCCATCCTTGCACCTTTGGACAATGTCATTGGTTTTTAAGGGTCCCAGCTCAAACATGTGGCAAACTCCTACTAGTTGCCATTAGTTTGAACCTTCTCTACTTTAGGAACCTTTGATTTGTTTCATATTTTGATTTCTTAGAGGCATGGGTGTATGTGTTGTACACAATGGAACACTGAGAGGTGGGGGGGGGTGAATCAGTTGGACTACACTTTTTACAAATTTCACTTCTTTAAATGTTTAAACAAAGATCATCAATAATTTCATCAACATTAATCAATCACATCACAAGATACACTTCAGAAGATAAAATTATAAACTTTATTATAACAAATTTGATATTGATTACATTGAATTCCACCACCTCGGGGTCAACATCAGCTTCAACTGACTGAGAAGCACCAATTTTTATGCCAAGAACCTGGTTGGTTTTTTCTTAGATCCAACTAAGAAAATGGTTACAATACCAAACTTGCAATTACAACCAAACCACTGTCATCTCATATTTCATTTGCCACTTTCCATCAACTGTTCAATTCTCATCAACCTATCCTCTACTAACCTAGTCATGTCACTTTATCATTACTGCTCATTAGCTTGTCACTACCTAGCCATTATGTGACTTGTGAAATAACTATGTCATGTCAATCAGATCTATCCTCTGCTAACAACTTGTCACTGTCTGTCAACACTGCTTTCATTGCTCTATAAATATGAACTCTTGCATTCCTTAGCATTTCCAAGATTCTTCCTCAAATATGCTTTTTTGTACAACCACAAGTTGTCTTCTTGAAACTTGTCATATGCAATATAGTCTTCACCATAGGCTGTCACAATCCTTCTTCAATACACAATAAGAACTCAGCCAAAAGAAAGGATTTCCAACTTGACTTCATGAATGATCAACAATGTATCTTCAAATATTCCCTTAATACATTTATGAAATTCCTTAGTTTTTGGATGTACAAACTCTTTACATATGTAGTCTTTAAATTCCTTACCACTTACAGTCTCTACTCAATAAATGGATATATTGTTCTATCAATAAAACATGAATATGTCTTATAGACAAACTTATGGAAAATCCTAGAACACCTTCAAAACTTCCAAGCTTTAATCTCCACTGCTGTTGCCTTTGATCTCCAAAACTCTTAGAGATAAAGAAAAATTCAGACTTAAAAAATATTAGACTTTTAGTTCACTACTGCTACCTCCAGTTGCTTCCCTTCAAATTCCTCCTTAGTCCACATAAATTTATCCACACGAAAATCAGAGAGAAACTCAGAAAAATATAAGACTGCAAAAACTTATGTCTGTTGCTCTGTCCCTGCTCCTCTTCACCCGAAATTTCCTCAGTAAAATCAATTTTTTCAAAGATCTGGAATTCTGATTTTTAAATGAAAAGTCACTGGGTATTTATACTAGTTTTCATGTAATAAGTTTTTGAGATGACTTGTATAAAACAATTTTTTTATTTATATTTATTTTTGAATTTAATTTATTGCTACACAACTATTGCAGCCAACTTGTGGGATAAGAATATTATTTTAAGAATTTAATATAATTTTAAGTTCCTTCACATGAACCTTGTCAATAATGCTTGTTTCCTTGTGATGCATGCCCATGCTTGTCATAACCTCAAGCCATGTCATCCACCTTTGTCATCTTTTCTTTGCCATGTCTTCAAGCCATCCAATGCCATGTGTTTTCTCTTTGTCTTCCATTGCCATGTCTTCGACCTCTTGCTTGTTTTGTCATGTCATCTATACTTTCCACTTGTCATACTTTTGTCATGTCATCCATACTTGCCACTTGTCATACTTTGTCATGGCATCGATACATGTCATGCTTAGTCTTCTTTGCCATCACTTCAACCTTTTCTCATGTTTTACCTTGTCCATTTCCATGTCTTGTCTTCATGTCATTGTTTCCATGTCCTTGTCCTCCATTGTCCTTTCCAAGTCATAAACTTATGTCAATTCATATTCCTTGCACCTTGCCATATCACCATTTCAATATTTGTTATGCTTTTCCTTGTCATTGATCATGTACTCCATGTCATCACTTCAACCTTTGTCATTAATGTGTTGTCATCAATGACAACCTATGCTCAAACCCCCCCCCCCCCCTTTGTCATTGATGGAAACAACTTTCAAGTTCTCTCCCCCTTTGACATTAATGACAAAAGACCAAGGAATTGTCCATCAAGGACTTCACAATGACCCCCCCAAAAAAATGGTTCATGAAGTATGCTAAAGTATTTGACTATATCTGAAAAATTTACTCCTCCTTGGAGTGTCAAGGGTCTTCTTATGAAATCTTTGACTGTACCAAAACTTGGATGCCTTGTAATGATGTATGCCCCCCCTATGAAGATACTTCTTATACCAATACTTTTCAAATTAATCAATCACCCAGAACTCGAACCTTCATCTTTTTGTTGAATTCTAAAACAAATATCAATGACATGTCTGTTATAGCTGATTTCACAACTCCAGGTGAATCACACTTTGTATGGCCTTCCCCTGTCCTACTGCAGACTCCTTAGACCCCATGGACCATTTTTTGTCCTTTGATGTTTCCTTGACCATCCCTAAAAACATGTGAAAAATGATACACGTGATTTTTAAACCTATAAGCACATATATACGTGGGTTTGACCACTAAAACCACGTACATCGGGATGTGTACAAAGTCCAAATCCTTTTGGAGTTTTCCTTGACATGGATCCGACTCATTTGACTCCTGGCCTTCCATATGCCTTGAGATCGCTCGAATTCGACCTTTCATTACCCCTTTGAAAAGCTATATAAGGAACCCCTTGGTACATTGAAGGCATAAGAGAGAATTAAGAGAAAATAAACTATAGTCCATTGTTGCCGAAACTTATGCTTGAGTCTGCATCCCTTTGTCCCTTTGAGCACTTTTGTGTTCTTCCCAAGCTTGCCTTTTGCTTGTGAGCTTGCTATCTAGTGATGGAGGATTGAAGTGGTGGAGGCCCAAGTGGGGGATTCAGTTTCTCCGATTCACAAAATGTGCCGACAGAGGTTGTATCTTGTAATATTTGATTTATATTAATAGAAATATCTTTTCCTATCCAATAATGTGTGTTTGAATGAATATTGTATCCATTGGATTATGTCAAATGCTTATACATTATTGATTATATATGCTAGAATAGATCTAACACCATGATATATAGAATGCTTGTATTGTTTACTTGTTGTTGAGGAAGTAATCTATCAATTCAAGCTGAAGTTGGAAAGCTCAACGAGGATCTACTTCAACCATCCAGAATAAGGTACGAGGTCTGATCCTTTAGTGTTAGACATTTAATTTCTATTGCATATTGGAAAGGATTGATTTCTGGAGTCAAGCTATCTATTGTGGTACCCCAAGCCATAGGAATTTCTCTCCGTAACAGAATTGGCGACTCCACTGGGAGTTCCTAGTAGTTGTCCTTTGGGTGTTGTTTTCTCAGCATTCAATGAATTTGAATTGCTCTTTCTCTCTTGTTTCTGTGTTGGGTTTGGGGGCATGTAATATGCCTAGTAGAGTCTGATTGGTATGAAGTTTGTCTCAGCCTGTCTGTTTGCTTTGTTTTTATGCACCTTTCTTCCTGTACGCAAGTTTTTAACTCACAGTCGCGTATACATGCGGGTTTCTCTTTGATTTCCGCGTATACACGTGGGTTTACTGCGAACAGTCACATATGCCCTTGTTTTTTCCTTTTTGTGGAATTTAAATGGTTGCTGGGTGAATTTTGATATTTGTTGAGTCTCCTTTGGCACTTCCTGAGTCTGTTTATACCTTTGTTTCTGACCAGAAACGGTTTTTTAGGCTAAATTTTTTCTTTTTAAGAAGGTTCTTGTCATGGCATTTTCAATTTTTGTTTGAGATTAGTGCATTAGAGTTCTTTTACCTTAGTGCTTTGCTTGAGTGTTGTTTATGTGTGCTTGCAGAGTCTAGGGGTTGTAGAATCATTCTTTTGCTTTTTGCATCTCATTTTATTTCAAAAATCCAAAAACATTTGCTTATCATCATGCATTGCATTTTGCATTTTGCATTGTACTTGCACTAGATTTGCTTTGGAGTATTAGTTAGGACTTCATATAGAAAAGCTTGCATTCATCATTTGAAGAAAAATTGTGCATTTCACGTAGTAGCATACCCTGTTTTCATGGACACAATGCATTTGCATTGATTGTTAGGTGTGCATTTTACTTCATGTTGCATCATAACACCATTAGTTGCACGACCATATCCCGTCTTTGAGTAATAAAGCCAATTAAAATCAACGCTAAATTAAAATGAACTACACTCTTTTCTTTTATAGGGTGCACCAACAAGCTTAGGTTTTAGGATCTTGGAATAGTTCATTGTAAGTCAATTCTCCAAGATCACTAAACAACAACATATATGTGTCTGTCCAGGTGAGTGTGTGAAATCCTTGGTATAGCCATTGTTTCTCAGGATCCTCCTCTCAAAAGGGAGTTAAGCACGAGCCAGTGTGAGTGATTATTGATTAGGATGACCCCTAGTCATAACTGATTAGCACCAAAGATATTTCCAGGATTGTATTCATATCTGGGGGCTCTTTTAAGAGTTTCAGGCTTTGCTACCCTGCCCATACGGTCAATCCCGCTTGCGACTGTCCACCTGAGCATTGATTATATTGAGGTGACTTTAGTGGCCTTACCTAGGATATCGAGGGGGTACTTTGTAGGGGTTATTCTGCGGGTGTCCCGGCCAGGTTGGGGTCAGAAAACACAGTCTCTTTACACGTTGGAGCTGAGGGCCACAATAATTGGTTACGTACCTCCACTTGTTGTGTATGGGAGTCTCAAGCCTCTCCTAGGTGAGACATCCTGCTTCATTCAGGAGCTCACTTATCCATCCCTTGTTTGCTTGCATTTGGATTTAGATTTTGTTAGTGATTTCTCTATGCATGATAGTTGGCCTAGGGTTTACATAAATAGAGAGTCTTTTCTATTTTTTGAGTCATTGTGGATTTGGGTCCAGCTCCTCTCCGTTCTCATCGTTTAGTAGGACTTCTGTCTTCTAATTCTCCTCCTCCTTTGGGAGAGAGACCTAGACAGTGCAGGTCAACTATTTCGCACATTGATTCACACACCATGGGAGACCATTTAGAAAGTATTCCTGAACCACCTTCTCCCATTCATGTAGACGATGGGGATTTTACTCCTACTTACGATCCTTCACCCGACTTGGCTGAGTTAGGTCCTATGATTTCTGAGATAGGAACCATGCATGATAGACCTACTCACTCTAGGGTTGATTCTCCATTGACGCGTTACCGATATGGAATGCCAGAGGACACCGAGACTCATTTTGAACCCGCCAGCACTAGCTATGGTAGTTATGGTATGACCGGTTTTCCTACACATGATTTGGCATTTCATGTCAAATCTGACTTCGAGCCTAACACTATGCCTAGGGGCACTCTCATTCCTTACCATGCAGAGAGGTTTGGGAGCACTAGTCACATTGCACCTTCCATCCCAGTGGTGGAAGTCACATCACATATTCCTCCTAAGTCTAGGGTTAGTGATCCTATTAGGAATATACCAGATCCGAGACGAGTGATGATAGGGAATAGTACATACTTAATTACTCATATCCATTCATCCTCTCTCCTTAGTTCTTCAAATTTCCACCCTCCATCCTATTCACGTGGTCCTTCAAGTTGGCACATGGCTATGAGCCAGGTCCGTACTGCGGTTACTAGAGTGATTGTGTCTCAAGTTTACATACCACCCGTTACTTCAAGAGGTTATGTTCATGCTTCTAGAGGTCATGTTACTACTTCTGGTGCCTATATCCCTACTTCCAGTATGTATATTCCTACTTCTGGAGCGTATCTTCCTACCTATGGAGTGTCTCATGGGGCATCACATGCGATGACCTATGGACCATATTATCGGATGCAGTATGGATAGGGTTCTTCACCTTATGGGGGTGGGTATCAACAACCTGCTTACTCTCCTAATTACGGATTTTTAGCTCCTACTAGTCAAGGTCCACCACACTATGGTGCTTCCATGCCACCCTATATGGGTTATATGGGAGGAGGGCACTATGGCCAAGGCCATGGTGGTAATCAAACCTATATGAATCAGGGAGCGGTCCATCGACCTCATCATCCTAGGATCCTTTTCCTCGCGACGCTCAATCTTCCTGACTTGTCAAGATTGATGAATGATCCTGTAGCTCATGACCCAGCTTGGCCAGCTGTCCCTACCAAGCTTCCTTTGGACATACCTAAGTTCAAAGGAAAACTAGGAGAGGATCCGAGCGAACACGTTACTACGTTTCACCTATGGTTCTCTTCGAATTCCTTACATCAGAACTCAATCCATTTGAGACTATTTCAATGCACCCTCACAGGGCCTGCCGCGAAATGGTATATAGATTTTCCTAGGGGAGCTTTCGCTTTGTTCGATGACCTTGCGATGACTTTTCTTAATCACTTCCAGCGACCAGTGCGTTATGACGTTGGTACTGAACTCTTGTCGACATTTCAGCAAGATAAAGCCACACATATCTCTGATCATATTCAAGAGTGGCATAGACAGAAGACGTTAATTACAGCCTTTATACCACCAGAGTTCCTCCTCGAGTGGTTCCTCAAGTCACTATTACCGTATATAGTGAAGGAAGCTTCTACATCCGGAGTACAAAATGAGGAACAAGCAATTTTTAGGGTGCAGGAACTGGACTTGATCTATTCTCAATCCGGTTTGTTGTATGAGATTATTCCTAATGCTCCACGTTCCAGTTTCGACCCTAAAGTCAAACTTGGACCACATGCCGATGGCAATGTGGGTTGTGCAAGTGCGAAACCTGTGGATTCGGTTGCAAAACAAGTTAGTTAGTTGTCAATCAACCAATCTGCTTCAGGACAAGCTACAACTTCGTCTCAACCCACCCAAACGACGTATGTACTTTCTGTGCAATCATCGGACTAGAAGGGTAACTAGCAGCCCGGTCGGAACAGAAAAAAGGGTAAAAATAATAATAAGGGTGGGAATAAGAATGAGAATGCTAATAATAATGACAAGAATGGCCAGAATACTGGGGGGAAAAGCAAGCTAAACGTAAGGTTAAGTTTCCATGTAAGTTATGTAAGGACGATCACCTCACTTACTTGTGCCCTCGTATTAAGGAAGCTTCAAGATTCTTGGCATAGGGCCCAGCTGTGCTAACTAACCCTTTACTGCACAATCAAAATATGAACTCGAAGTCCCATGACCAGTTTAGTGATGATCATGATCCGCCAGAGACTAGTGGTCGTGGGTGCATTAACATTGTCCATGCTGCGAAAGTTGTGACCCGTGCAAAAGATTATAGTTCGTCACAACCCAGCCCAGGCAAAGAACCTGATCCACTAGGGTCCCCTTTACGTATTGAGAAACCTATGGATAAACCTAATACTATACCTCGCATTCCTAAGGGAGTCCTTAAGCGTTCAGGGCATAATCCAAATGCCTGAGCCGCCCAGAACTATTCAGTTGTCAAGGATTTGGGCCACACTCCTTGTGCGATGTCTGCATTGGAAGTGCTTCAGAGTTGTCCTTCTCAAAGGAAGGCGTTGCTTTCTTCCCTTGGTGTGAATGATGATGATTCTTCCTCCGTGATAAAATTTGAAATCATAGGACTTCAGCCTCGCTTTCCCTACTATGTGTCTCTTTTGATTCATGTAGAATGTCTTAATATGATCGTCAAGCGCACTGTGATCGACGAGGGCACTGCTGCTTCTGTGATGTCTTTGTCCTGCTGGAAGGGTCTGGGTTCACCTGAGCTGTCTAAATCAATGACCATGTTAACTGCGTTCGATGGGAGATATTTTAGGCCACACGACATCCTTCCTTCCCTTAAATTTCGTTTGGGAAGGAAGACCGTTGCGATAGAGGTCGAGGTGGTTGATGCGCCCCTTGACTACAATATCTTACTGGGTAGGAACTGGATGTACAGCATGCAAGCCGTTGCTTCTTCTTTGTTCTGTATTATATGCTTTCCACATAATAGGAAGATTGTAAGGATTGATCAAATGACATTCAAGAATCCGTCTAATACCGTATCTTTGGGAGCTTCGATCCCGATCGTTGAACATTCTCAGCCAGCAACTTGGAGTGTGGGTGTGGGCATGTATCCATCCCTCATGGGGAGCTTTAGTTGTCCTGCACCGATCCTCATGATAGGATCTAGTTTCGATGAGGCTTCGACATCTACAAGATCGGTGTCTTTTCGCACGAGTCATATGGAAGATCCTTGGATTCTTCCTACACCGAGTACTTTGAGTGAGCTCATTGTGATGAACGTGCCATTGCTTACAGGTATGATAGCTTATTAAGCTAATCTCAAGTGTGTTGCAAAGTCTAGTCCTTCCTCTTCGTGGACGGAGGAGGAGGACCCTTATGTACTGTTGTTGGCATGGGAAGTACAGTCTTCTCACGCACACAATTGCCTTGATACGGTTTTCCCTTCAGATGAAGCGATTATCGAAGCTATGTTGGGAGTTGAGCCACCATGGGAGGAGCTCCATCATAGATCGTACTTTCTTCCAGAGCTTGACCGCTTGGAGAGTGAGGATTTTAGGGTGGTTCTTAGTTAGAGAGTTGGTAGTCCTATGGTTCCATTAAGCTCTCTTGGTCCGATGGCTAATGGAAACATGGAAAACATATCTCCAACGATTCCTATCAACATCTCTCGCAATCCTGGGATGATAGAGAATGTCTATATTGGGGAGAAATGTTCCCATGCTGAGATTCTTGAATACACTGAGCTATTTAAGGAATTCTGTGATATTTTTGCTTGGTCTTACGACGAGATGCCAAGTATTGACCCTCGAATTGTCAAACATGAGATTAAGACTTACCCCAATGCTAAGCCTGTTCGACAACTGTTATAGCGGATTTCACCACTCTAGGTGAATCACACTTTGTATGGCCTTCCCCTGTCCCGCTGTAGACTCTTTAGACCCCATGGACCATATTTTATCCTTTGATGTTACCTTAATCATCCCTAAAACTATATAAAAGATGATATATGCAGCTTTTTCCCCGATAACCACTTACATACGCGAGTTTGACCCCTGTATCCGCGTACATCGTGATTTGTGCATAATCCAAATCCTTTTGGAGTTTTCCTTGACTTGGATCCGACTCATTTGACTCCTGGCCTTCTGTATGCCTTGAGATCGCTCGGATTCGACCCTTCATTATCCCTTGTGAAGATATATAAGGAACCCCTTGGTACATTGAAGACATATAGAGAGATTGAAAGCATCGAAATTATAGTCCATTGTTGCCAGAATTTATGCTTGAGTCTGCATCCCTTTGTCCCTTTGGAGCATTGTTGTGTTCTTCCCAAGCTTTCCTTTTGCTAGTGAGCTTGCTATCTAAGTGATGGAGGATTGAAGTGGTGGAGGCCCAAGTGTGGGATTCAGTTTCTCCGGTTCGCAGACGTGCCGTCAGAGGTTGTATCTATCTTGTAATCTCTGATTTATATTAATAAGAACTATCTTTCCTTGTCCAATGATGTGTATTTGATTGAATATTGTATCCATTGGAATATGTCAAATGCTTTTACATTATTGATTATATATGCTAGAATAGATCTAAAACCATGATATCTAGTATGCTTGTATTGTTTACTTGTTGTTGAGGAAGTATTATATCAATTCAAGCCAAAGATTGGAAAGCTCAACGGGGATCTACTTCAACCATCTGGAATAAGGTACAAGGTCTGATCCTTTAGTGTTAGACATTTCATTTCTATTGCATATTGGGAAATATTGATTTCTGGAGTCAAAGATGTCTATTGTAGTACCCCAAGCCATAGGAATTTCTCTCCGTAACTGAATTGGCGACTTCGCTGGGGAGTTCCTAGTAGTTGTCCTTTGGGGGTGATTTTCTCGACATTCAATGTATTTGAATTGCTCTTTCTCTCTTGTTTCTGTGTCGGGTCTGGGGGCATGTATGCCTGGTAGAGTCTGATTGGAGTAAAGTCTATCTCAGCCTGTCTGTTTACCTTGTTTTTATGCATCTTTTCTTCCTGTACGCAGGTTTTTGATTTACAGTCGCGTATACACGTGGTTTCCTCTGTGATTTCCATGTATACATGCGGGTTTACTGCGAACAGTCGTGTATACCCTGGATTTTTCCCTTTTTGTGGAGGTTAATTGGTTGCTGGGTGAATGTTGTTAGTTGCTGAGTATCCTTTGGCACTGCCTAAGTCTGTTGTGACCTTTGGTTCTGACTGGAAACGTTTTTTTTTAGCCTAAATTTTTTTTAGGTAAGTTCTTGTCATGGCATTTTAGATTTTTTGTTTGAGATTAGTGCATTAGAGTTCTTATACCTTAGTGCTTTGCTTGGATGTTGTCTATGTGTGCTTGCAGAGTCTGGGGGTGGTAGAATCATTCTTTTTCTTTTTGCATCTCTTATATTTTCAAAAATCCAAAAACATTTGCTTATCATAATGCATTGCATTTTGCACTTTGCATTGTACTTGCATTATATCTAGCTTTGCTTTGGAGTACTAGTTAAGACTTCATATAGGAAAATTTTGCATTCATCATTTGAAGAAGAATTGTGCATTTCACGTAGTAGCATACCCTGTTTACATGGACACAATGCATGTGCATTGATTGTTACAGCGTGCATTTTACTTCTTATTGTGTCATAACACCACTAGTTGCATGACCATATCCTATTTTTGAGTAATAAAGCCAACTAAAATCAACGCTAATTAAAATGAATTACACTCTTTTCTTTTTTAGGGTGCACCAACAAGCTTAGGTTTTAGGATCTTGGAATAGTTCATTGTAAGTCAATTCTCCAAGATCACTAAACAACAACAATTAGGTGTCTTTCCAGGGAGTGTGTGAAATCCTTGGTATAACCATCATTCTCAGGATCCTCCTCTCAAACGGGAGTTAAGCACGAGGCAGTGTGAGCGGTTATTGATTGGGATGACCCCTAGTCATAATTGAGTAGCACCGGCGATATTGGCAGGATTGTATTCGTATCTGGGGGCTCTTTCGAGAGTTTCGGGCTTTGCTACCCTGCCCATATGATCAATCCCGCCTATGACTGTCCGCCTGAGCTTTGATTATATTGAGGTGACCTTAGTGACCTTACCTAAGATATCGAGGGGGTATGTGTAGAGGTTATTCTGCATGTGTCCCGGCCAGGTTGGGGTCGGACAGCATAGTCGCTTTATGCGTTGAAGCTGAGGGCCACAATAATTGGTTTCGTACCTCCGCTTGTGGTGACAAGGGCCTCTCAAGCCTCTCCTAGGTGAGACATACCGGCCAAATTTGGTAGCTCACTTATCCAGCCCCTGTTTTCTTGCATTTGGCTTTAGATTTTATTAGTGATTGCTCTGTGCACGCTAGTTGGCCTAGGGTTTACGTAAATAGAGAGTCTTTGCTTTTGTTGAGTCATTGTGGATTCGAGTGCGGTTCCGCGTCGTTCTCATCGGTTAGCAGGACTTTCTCCTTCCACTTCTCCTCCTCTTTTGGGAGAGGGGCCTAGACTGTCTAGGCAAACTATGTCACACACTAATTCACACACCATGAAGGATCATTCAGAGACTATTCCTGAGCCACCTCCTCTCCTTCGTGTTGACGATCATGGAATTTACTCCTACATACGATCCTTCACCTAACCTAGATGAGTTCGGTCCCGTGATTTCCCAGATAGGATCTTTGCATGATAGACCTACTCATTTTAGGGCTGATTCCCTGTTGACACATTATCGGTATGGAATGCTAGAAGATGTCGAGACTCACTTTGACCCTCCTAGAACTAGCTACGGTAGTTATGCTACGACTGGTTTTCCTATGCACGATTTGACATTTCATGTTGAATCCGACTTTGAGCCTAGCACTATGCCTGGGGGCAATCCCATTCCTTACCTTGCGGAGAGGTTTGGGAGTACTAGTCACATTGCACCTTCCATCCTAGTGGTGGAAGCTCCATCGCATCCCCCTCCTAGGTCTAGGGTTAGTGATCCGATTAGGATACCAGGTTCGAGACGGGTGACGATAGGCACTAGTACATATCTTATTACTAAGATCCCTTCATCCTCGGTTCTGAGTTCTTCAAATGTACATCCTCCACCTTATCCATTTGGTCCTTCGAGCTGATATATGGCTACGAGTCAGGTTCGTGCTGCGGTTACTAGACCCATTGTGTCTCAATTTCATATACCACCCGCTGCTTCGGGAGGCTATATTCGCCGTTCTAGTGGTCAGCTCGTTACGTCCGGAGAATATATACCTACTTTGGGTATGTGTGTTCCCCCTTTCGGAGCTTACCTTCCTACCTACGGAGTGTCCCATGGGACATCGCATGCGATGACCTATGGACCTTATTACGGTCCGCAGTATGGACAGGTTTCTTCACCTTACGGAGGCGAGTATCAACAACCTGCTTACTCTCCCAATTATGGCTTCGTAGCCCCTACTAGTCAAGGTCCACCTTACTATGGTACTTCCACGTCACCTTATATAGGTCAGACAGGAGGAGGACACTATGACCAAAGCCATGGTGGTGCTCAAACCTATGTGAATCAGGGAGCGGTCCATCGACCTCATCATGCTAAGCTCCCTTTCCTCACGACGCTTAACCTTCCTGAATTATTGAGACTTACGAACGATCCCGAGGCTCATGACCCGACTTGGCCGGCTGTCCCTACCAAGCTTCCTTTGGATATACCTAAGTTCGAAGGCAAACTCAGAGAGGATCCGAGTGAACATGTTACCACGTTTCACCTTTGGTGCTCTTCGAATTCGTTACATCAGGACTCAGTCCACTTGCGACTATTTCAACGCACCCTTACAGGGCTTGCTGCGAAATGGTATATAGAGTTACCAAAGGGAGCCTTTACCTTGTTCGACGATATTGCAATGAATTTTCTTAATCACTTCTAGCTACCAGTGCGCTATGACATTGGTACTGAACTCTTGTCGACATTTCGGCAGGATAAAGCCACCCATATTTCTGATCATATTCAGGAGTGGCGTAGATGGAAGAGATTAATTAAAGCTTTTATACCGCCGGAGTTCCTTCTCGAGTGGTTCCTCAAGTCTTTATTGCCATATATCGTGAAGGATGTTTCTACATCTGGAGTGTAGAATGAGGAACAAGCGATCTTCAGGGCGCAGGAACTGGACTTGATTTATGCTTAGTCTGGTTTGTTGTATGAGATTATTCCTAATGCTCCTCATTCTAGTTTCGATCCCAAGGTTAAACCTGGACCACATGCCGATGGCATTGTGGGTTGTGCAAGTGCGAAACCTGCAGATTCGGTTGCAAAACAAGTTAGTCAATTGTCGCTCAACTAGTCTGCTTCGGGACAAGCTACGGCTTCGTCTCAACCCACCCAAATGGCGAGTGTATTCTGTGCAATCGTTGGACCAGAAGGGTAACCAGCAACCCGGACGGAATAAGAAAAAGGGTAAGAATAATAATCGAAAGGGCGGGAATAGAAATGAGAATGCTTCCAATAATGACAAGAACGGTCAGAATGATGGTGGGGACAAGTAAGCGAAACGCAAGGTTAAATTCCCTTGCAAGCTATGTAAGGATGATCACCTCACTTACTTGTGCCCTAGAATTGATGAAGCTTCGAGACTCTTAGCACAAGGCCCAGTTGTGCTAACGAACCCTTTACCGCATAACCAGAATATGAACTCGAAGTACCAGGAGCAATCTAGTGAGAATGATCCACCAAAGGCTAGTGCTCATGGGTGCATTAACATGGTCCATGCTACCAAGGTTGTGACTCGTGTGAAAGATTATGGATCATCACAACCCAACCCAGGCAAAGAACCCGATCCACCAGGAACTCCTTTGCGCATTGAAAAACCTGCGGATAAACCTGAAGCTGCACCTCACATTCCTAAGGGGGTACTTAAGTGCTCAGGGCATAATCCAAATGCCCGAGCCGCCCAGAATTATTCAGTTTTCTAGGTTTTGGGCCATACTCCTTGTGCAATGTCTGCATTGGAAGTGCTTCAGAGTTGTCCTTCGCAAAGGAAGGATTTGCTTTCTGCTCTTGGTGTGAATGGTGATGATTCTTCCTCAGTGGTCAAATTTGAAACCGCAGGTCACCAGCCTCGCTTTCCCTACTATGTGTCACTTTTGGTACACGTAGAATGTCTTAATATGATCGTCAAGCGCACTGTGATTAACGAGGGCGCTCCTGCATCTGTGATGTCTTTGTCTTGTTGGAAGGGTCTTGGTTTTCCTGAGTTGTCGAAGTCAGCGATTATGTTAACTGCTTTTGATGGGAGATCTTTTAGGCCGCACAGTATCATTCCATCCCTTAAATTCTGTTTGGGAGGGAAGACTGTTGTGATAGAGGTTGAGGTGGTTGATGCGCCCCTTGACTATAATCTCTTGCTGGGTCGGAACTGGATGTATAGTATGCAATTCGTTGCGTCTTCCGTGTTTCACATTGTATGCTTTCCTCATAAAGAGAAGATTGTAACGATTGATCAAATGGCATTCAAGAATTCCCCTGTTACTGCATCTTCAAGAACTTCGGTTCCAGTCGTTGAACACTCTCAGCCGACAACTGGAAGTGTGGGTGTAGGCATGTATCCATCCCTCATGGAAAGCTTTAGTTGTCCTGCATCGGTCCTCATGATAGGATCTTGTTTCGATAGGGCTTCGACTTCTACGACCTCAGTGTCTTTTCGCACGACTCATATGGGAGATCCTTGGATTCTTCCTACACTAAGTATTTCGAGTGAGCCTGTCGAAACCAACGTGCCACTTCCTGCAACCATGATAGCTCATCAAGCCAATCTTATGAGTGTTGCAGAGCCTTGTTCTTCCTCTTCGCTGATGGAAGAGGAAGACCCCTATGTGCTACCCACATGGGCAGTACAGTCTTCTCATGCCCATGACTTCCTAGATACGGTTTTCCCTTCAGATGAAGCGATTATTGAGGCCATGTCGGGTGTTGAGCCACCATGGGAGGAACTTCATCATAGATCATATTTCCTTCCACCGCTTGACCGTTTGGAGCATGAGGATTATAGGGAGATTCTTAGTCAGAGAGTTGGTAGTCCCATGATTCCATTACGCTCTCCTGGTCATATGGCTGATGGGAACATGGCGAACATATCTTCCACGATTTCTATCAACATCTCTCGAAACCCTGGCACCATTGAGAATGTATATATTGGGGCGGATTGTTCCCAGGCTGAGATTCTCGAGTATACCAAGCTATTCAAGGAATTCCGTGATATTTTTGCTTGGTCTTATGATGAGATGCCAGGTATTGACCCTCGTATTGTCGAACATGAGATTAATACTTACCCCAACGCTAAGCCTGTTCGACAATGCTTACGCACCGTGAATCCTAGGAAAGCACCTGCCATTAAGGTAGAGATAGAGAAGCTGTTGAAATCCGGTTTCATCTATCCCATTCCCTTGACGGAGTGGGTTTCAAACCCCATTCTGGTGGATAAGAAGCAGGGAGCGATTTGAATATGCACTGATTTCCGCGATTTAAATCGTGCCTATCCTAAGGATAACTTCCCCACACCATTTATAGATCATATTTTGGATGAGTGTGTGGGTAGCGAGGTGTTCTCCTTTATGGATGGATTTTCCGGGTATAATCAGATCCAGATTAAACCTGAGGACCAACACAAGACTGCATTTATTTGTCCTTAGGGAACGTTTGCATATTGGAAGATGCCTTTCGGCCTTAAAAACGATGGAGCTACATTTCAGCGGGCAATGACCTTGATTTTCCACGATCTCAAGTCTATTATTGAAGTATTTTTGGATGACCTTGCTGCTCATTCTCGTATGAGAATGCGTCATTCCTATCACTTGAGATTGGTCTTTGAAAGATGCCAGCACTATTCAGTTCGATTAAATCCTCATAAGTGCATCTTTTGCGTAAAGTCAGGTCATTTATTAGGATTCATCATTTCAAAAGAGGGCATAAGAGTCGATCCCTTAAAGGTTGAGGCAATACTTCAGTTGTCTCCCCCGAAGAATATTCGTCATCTTCATTTTTTGCAAGGTATGGCAAACTTCTTACGAAGATTTGTGGTCAATTTCGCCAATTTGACTAGAGGCTTCATGCGTCTCTTGAAGAAGGACACTCCCTTTGAATGGGATGAGCGAACCCAGGAGTCCTTCGATGCACTTAAGCGAGCCCTAGCATCGACCCCGGTGATTAGTCCTCTGGATTATAGCTGTGATTTCCTATTATATGTGGCCGCGTCTTTAGAGACGATTGGTATGGTATTGGTTCAGGAGGATGAGGAGCTCCAGGAGCATGTCATATACTATCTGAGCCGAAACCTTATTGACGCAGAGATTCGGTATTCTCATGTTGAGAAGCTTGCTTTAGCGACCGTACATGCGGTCCAGCGTTTGAGACATTATATCCTCCTTCGCCAGACCTCGGTTGTGGTCCATGTCAATCCATTTCAGTTCATCCTCACACGAAGGATGATTGGGGGAAAGTATAATAAATGGATTGTCATCCTGCAAGAGTTCGATCTCGAATTTGTTTCGGCAAAGTTGAAGAAATCGTTAATTTTTGCAGAGCTTATATCATATTTTCCGAGCGAGGCTGAGGATTCCGTCTGTGGAGATACGTTTGTTGATGAACACATCTTCTTAATCTCAATGTCTGACCCATGGTATGGAGATATCATAGTATATTTGCAAACACAGAGGACCCCTACTCACCTCTCACGAGATGAATGACGATGATTATGTCACGTCTCTAAGAACTACCTTATAGTGGACAATACTTTGTACCGCCGTGGGGTAGATTCCATTTTATGACATTGTTTAACTCATGAGGAGGCTGAGGTTGTGCTGAATGATTGCCACGGAGGGGCATGTGGTGGTCATTTATTTGGGATTTCTACAGCTCAAAATATTTTGAGAGCGGGTTATTTCTGGCCGTCGATCTTTAAAGATTGTGTTGATGCGGTCAAGAGGTGCCACCCTTGCCAGGTGTTCACACGGAATATGCACTTGAAGCCTACCCTGTTACATCCCATCATCACCACCGGTCCCTTCACCAAGTGGGGGCTCAATTTTATGGATTGCAGCCCAGCTTCAACTGGGGGGCACCATCATATTATAGTGGCTGTGGATTATTTCACGAAATGGGCTGAGGCAATGCCTATAGTAAAATATGATGGTGAGATAGCCGCTCACTTCGTATTCAACCAAATCATTACTCGGTTTGGGATTCCGAGAGAGCTTGTCACTGACCATGGCTTGCACTTTCAAAACCGTATGATGGAAGAGTTGGCATCCAAGTTAGGGTATAAGCAAGAGCACTCCTCTTCTTATTACCCCCAAGCGAATGGACAAGTTGAAGCAGTGAATAAATCACTTAAGTCCATTCTCCAACAAACCATCGCACAGAGCAAGACGAATTGGCATATTATGTTATACCCTACTTTGTGGGCATATCGAACCACGGTTAAGACTGCCACTGGTTTTTCTCCATATTAGCTTGTGCATGGAGTGGAGTCGATATTGCCGGTTGAATGCGAGATTCCTTCGTTGAAGCTAGCTGTGGAACTCTTACCAGACACTTCACCTTTGGAGGAGCGTTTGGTCCACCTCGAGTAACTGGATGAGCAGCGTCGAGATGCCTTGGTGGCTCTAGAGGTTAATAAGCATTGCGTTAAGGTCCAATATGACAAGTCTATTTGTCCAAGAGTGTTTAGTGAAGGAGACTTGGTCCTTTTGTGGGATCAATTGAAAGAACCCTTGGGGGCAGGGAAATTTAATCCTATGTGGCATGGTCTTTACGTGGTCAAGTGTGTCTTAGAGAAGGGTGCCTATGAGTTAGTCGATTACGAAGGCACAGCTTTAGCGGAGCCTAGAAATGGGCTCTATCTCAAAAAATACTATGCATGATCTTTAGCCAAGGATGCTTGTTGTATATTATTGTATATCTTTGTGTAGTTAGGTCTTTTTCTTATCATGATCGGGTTTGTGATTAGTTTTCGTTTCTTTTGGAAGATGTCAATGGAATCTTCCACCTACATAGGATTCGCGGATGGTGCGAGCCGTCACACTCAACACTCAGCCTCTACTATTTGGGTGATTTATAATCCTATGGGTCAGGTACTGTCTTCAGGAGGTGTATGTCTACGGCCATCTTCCAACAATGTTGTTGAATATAGTGTCGTTATTGAGCTTCTACGGGATGCCATGTCGCATGGTGTTCTATCTCTTGAGGTACGTCTTGATTCGGAGTTAGTAGTGTCACAGCTTAATGGTTTGTACCATGTTAGAGATCCGACATTATTGAGAAGATTCTTACGTGTGAGATTGTTAGAACGACAATTTGACAGTATTACATATCTACACATTCCAAGAAATGATAATCAAGTTGCTGACTCATATGCTAAATACGTGTTAGATTGGCATTTGTTTCATTCATAATAAATTAATCACAAACATTTTTACACATGTAAATAAATAAACCGATCACCATAAAACTTTTTATATATATCAAAATGTGGTAATACATAGTGTCATATACAAAAGTGGAGCTTTCAAAGCTTCCATCACATGATACACGGTAGTACAAAACATATATACTCCCAGGTGTCTAATCCTATGGAGGGGGATGGTTGTGATCATGATACGTCACTACGGCTCTAGCTATCTATCGAAATAAACGCACCCATGCGCGTGGCACACCCACCACCTGTCGCTGCATGGCCTCAGGCAAGTCCTCGACTTGCACCATGGGAACCCTGTGAGTGTTCGCTCCACATCTGCACCTGTGATGTCATCCCCTATTCCCCTTCGTCTGTGACATGGGAAGCCCTCTGGTCTCCATGGTCCTACATCTGTACATGAATGGTAGATGTCACTATGTGTTGTCATGCAAAAACATGTCTTTTTGATTCCACATAATCAAGAAAATACAAAAAAATTTAAATAAATTTAAAAACTTTAAAAAGAGTGAGAGTCAAGATTCGGTACCTATCTCTCCATATGCCGATCCTGGTGGAAATGGCATGTCCGGATCCCCCCAGAAATCTATCCCTCCATAGGGGTAGTCATCTACGGCAACAATCTGTCATCGCCACCATGGAAAGAAGTCAGCTGGATATGGGTTGGCCACCCTACCACCCCCCAGTCTGCGCATAGCATCTTCCCAACATCGTTGGGCTGGATCTTGAACCCCGTGGAGAGGAACGTCCACTCTAGGGCTCAATCCTGGAACATGCTCGAAGAAAAATGTGCTCAATATGCTGCTAAACCCAAAGTTTTGTATCCTACCTGCCTTACACTCACTGAGTTGGTGTTTCATGTTGCTCAGTAGTGTAGTGCTCCATTCATATATGGTCGGTCTCATACACTCCACTGCATAGTACATTAGTGGCCGCGAGGCCTGATGGAGTGAGGCTAAGCCTGCTATCCTGCCCAGCATCAGTAGTATGGCCTTTAGGCCTAGCACCTATATAGCATTGGTGGGGACTTGACTTCCCATGTTCTTAGTATCTGGGTAGCAGTACACAGCTACATACTCATCGATAGCAAGTCCCCCTCCTGGCCCACCTCGGGAACGAAGGTTCACCACTTCCCCTCATCTAGATAAACCTATGATGAATTATATGTCTTCCACCTCTATAGTGAGAGACATCCCATCTATCCTGAAGGACTCTGAGTCTGGATCCCAATTGTTTACCAGCATCTCTAGCAGTCTTGGTTTGGCCCTCAAGCCACCAAGGCACCAAAACTTGTAGAGTCCGCATCTTCTAAGAGCTTGTTGAGCCATCATGTCAGCCCTTACAGCTTCCTCTACTTCACCATGCTCGTGCTCTCTCCATTCTAGCACCATCCTGCATGAGAAATTACCCAATTGTCCATTAGATTCTTGTAAATCCACTTGCGCGGCGTCATACACGACTGTTTTACAAACAGCCACGTATGTATGCGGTTTCTAGGCCCTTTTCCACGTATAGCCAGCCCTATACGCAGAAAAAGCTTCGATACTCGCGTGGGCCGTGTTAAGTCAGTAAATTTTTCCTCCATTTTTGGTTTGTTTTCTTCAATTTTGGTTTGTTTTCCAATCACCCTCAGTTAAATGTTTGGTTTACTTTTCAGTTTTGGTCTCCTTGGAGATTTTATTGGTGATTGATTAGTTTTAAATAGTTTTTGAACACAATTTGTTTAGGTTTTATTTGACTTTTTAATGGTCTTTTTAGATTTTAAAGAGGGGTAAAGAAGGTTTATGTTCAAAGTTTGAATCAATAATATGTTTAGAGATCAAGTAAACTTATTCTTTAAGCCTAATGATGCTCTAAACCTCCGACAATTTAGCAAAAAGCTGTAAAACTGCGAGAAATTGGCTCAGGAAATATTCTTGTAGCGCTGGTGGAAAAGTTAACAAAGGAAGCGCTACAAGAAAATCGCGCCTCTCTGTTTTTCAAATATTTTTGCAGTTTTTCATCATGGGTATCATCTGGAAGTGATTGATTGTCTTTTGCAAGATATTTTAACACGTGTGACTGCAATTTAGACACGCATTTCAGCCGATCTCAGTCACGCAGCCAAAACGGGTTCATGATTGCTAAAAACGTGGAATTAGTTGGACAAATCATCAAATCTCGGTTTAAACTGTCAAATTTCTCGTTTCACATGCATTTTTATAGGAAGGCAAGTTCATGCAGAAGAGTTAAAACACTTAAAACAAAAAACCTAAACCCTAGTTTGAATTGAATTTACTCTTGAGATTGTGTTGGCATGTTTCCCTAGCCTTAGAAAC
>LPNX010344601.1:135474-281638 GCA_001517045.1 Pseudotsuga menziesii | reverse complement strand
TCTTAACCATGTGAATTTTCAGCCTTAGGGATGTTATGAAATATAAAAAAAATAATAGAAAAAATAAACAATATTTCAATCCTTAACAACCCCAATCCACTAGGAAATTTAAGAGATAAGATATCACTGTGTTCCAATAAGTTTCAACCTTTAAATAGGGCAATCTTGTCACGCATATCACATATCCAAGAACACTCGGGCACCCAAATCAAAATCAAAATATTTACATTCATATATAATATGTAAAACATAAGTTGGGCACAAAACAAATGTTGGAATTAATATATGTTTCATTTTTAAACTTGTAATGTCGGAAACAATACTTTTGATTAACTATAAAATTTAGTATTTTAATTTTTTTAATTGATAATTTTCATGTCATTTCAAATCTTATATTTAAAATTTGTAAAAATATAAAATGAGTTTTAACCTCTAAAGAAGTTTTAAACTCTAAATAAATTTTTGAATATTTATATGAATTATTTGTTCTTGTATGGTCTAATATATTATTTCTTTATGAATCGCATCATAATTTCTTTGGTTTTTATTTGTTAGAGTGGTGAAATTATTTATGATTTTTTTGTTTGTTTGTTTAATATGCAAATTTCAAAAAAGTTGTAATTTATCTCTTGAAGAAAAAACAATTCCAATTTAGGGGTTGATTTTAAAGTTTTTGTAAACAAGAGTATGGGATGTATGGGATGTTTAGGCCATGGCTCTATTTTTTAACAACAATTTTTTTTTTGTGTATGCTGGTATCAACACTTTGCTATTTGGGGGGTGTTTTTGGTGTTTTTTTTGCAAAAATCAACGTTTCTCTCTCTAGAGTTCTCGTTCATAGTATAAAGTTCTCGTTTCATAGTATAAGTGGTTGTAAAACAATAATTAAATAAGAAGCCAATGGAAGTAGCTCAGAATGCTATCAAGTTTTTAAGTACCTTATTAGAAGATCAAGTCAAAAGGTTTGATATCTGAGACAGAATTATTGTTATCTCTTGGGATAAAAAAGTGATCAGAAAGTACATAATGTTGGATACTGTACAGGCTAAATTTGATATTATAAGTCATAGAGTCAAAGAAGTGATTAAGTTATTTAATCCATTGGTAAGCAGGGAAATTCCTTTCTTCTAGGAGGAACACAAACCATTTTTGTCTCAAAATGAATATATGGATGAATTGGTCAATTGTAGGTCAAATCACAGTAAGTTTGAATATATGCAGCAAGCTCTATCTGGAAGAGTCTTGTTTGATAAATTGGCTGGAGAGTTCGATTTATTATTTGATTTTAAAGTCATGTGTGCCAAGGTGCCTAATTTTTCATATACAGACAACATGGATCTTAGAGTTCTGGCACATGAAATGGTTGTTGCATATTTGCCTAATCCTGAACATTGGAGAGTAGTTGAACAATATGGATCAACTAAATATAAGTTACAACCATGAAGACATCAAGGAAGACAACGCAAATGGAGTTTCAACAAAGGATATATTTTATGATAAAATGTTATTTTTAAATTCATTAGTTAAGAAGTTTTGTTATCTGAGAACTATTTTGTAATAGATAAGTGCTTTGACACATGTAATAAATGGTTGAAACCGTTAGACAATTAGGTTTATTGTTCAGCTCGAGGAGCAATTGTATAAGTATTCATACATTTGATGAAGCAAGGGTTGGAACCTGTGAGATTTTTGGAGATTTGTGTATTCAAGTATTTCTTTAATACAATTACATAGCTGAAAGTCGGTGGTTTTTCAGAGATTCATGTATTATTTCATGTTGCAGTCTGTACTTTCCCTTCTTATGTGAATGTTTTTCCAGTTTTATCTTTCCATTATGTCTTCCTTCATGTCTGAAATGAGAGTATAATAGTTTGGAATTCATATTTACTATGCTCTAACTGTTGTTTTCAGATGTCCACCAAACTTTTCTTCTAAAGTTGATACATAATTTGTTGATGTATTTTTAACTTCAGAATGTATTCACTTGTATATCTTATGTATTGTACCCCGATGTTTATTCCGGGAAGTGTCTGTAATGTATTTGAGTCATGTCATGCCCCGATGTTCCTTTCAAGAGATTCAATAATGTAAACAAGTCATGTAAAGTCATTGTGGGTAACCCTCCTATTGATCAAGGGTTAAAGTCCCCAAAATTGTGGGGCACTAGGGTTATTAGTCTCTCCTAGAGAAGTCGGCCCTAGGTGAGTTAATGTAAGTCGGGTCATTAGTACCTCAGTTGTGGTTACTCCAACCTACATAACTGAGATAGGATTACTTGAGCCTACATAACAGAGTTAAAGGTTAAGTGAATGAAAGAATGTAAATAGAGAGTGAGACTCTCTATTTATCACACACTCACTCACTCACTGGGGAGCATGAGTGAGAGAGGAGAAGCTCTCTCAAGTGTGAGAGAGAGAACAAGCTATGGAGATCATCTTTTTCTGTTTTCGGGTTTTAATGTTACTATTGGTGCTCATTCTATCTTCGAGGAAGTTGCAGGGTTTTATCCTTTATGGTTTCCCCAAGGAAAATTATTTTTGTCTCTTGTGTCTTGTGTTTATTGATGTGCATGTTATTCTCTCTGTTAAAGATCCTAAGATAATGCTAGCTTGAATGATAAAAATCTAACATGGTATCAGAGCAAACTTGAGAAGAAGACATTGTGCAGCTGCAGAAGGTAGGGATTCTTACTTTTTGGGTCTCTCTCCATAATCCATCAGCAAAAGTATGTTAGGTTGACTCTCCATTGAAGGGCGCATCTTTCTGTCGAAGCAGAATTTGATTCCTGGCATTTTTAGTTTTTTGGTGCAGGAAATTGGGGCTTTTTACAGAAGAGGAATTTTTGAGTGAGCCTGGCATAGGATTTCTATCCTCATCAAAATCGAATTTTAGAGACCTGGGTTGAGATTTTTGGTTGGGTGAAACTCTGAGAAAGTCAAACCCTAGTTTGACCCCGGGCCTAAAAAACCCTAAAATATAGAAACTGATAAGTTTTGGTACATTCACTATATCTCAGGATTGCAGAAGTATTAGGGGCCGAAAAATTCACAGGGTGAATATAAAATCCTAATTTATATTGTGTCCATGTTTCAGCCACAGATTTGCTATATTCTAGGAGATATGATTCCATTAAGTTAGGGGTTCCAGCCTTTCCTAAGATTCATCCCCAAACGGGACACCTTGGGAGAATTGCTATATCTCGGGCTACGAAGGTCCAAATGGAATTTCTGAAGATGTTCCAGAAAGGGAATGGATTGTAATTTTTGTGGTTCAGGTTTGAGACTCGGGATATGAAACAGTGCCACATGGAAGTCCGTACAAATTTTCCATGTTGAATAGTCATGAAACAGGTCACCTTGGAAAAATGATCATAAGGCCCAATTGGTGAAGCCAATTCTATTGGAATCTATGGTGTTGGAATAGGGACATGAGAGGATACCTTCATACAAAGGTTTAGCCATAGAGGATCAACAATTTCATATATAACACAGAAACAGTATCAGGAATTTCTGGATAAGAAATTGGAAAACTAGGGTTTCCTGTTCAGGGAGCTTCCCTCCACTGTTTTCAGAAAAGGAGTACATTGGATAGATCAACTTGAAGAGTTCTATATTTCTATCCAATCAGATTTGAAATATTCCAAGTTTTGAAAATTAGAGTTTCTCTAACAAACCCTAGATCAGCTAGCTCCGGAACCAGGACGGACACCTCAAATTGGTAAGATCTAATCTTTTGCAATTTTCATTTGAGGTTCTCATTTCAAAGTGATCTATCACATCAACTTAATGATAAGATTATTGAAGTTGACAACTTCCAAGCATGGAAGTATATGATATCTCTGAAGAAAATGAATTGGACACCTACATAAGTAGAGAGGTTCCAGTTCCAGAGGGAGATGAGGCTAAAAGCCTTTCACAAGAAGAACTTGGTCAAGGGCAAGAAGATCATTACTGATTCAATCACGGATCAACTTGTACCACAAGTTTCTTCCATAAAGACACCGAAAGAGATGTTTGATTCCTTGACCAAGCTATTTGAAGGGAAGAACATAAATCAGAATATGACTTTGAGAAAATAGTTGAAGAATGTGAAGATCCAGAATGCGGAGACCATACAGTCATACTTTACGAGGGTCTCTCAAATCAAAGAACAACTTGTAGCAGTATTAGAAGAAGTGGAGAATGAAGAAGTGGTGATAGCCACCTTGAATGGCCTCCTAGGATCATGGGATTCATTCATGCGAGGAATGTGTGCCAAAGGAAAGTGATTACTTTCAGTAGACTCTGGGAAGAAAAAGAATCTCAACTCATAATAAGAGAAGAGAATATGGGACCAACTGAAGATCAAGCTCTCACCATCCAAAGAATATTCCTCAAGCGATGAGGAATATGAAGAACTCAACTCTTGAAGAACCTCTTATCCATCTTAGCATTTGGATAAGAAACGATGCTATTATGAATAAAGAAGATGATGAAGCTGAAGGCTCAAGAAGGAGTCTACCCATGAAACAAATAAAGATAAGTATTCAATTGTCATTTCATGATATTGTTTTTTGTTATGCATTTGTTTATATTTAGTTGATGTATTATGCATGATAGAATGTTTGCATTAATGACAGTATACTACTAATACGCATGTGATGGGTAAGTAGCTCATGGTGTTATATAACTCTCCATTGCTACTTATCTAGAATGAAACCTCTTTGCTGACATATTGGATTAGTGCACAATATCAATGTTGTCCTGGTAGAGATGGAAGGCATCTAGAAAAGTTTCCATGAGATATGGATGAATGTTGTATTGGATAAAATAGTTTCATAATCATATATCTTGATGCAAAATAATTTTTCATTATATGTTTCTAACCATACAACTAATGCATTTGACTTGTAGGAAAGATCGCGTAACATCGCCTACAAGTAAAGAAGGATGAGACTTGTTCTGAAGAACAAGTAATGACAGTTCAAGATGAAGAATAATATGACGAATGCAGTGACATCATTGATGTAGAGCCTTCCAGCAATGAAGAAGTAACCAAGAAGAAAGGGAAGACCAGTTCAAGAATAATGATGTCTAGGATGTAGTATCGATACCTGAAGGGAAGTTCATAGTTCCATCATGCAGTAGATGGAAACATCGTGGGACACAAGGAAAGATTCGTAGCATGAGGCTTCTCATGAAAAGAAGGCATAGAATACGAAGAGACATTTGCAACCAGTGGGAGTTGAGACACATGACAGGCATAATCATGTGTGCAAATGAAAGAAGGCCTTGTACGAGCTCAGAAGACACACATGGGACAACAAATACATGAGGAACTTGATGAATATCTGAACCTTTGCTACAAGGTTGAAGATGAAAGTCTATAGAGGGTGACAAGCTCACAGATGGGTGTTAGAAGAACTTTTGAAAAATTTCAAGATAGAGGATCTTGGTATCCAATGATCCTAGATGGATACATAGAATATTAGTAGCAGAGGAAGCTACTTGTCACTTCGGTACAGAATGTTTTAGTGCATAGTGTACGAAAGATAGAGGGAGAATGATGCTCTGCTTCAGAGTTAGTGACTGCAGAAGATCCTAAGGTTCGACATGGTACGAAAGGATGGATAGCTTACTGATGGCTCCAGGCTTTACTAAGAGTAAAGTGGATTCCAACCTTTTATTCAAGGAAAGTGATGCTCCTGATATATGTCGATGACTTGTTCCTAACATAAAAGAGGAACTCATTAAAGCTGCGAGAAGAAGACTTGCTATCGAGTTCAAGATGAAGGACTTGGATATCATGCACTATTTTCTAGGCATGGAGGTGTGGTAGAATACAGATGGAATCTCCCTGGATAAGGGAAGTATGCAGTAGAGATCCTGAAGAGGTTTAGGATGATGGACTGCAAGGCCATGATCACACCTATGGAATTGAACATGAAGCTATTGAGTGATGCTTCATCAGAGTCAGTTGATGCTACGATGTATCATCAGATGATTGGGTCCTTGATGTACCTGACGAATACGAGACCAGATATTTGCTTTGTTGTGAACACCTTGAGCCAGTTCCTGACAGATCCGAGACATGTTCACTTGATTGTTGCAAAGCATATTCTTAGGTACTTGAGGGGTACAGTTGATTATGGGCTCAAGTATGAGGCAAATCATAAGATTAACCTGGAGGTTTATGTTGATTTAGATTGGGCAGGTAGTGCCATTGATAGAAAGAGCACCTCAGGGTGTTGCTTCAGTATGGGATCAGGTGTGATCTCTTGGTTTAGCAGGAAACAGTCTTGCGTGGCACTAAGTATAGCTGAAGCAGAGTATGTCGCAGCCTGTTCAGCTAGTTGTGAGGCAGTATGGCTGAGGAAGCTACTGTCTGATTTATTTGATCTCCAGTTGGATGCTACTTGTATATATTGTGACAACCAGAGTTGTGTGAAGTTGTCAGGGAACCCGATGTTCCATGACAAGTCAAAGCATATCAAGATCAAATATCACTATATCAGGGATATGGTGCAGAGAGGAGCAATGAAGCTCCAGTATGTTGTGATGGATGAACAAATAGCTGACGTGTTAAACAAGCCATTAGCCAGAGTGAAGTTTGAATACTTCAGGGAGAAGCTTGGTGTTCTCCAGATCAAGGTTCCCTCCAAGCAGAAGTGATGAGTCCATGAGCCATTCTGACATGGTGAGAGGATTGGTTCCTTCCATGGTTAGATGTAAGGGCTGAGCCATTCTGTCATGGTGAGAGGATTGGGTTCTTCCATGTCAGATATGAGTGCCGATACATTCTGGTGTGACTATAGGATTGGTTCCTACATGATCAGATATAAGTGCTGAATGCCATTCTCTGGGAGAATGGAGGCACCTAGTCAGTTACCAGGAATTTGTTCAGTCTGGGACTGACACTCAGCTTGGAGTTGAGAGCCTTTCTGACATGACGTGTGAATAAAAGTTTCCTATCATGATGTGTGAATAAAGTTTCATATCATGATGTGTGAATAAATTTTCCTATCATGGTCAGATATAAGTGCAGATCCTTTCTGACATGATGTGTGAATAAAAGTTTCCTATCATGACGTGTGAATAAAGTTTCCTATCGTGGTCAGATATAAGTGCAGATCCTTTCTGACATGATGTGTGAATAAAAGTTTCCTATCATGATGTGTGAATAAATTTTCCTATCATGATGTGTGAATAAAGTTTTCTATCGTGGTCAGATATAAGTGTAGAGCCTTTTTGACATGTTGTGTGAATAAAGTTTCCTATCATGGTAAGATATAAGTGCTAAAGAATATGAAGACCTACTTGGAGGATAGGCCTAAAACCAGCATGAAAAAGGGCTGGCTCTATAGAACCTCCTGTGACGAGAAGAATCATGAGATAGCACCCGTGATGATGATCCAGTGATGATGATCCAGCAGTGATGATCCATATCGAGTGATGATCCAAATCTAGCGATGATGATCCAGTAGTGATGATCCAGATCCAGTGATGATGTTCCAGTGATGATCCAGATCCGGTGATGAAGATGACTTGAAGATGAAGATGACGAGAACTCGATGATGATCCAGATGATATAGAGAAGAAGACTTGTGTTGATAAATTGTGTCGAGAGAATACCTTCCTAGTTAAGAGGGTGTGTTGATGTATTTGTAACTTCAGAATGTATTCGCTTGTATATCTTATGTATTGTACCTTGATGTTTATTCTGGGAAGTGTCTGTAATGTATTTGAGTCATTTCATGCCCTGATGTTCCTATCGGGAGATTCCATAATGTAAACAAGTCATGTAAAGTCATTGTGGGTAACCCTCCTATTGATCATGGGTTAAAGTCCCCACAGTTGTGGGGCACTAGGGTTATTAGACTCTCCTAGAGAAGTCAGCCCTAGGTGATTTAATGTAAGTTAGGTCATTAGTACCTCATTTGTGGTTACTCGAGCCTACATAACTGAGTTAGGAGTACTCAAACCTACATAACAGAGTTAAAGGTTAAGTGAACGAAAGAATATAAATAGAGAGTGAGACTCTCTATTTATCACACACACACTCACTCACTAGGGTGCATGAGTGAGAGAGGAGAAGCTCTCTCAAGTGTGAGAGAGAGAACAAGATGTGGAGATCATATTTTGTGTTTTTGGGTTTTACTGCTGCTATTGGTGCTCATTCTATCTCTGAGGAAGTTGCGGGGTTTTCTCCTTTATGGTTTCCCCAAGGAAAATTCTTTGTGTCTCTTGTGTCTTGTGTTTATTGTTGTGCATGTTATTCTCTCAGTTAAAGATCCTAAGATAATGCTAGCTTGAATGATAAAAATCTAACATCATCTGTGTTAATTGTTTGTTCATGTTCTTCCTTTTTCACGAAACAATCAAATTTTGACTGTGACTGAGTAGCTACCTTTCCTCTGTTTAAACTTCCATGAAAAAGATCTATTTATCTATATTCATATCTTGAATCCATAGCCCAATGGTCATGTGTTTAGTTTCAACCAATCTTACCAATTACAAATAGTTTTGCATATACATATCTGGCCTTGTTAATATTTTGTGAGAGATCCCTCTCGGAAGAGAAAAAATGCTAGTTTTCTCTTTAAAAGTAGTTTTTGTTGTTACTTGGGAATATCCTTTACAACCTTGGGTAAGTTTCCAGTGTTAACAAATTGGTGCCGCTGCCGGGGAACGGAAGTGCATATCATCCCTCGAAAAAACAACAAGGATTGCAAAGTTTCAAGAAAGAAATTTCTGTGGGCAAGCAGAAGTTTCCACATTCAAAAGAAGGTTGTGCATTTTCCTTGATGAATTCACATTCATTTTTAAAAGTATTACAGAATACATCCTGGCTTTCAGGAGAGCGAATACAAGAGGTAACCCTAATACTCAAACTTTGCAAAGCGTGGAAAATATAGAAAGATTGCTTAGAAATACAAATAAAGAAAAAATAAATAGTTCTCAGTTTGGTGCATCATCATCTCAATATTTTCATAGTATACAAGAATATGAATGGGGAACTAGCATTGAGAGATTACTGTTAAAATCAAAATCCGAATCTGACCTAAAGAAAGTTGAGTTTAACCCTAGTAGGTTAGAATCATATATTCTTGATTCTTTGTGGCATAACCTTCAAACTCTAGTAAAAACTGAAGAAAAAAAAATTCTATTGTCCAAAGCTTTCAGTTTCATACTCCCTAACCTATTTAGAATCCCCCAGCTTTTCAACCTTTACCACTTGCTCCAAATCCGCCTAGACCAATGGATGTAGCTAGGTTTTCTCCATTGGCCTTACCTACGGTGTTACATGACCTCCCCTTAAATTATGCCTAGAGGATTTCCATTAGAGGAAATTTCAACTCAAAATGGGCCTCCTAAAATGAATTAATAAAATAATAGTTAAAATAATAAAATAATATTTATTAATTTTGGAGGAAGAAAAGAAAAAAACTACTTTTTGTTTGTATTTTTGACATATCTCCCTGTGTTTTTACTCAAATTTCAATTGGGAGAGCTCGTTGGATGCGGAATTTAATTCTGCATCCAACGATTACCCACTCGACATACTTTTGACAGAACCCTCTACCCCAAAAACAAGAAATAACTGAAAAAATGAAATGATGACATCATCATTCCATTTTTTTAGGTATTTCTTGTTTTTGGGGTAGCGGGGTCCGTCAAAAGTATGCCAAGTGGGTACTTGTTGGATGCAAAATTAAATTCCGCATCCAACGAGCTCTCCTGATCGAAATTTGAGTAAAAACAGAGGGAGATATGTCAAAAATACAAACAAAAAAGTAGTTTTTTTTATGATACCTATCCCCAAATTTATATTAAAAAAATGTTTAAGAGCTATACGGTATTTCAAATTTAAAGCAATTTCATTGGCTAACACATGATGACATGGAATTTGAATAAAAGTTAAAAGGCCCATTTTGAGTTGAAATTTCCTCTAATGATTATATGATGGATAAGGAAATGTTACTGCAAAATACCATGTTGGAAAATTGTTAGATTTTTAACATTAAGCTAGCATTATATTAGGATCTTTAACTGAGAGAATAACAAGCACAACAATCAAACACAAGAGACAATGAACACGGTGTTTTTCCTCAGGGAAACCATAAATGGAGAAAACCCCACAACTTCCTCAGAGATAGAATCAACACCAAATAAAAAATCCCAAAACAGTAAGATGATCTCCCGATAGCAATAACCTCTTTCTTCCTAGCCCCGGTGTCTTCTTCTTCCTCAGCAATGCGCTACAACTGAGTGTGTGTGAGTGTGTATCAAATAGAGAGGCTAGCTCTCTATTTATACTAATTCCTGACTTGACTAAACCCAACTAGGGCCAGCTTCACTAGGTGAGTCTAATAACCCTAGTGCCCCAGAACTGTGGGGACTTTAACCCTTGATCAATAGGAGGGTTACCCACAATGACTTGGCATGACTTGTTTACGTTATAGATCCTCTCGATCAAAAAATCGGGGCATGACATGACTCAATTACATTACAAACACATCCCGAAATAAACATCAGGGTACAAGACATAAGATACATAGGTGAATACATTTCGAAGTTACAAATACATCAACACTCCCTATTAACTAGGAAGGCATTCTTTCGACACAATTTTCAGCACTGGTCTTCTTCTCTGTATTGACTGGATCATCTCATCATCTTCATCTTCAAGTCTTCTTCATCTTCTTCATCTTCTTCATCTTCTTCTAAGTCATCTTCTTCTTCAAGTCTTCTTCATCTCGGGATATAGATCATCACGACTACTGGATCATCATCACATCTGGATCATCACTTGATCTGGATTGTCATCAAGTCTGGATCATCATCACATCTAGATCATCACTTGATCTGGATCGTCATCAAGTCTGGATCATCATCACATTTGGATCATCACTTCGTCTGGATCATCATCACATCTAGATCATCACTTGATCTGTATCATCATCACATCTAGATCATCACTTGATCTGTATCATCATCACATGCTATCTCAGAATGGTGCTATCTCAATTCTTCTCATCACAGGAAGTTCTACAGAGCCAACCCTTTTTCATGCTGGTTGTAGGCCTACCCTTCATGTAGGTCTTCAGCATTTATATCTAACCCTAAGTTAGAAAGCCCCACCCAGCTCTTACATCTGACCTCATCTTGTAAGAAAGGCACGTCCAACACTCACATCTGACCTCATCTTGTTAGAAACGCCCAGCACTCACATCTGACCATATGTAAACACATCGCGCCAGAATGGCTTAGCACTTACATCCGACCTCATCTTGTCAGAAAGACTCTGCACTTACATCCGACCCCATCTTGTCAGAAAGGCACAGCACTCACATTTGACCATGTGTAAACACATTGCGCCAAAATGGATAAGCACTTATATCTGACCTCATCCTATCAGAAAGGCTCTGCACTTACATTTGACCATGTGTAAACACATCGCATTGAAAGGGATCTCAGTCCTAAACTGAGGATTCCAGGTAACTGACCAGGTGCCTCCATTCTCATAGAGAATGGAATTATCCCTTATATCTGATCAAGTGGGATACATCCCTCAATCACATTAGAATGGCCATGCGCTCACATCTGATCATGTAAGACTACATCCTACATTCATATCAGAATGGCCCTCAGTCCCAGACTGAGTATTCCTGGTAACTGAACAGGTGCCTCCATTCCAAGAATGGCATTCAACCCTTACATCTAATCATGTAGGAACCAATCCTACAGTCATATTAGAATGGCTCAGCACTCATATCTGACATGGAAGGAACCTAAATCCTCTCACCATGATAGAATGGAACAACCCTTACATCTGACCATGGAAGGAACTTAATCCTCTCCCATGTCAGAATGGCTCTAGGTCTCATCATTTCCCCTTGGAGGGAACCTCAATCTAGAGAACACCAAGCTTCTCCCTGAAGTACTCAAACTTCACTATAACCAATGGCTTCATCAATACATCAGCTATCTATTCATCCGTCGCAACATACTAGAGCTTCACTACTCCTATCTGCACCATATCTCGGATATAGTGATACTTGATATCGATATGCTTCAACTTGTCATGGAACACTAGGTTCTCTGACAACTTCACACAACTCTGGTTGTTGCAATATATACAAGTAGCATCCATCTGGAGATCAAATAAATCAGACAGTATCTTCCTCAACCATACTGCCTCACAACTAGCTGAACATGCTGTGACATACTCTGCTTCAGCTGTACTCAGTGCCACACATGATTGCTTCCCGCTAAACCAGATATCACACCTGATCTCATACTAAAGCAACATCCTGAAGTGCTCTTCCTATTGATGGCACTTCCTACCCAATTTGAATCAACATAACCCGCTAAGTTAATCTTCTGATTCACCTCGTACTTGAGCCCATAATCAACTATACCCTTTAGGTACCTCAGAATATGCTTTGTAGTAATCAAGTGAACATGTCTCGGATCTATAAAAAACTGGCTCAAGGTGTTCACAACAAAGTAAATATTTGGTCTCATGTTCGTCAGGTACATCAAGGACCCAATCATCTGACGATACATTGTAGCATCAACCTCTTCTGATGAAGCATCACTCAATAGCTTCAGGTTCGATGCCATAGGTGTGGTTATGGCCTTGCAGTCCATCATCCCGAATCTCTTCAGAATCTCTACTGCATACTTCCCTTGTCTAAGGAAGACTCCATCTACATTCTGCCACACCTCCATGCCTAAGAAATAGTGCATCATACCCAAGTCCTTCATTTCAAACTCAGAAGCAAGTTTCCTCTTCATATCAGCAATCAACCCATCCATACCTATTACAAACAGATCATCCACATACAACAAGAGTATCACTAAGTTGCCATCTTCAACCTTGTAGTAAAGGTTGGAATCTGCTTTACTCTTGGTAAATCCCAAACTGGATAGGAAACCATTAATTCTACCGTACCATGTCCTGGGTGCCTGTTTCAAACCGTACAGGGCTTTCTTCAATCTGCACACATGAGACTCCCTGTCATGTGTCTCAAAATCGAGTGGCTGTTCTACATACACTTCCTCTTCTACTACACCATTCAAGAAAGTAGTCTTGACATCCATCTGGTGTATCTTCCATTTCATCACTGCAGCCAAAGCAAGTACTGATATGATGGAAGTGTATCTGGCTACAAGTGCAAAGTTTTCTTCATAATCTATTCCTTCTTTCTATGAGAAACCACGAGCCACAAATCTTGCTTTATATTTCTCGATGCTGCCATCTGTAGCATGCTTGATCTTGTAGATCCATTTGGAAGTTACAATGGACTTCCCCTCTGGTCTTGGGACAGCATCCCAAACATAATTCTTCATGATCGATTGATACTCTTTGATCATAGCATCCTTTCATTCTTTCTGTTCTGCCACTTCTTCATAGTTGGAAGGTTCTTTATCAATAATTTCACATAGTAAGGCTACGTAACTAGAGCAAGATCTAGTTCTCTTTCTTCCTCTGGGAGTTTCCTCTGAAGCTCCATATCTTTCTGCACCTTAGATAATTTCACATACCCAAGTAGGTTTCCTCTTATGAGGATTCTTCTCCAAAGGTGGATCTACAGGTTCTTGAGGTTCTTCAAATTCTTGATCTTCTTCTTGAATTTCTTCGTTCATAATTGTGTCATGAATTATGGGTTCTCTTGTTCCTTCAGGTTCTTCAGCCGATTTCTTCCTGGATTTGATGTAGGCTGAATCTTCGTCAAATGTTACATCTCTGCTGATGTCAATCTTCTTGAACCCTAGGACGTATATTCTGTAAGCATTTGAACTTTCAGAATATCCCATAAATATACCCTTCTTTCCTGAAGGATCTAACTTCGTCCTCTTTTCTTTCAGAATGTGTATGTACACAGGACAGCCGAATATTCTGAGAAGACTTCTTTAGGAGTCTTGTTCTCGAGTACTCTGTGTGGAGTACGGTTCTGTACATACATTGTTGTTCTGGCAGCTTCTGCCCAAAGATGCATAGGAAGATCTTGATCATGAAGCATTGCTCTTGCAGCTTCCATGATAGTTCTATTCTTCCTTTCTGCGATCCCATTTTGTTGTGGATTATATGGAGTGGACAACTCCCTCTTAATCCCTGAGTCTTTGCACAACTATTTGAATTCATTTGATGTGAATTCTCCGCCATTATCTGATCGAAAAGTCTTGATCTTCTTTTCAGTGTGGTTCTCGATCAAGGATTTGAATTCCTTGAACTTGCTGAATACTTCATCTTTGTTCTTCATGAAGTAGATCCATGTATTCCTAGAAAAATCATCAATAAAAGAAACATAGTATGCATACCTGCTTAGTGAATTGGATTACATTGGACCGCATAGATCGGAGTGGATGATTTACAAGATTCCTTTTGCCTTGCTCTTGCTAATTGGAAATGTCTTCTTTGTGTTCTTTCCTTTCACACATCCTTTTCATACACCTTCATGTTTTGTCTGCATTTCTGGGAGACCTTCAACAACTTTTCTTGCAAGTGGTAGTGCTCTGTAATGCACATGTGCAAGCCTTCTATGCCAAAGCTCATTTGGTTCTATCGAGTCATGAACCAAAGCTGGTTCTGGTTGTCCCTTCAATTTGTATAGTCCTCCTTCTTGTTCTCCAATCACTACCACATCATCAAAAGACTTTCCCTTGGGCCACATGAGGACTTGGCCATCTACAAATGAAACCCTCATTCCTTTTGCATCTAATGCAGATATGGAGAGAAGGTTCTTCTTTAGTCCAGGTACAAACAATACATCTTTCATCTTGATAGACTTTCCAGAATCTAGCTTATAGGAGGATTCCCCACTACCTTTTATTGGATACTGGTAGTCATCTCCAAGTTTCACCTTGTAAGGTGATTCATGTTCAGATAATTTCACAAAGGATTCCTTGAATCCCGTCATGTGCTTGGAAGCACCACTGTCTATAAGACAATCATTATTGCCATGTGTGATAGTTCCCGTGAGAGTGAAAATCATAACATATTCTTCATCACTGTCTTGTCTGTTTCTCTTTGTGGAAGGTTCATCATTCTCTGCAGCATGAGCATGATGTCTTCTCTTGTTTCCCTTCTTCTTGTGAGAGCTACTTTTGTTCTTAGGACAATCTCTAGCAAAGTTTCCTCTTTCATCACATGTATAGCAAATGAACTTAGACTTATCTCTAGGCTTTCTAAATTTATTCCTTTGATTAGAGTACTTACTTCTGTGATGGCTAGATCCAGTTTTCTTGGATTGTACTGTGAGAGCTTGATCTTCACTTCCCATCTTCTCTTGTTGAGCTGCTATCCGAGCTTCTTCTTGAGATCATTCTTACCACAGTCTGCTGAACTAGACTAACTTCTTTTTGGCACAGATCCCTTGAATGAAAAAGTACCATGTCCTAGGGAGACCATTCAAGGTGGTCATCACAATCTCTACATTCTCCACTTCTTCATCTATTGCTTCCAATTGTTCCTAGATCTGAGAAACCCTTGTAAAGTAAGACTGGATGGTTTCTTCATTCTGGATCTTCACATTCTTCAATTGGTTCCTCAAGGTCATCTTCTGCTTTATGTTCTTTCCTTCAAACAATTTGGTTAGGACATCAAACATAGCTTTAGGTATCTTTAGGGAGGACACCTATGGTATGAGGTGATCCTTGATAGAATAAGCAATGATCCTCTTTGCCATAACCAACTTCTTCTTGTGTAAGGCCTTAGCCTCATCTCCCTCTAGAACTGGAACCTCCTCATTGATGTAGGAGTCCAACTCATTCTCTTCTAGGACCAGGGAGATCCTATACTTCCAAGCTCGGAAGTTATCAGATCCCTCAAGCTTTTCATCAAGCTTGGTATGATGAGAAATATTAACTGAGAACCTCAAATGGAAATACAAAATATTTAGATCTTACCAGGTCAAGATGTTGGATCTGTATTTGGAGCTGAAATTCTGCAGGGTTGGTTCAGAAGCATATTAGGGTTTTGCTTTTCCAGAGTTATGTCCAACCAAATGCTTTGAATTTGATCCCTAACTTCGATTTTGGGGAGGAGATCAATCCAGGCCTGGGCTCACTGAAAAATTCCTCTTCTGTGAAAAGCCCTAATTTTTTACAGTAGTGTCAGGTCCAAAACTGGAAAACCTCAGAATTAGATTCTGCTTCGACAAAAAGATGCGCCCTAGGGAGGAGAGTTATTCCAACCTTCTTTTGCTGAAAATATGTGGAGAGAGATACAAAAAGTAGGAAGCCCTAGTTCCCGCAGTTGCACAGTGTCTTCTTCTCAGGTTAGCTCTGATACCATGTTATATTTTTAACATTAAGCTAGCATTATATTAGGAACTTTCATTGAGAGAATAACAAGCACAGCAATCAAATACAAGAGACAATGAACACAGTGTTTTTCCTCGGGGAAACCATAAATGGAGAAAACCCCACAACTTCCTCAGAGATAGAATCAACACCAAATAGAAAAGCCCAAAACAATAAGATGATCTCCCGACAGCAGTAACCTCTTTCTTCCTAGCCTTAGTGTCTTCTTCTTCGTCGACTATGTGCTACAATCGAGTGTGTGTGTGTGTATCAAATAGAGAGGCTAGCTCTCTATTTATACTAATTTCGAAGTTGAATAAACCCAACTAGGGCCGACTTCACTAGGTGAGTCTCATAACCCTAGTGCCCCGGAACTGTGGGGACTTTAACCCTTGATCAATAGGAGGGTTACCCACAATGACTCAACATCACTTGTTTATATTATAGATCCTCCCGATTGGAACATCGAGGCATGACATGACCCAATTACATTACAGAAACATCCCAAAATAAACATCGGGGTAGAAGACATAAGATACATAGGTGAATACATTCCTAAGTTACAAGTACATCAACAAAAATTTGACGACTTTATAGATTTGGAGGAGGTTTATTATGAGGATGTTAAGATGAGGCTATTTGCACAGATCTTGTTTGGGGAAGCCAAAAAGTGGTGTAAAAATTTACCTGCTGGATCTATTCAAAACTTTGCATCCTTCCAAACTGCATTCTTGGATAGATGGGACGCTAAACAGAGTCCATTACAAGTCCTATCCCAGTACAATAATCTTAAAAAATGAGGTTTTGAGTCAGTCCATGATTTTTCCAATAGGTTCATGAGATTCTATAATTCAATACCTACTGATATTAAGCCTTCAACTAGTGCTACTAAACTTCATTATGAAGAAGCCTTTGATAATGAATTTGCATTGTTGTTGAGAGAAAGAAAATCAGCCTGTCTTCCTGTTATGTTTATAGATGCCTTGGAAGTAGAATCCAATATGATGGCACGTGGAAAGATAAAACAAAGAGTAGATGTTGATAGAAGGAAAGGTGGAGAAGAAACTATGCCCTCCACCCCTTCTGCTTCTTCGTCTAATGATATCAAATTTGAAATGATGCTGAAAACAATGGAAAAGTTAATGGATAGGCTAACTATGGATACTAGGCCAATGAATCGAGAACAGGAAGAACCCCATATTAGAAACCCTAACTTTAGAAGTCCTATTCCTCCTCCACTTCCATAGAATAGACAAAGAGACATGAGGATTCCAAGGAACCAAGAAGATCAACAAATAAGACCACCTTTCCCTGAAAATTATGTTGTTGCTGATGATGGTGCAAAGTCTATTGAAGACCATATTCATCATTTTGGTGATTTAGATTCTGAAATCTATTTGAATGAGGAGGAACACAACATGTTTTCACAGGAGGATGATAATAAATATTTTGAGGAGGAGTTGGAACAGTATCAGAAGGGGTATATGCATACTATATATGATGTACAGATAAAGATCAAATTGAAAAGTAGAGATGTTATTATGAATAAAGGAAGGTTAAATCAAATTAAGCCTTCCAGTAGTCATATGAATACAAAAAAAAGAAACAAATTAAAAGAAAAGGAACCCGTTGTACATAAAGAGATTGAAAATATAACTGGGAAAATAAAGGAGTTAAAACAAACAACACCCACAGACGTAGATAAAATTTCTTCCATTTTTAATCTACAAAGTGAACTTGCTAAGTTGAAGATTTCAAACCCTTTTAATGAACTGCTCAGAAATCAGGAGTATAGGGACACAATAACAAAAATGGTCATAAACCAGGGAGAGGCTTAGCCAGATATTTTGGAAGTGTCAGATGACAATCCTAACATTGTTTTGGGGTGTAATATTGATAATGTGGATAATGACAAAGCACCGCCTTTTTATATGAGCTTAAATGTGCATAACATGGTGTTGCATAATGCTATGTTAGATTCAGGTGCTTCACATAATTTGATTCCTGAAGGAGTGGTAGAAAGTTTGGGGTTAGAGATTACAAGGCCTCGTAAAGATTTGTATTCTTTTGATTCCAAAAGGGTGAAATGTATGGGTTTGATAAAAGACATGGTAGTATCATTGACTAAATTCCATCTAAAACTGTGGTCATGGATGTTGTTGTGGTTGATATCCCTCCCAAATTTGGTGTTTTGTTGTCAAGATCTTAGACTTCAAAGTTAAAAGGATGTTTGCAAATGGATATGTCTTATGCTACAATTCCTATTCTTAATGAAAATAAGAGACTGTATGGTGAAAAAAGATCACCTTATGTTATTAGAAGTCAAGATCAGCCAGGAGTTCATCATATTTATGCTGTTAATATAGAATTAGGGTCATCTATTTTCTTCAGTGATGTTTCTCCTTGTGATTCAAAATTTGTTGTGCAAAGTAAATGTAAAAAGGATAAAAAGGTGATAAATGAACAGGAAGCATTGGAAAAAAAGCAAAAGGAAGAAGGGTTGTGGACTATGTATTTTGATTGGTGGGTGGCTAAAGTGGGTGTTGGTGTGTTGGAGACATTTACCACCATACACACTCATTTTGGTCAATTTGTCCTTGTTAAACCACTATCCTAAGTTTTATTGACTTAATTGACATCAGAGGAGCACTGTATGACATCAGCATGAGCACACCCATGCCTACCTTCAGTCAAGGAGGCTAACTTAGCCTTATACTACATTCGGGGAGGCTAACTGGAGCACTCTAAGGTGATCTGAGTGTCATAAATGCACTTTATTGCTAACTGATGGTTACAATAAGTTAAACAGAGCAGTGAAGGTGCCTCCCTTCATTAAATTGATTATTTAATGATTATTTAATGAACTAGAGTCAACAGGGGTGCCTCCAACCACTTATGATGATCAGTTACACTTCAGTTAACCTCATCGGGGTTCATTGGATTCCTTGATGCACTACCACTTGTTGGTTGGCTTGCAGTGACATGTGTCTGAGCTAATTTCAGTTAGACTCAGTCATTTATTGCACTCTGACTTCAGTTAGGGCTCAGTTGAGTCAATTAGGGTTTTGATCAATGGTTAACTTGAGTGTTCATTGTGGCTTACATTCAGTTAAGCTAGACTCACTCATTCAATTTGAATGAACTCCTTGGGAATTTGAATTTTATTGGAATTCATGCATATGGCATGATTATTGTATTGTATCATCATTCTTTCATTTGATTATACAGAGCTGCTACTTCCATTGCAGCACTATTTTTGCCAATTTTATGCATATTTGTCTATATTCTTTGTGAGACTGTGCTTTCAGTTCCTAGAGCACTGTGACAAATTAATATGGTACCAGAGCTCACGGCGGGACGAAGCTCAGATCTCTCAAAAACAAGATTTTTGATAGATCTTGCATGAAAAATTGAGCAAAGCTCAAAAATTCCAGCACTGTACCAGAAGCCAAGGCTTACCACTTAATACCCCAAGTAAGGAAACTGTTGATCCAGCTTACTTGATTGACTATGCTAGGTGTGATGAAAGCCTAAAATGTTCAGGCTTTCTGACCTTACAGTGCCCCTTTGGTTGTGATTTTCTGGTTTTTAACAGGTGAAAGCATTCACTCCAGCAGTTTTAGATGGCTTCTTCTGTAGAACTCTTGACTCCGTTCAATTTCCACTCATGGAAAGGAGACATGGAGATCCAGCTACGTGCCAAAGGACTCTATAGGGTCACTATGGACACTGAAGAAGAGCCTACTTCTATGATAGACAAAGATAGATTATTGAACAAGAAAGATGAAGCATTCAGATTCTTGTGCCTCTCTGTTTCCCAGGTTCTTCTTTTCCATCTTTCGGGATTGAAGAATCCAAAGGAAATCTGGGACAAATTGGAAACTTGTGTGGAAATAAGGATGATTTGAGAGTATACCAGCTTGAGAATGAGTTGATGTCTCTCCAGCCTTCCAATTTCGAGACCTTAAATGAATTTTTCATAAAGTTCAAGCACATTGTCTTACTATTGAAGCAATGTAAAGTGGAGAGGGAGGATGATCAGCTCATCCTCACCATACTCTCCAAAATTGGAGCTTATTATTTGGTTTTTGTCTCTACATTTTGTGTGGGGAATCTCACAACCCCTGGATGTAAGATTCCTTCACTCAATGCCTTCATTGAGTCCCTGACAAGTGAACATGATAAGCTTGTCCAGATGGGGATCATCAGATCCTCCTGTGATCAACCCCTCCATGTCTTAGGGCCAAAATATCTGAAGGGTAAAGAAAAGCAGTAGAAGAACCCAAAAACTAAATTCGAAGCTCCTAAGCCTAAATTTGAAAACTAGCAGCATGAAGAGTCTTCCGGCTCAAAGAAGAACAAAGGAAAATGGCATCATGGAAAGGAGAAAGTCAAGTGTTCATACTGTGGGAAGGGCTTCCACCCTGAACATGCTTTCATGAAGAAGAAACTTGATGAAGCTACCTCTCTCCTTGAGAGAAATCACATCAATCTTTTGGAAATCTTTCGGAGGAGACATAAGCAAGATCGAGAACCATAGCATGAAAGAGGTCGTGCCCTCATGGAAAACACTTCGAAGTCCAAAGCACTCTTGATATATTCTGGAGCTTCAAACCACATGATGGCTGAAAGAGAATCCTTCTCATCTTTGGAGACCGGTGAATCCATTCCCATCCACATGGGAGATGACTCCACCATCATTTCAGAAGGACAAGGTACTGTTGATCTTGAGAATGGTTATTTTCAAATGTTCTGTATGTACCGTCTCTGGCGTCAAACCTCCTGAGTGTTTATCAAATGAAACATATGGGAGTTCCCAAGAGAGTATCCTTCATCCTGAATGATGTAGAGATCATGGAACTTGTATTCAGGAAACTTGTTGCAAAAGGCCTTGCAAACCATCATGCAAAAGCCTATGAGTTTTCCCATTTTGTGGAGGATGCAAAGCCCACCACACTGCTGACTCATTGAAATGAAGTTATTATACTGTGGCATGAGAGGTTTGGCCATCTCAAATTCAAATAATTGCAGAAATTACAGAAAAATTCCATGGTTGAAGGCCTCCCGATCATCAAGGAAACCACTAGAATCTGCAAGGGCTGTGTTGTTGGAAAGCACCCTGAGCACAAGTTCGGTCGGGGGAAGGCAAGCTGAGCTACATGAATCTTGGGACGGATACATTCTGATATCAGTAGTCCCATGTGTATCACATCCATGAATGGATCAAGGTATCTTTTGACTTTTATTGATGATTTTTCCAGGTACAGATGGGTCTTCTTTATCAAAAAGAAGTCTGAAGTCTATGAAAAATTCACTGAACTGAAGGCCTTGATCGAGAATGCATCTGGCAAAAAGATCAAGATATTGAGATATGATAATGGTAGGGAGTATGTCAGTAATGAGTTGCTGCACATATGCTCCCAAAATGGTATTCAGGTCTAGCATTCAATTCCCTATACTCCCCAATAGAACGGTGTAGCGGAAATAAAGAATCGGTCTCTCAAGGAGATGACCACTTGTGTGTTGGAATCAAAGAAGTTGGCTGCAAATTTGTGGGCTGAAGTCATGAATGCTACAGCATACATTCAGAACAGAGTGCCACACTCATCCATGAAATGGAAGACCCATTTTGAAGCATACTTCAGACACAAGCCGGATGTGTCGACCCTGCGGGTGTTTGGATCCACTACATGGGCCCGAATTCCACTTGATAAAAGGAGGGCTTTGCAACCAGAAAGAATAGAATTTCTGTTTATTGGGTATCCTAATGAATCAAAAGGTTTCAAGCTTCTGGATATCAAAACAAAATAGATTATCATCGAAAGGAGTGTCAAGTTCGATGAGCCTCTTCAGGAGGTGGAACTAGTGAAGGAGAAAATGGTTGAATTTCCTTCCTATTCTACTGAATATTTGGATGATGAAATTGGGGATGATGACCCTGATTTGGATCCTCTAATTTATAATATAAGTGTACAGAAAAAATCAGATTCTGAATCTGAACCTGAAGTACAAAATCATCTCCCACTTGGGCCTGACAGACACTCTCCTCCGTAGGAGATAACATTGCAAATCCGGATGATCCAAGGAGAACACGATCTGATTTCTAAAGAGCAGGTATTGTGCTCTCTTGTCCTGATTATTTGCTGTATGAATATTGTTATTTGATGATAATTTCAGACCCAAAGTCATACTACCATGCTCGGAAGGATCTGAGATGGCAAGTTGCCATGGATGAAGAGATGAATTCTCTTCAGAAAAACACTACTTGGGGGGTAGTTTCTCTTCCTCTGGGAAGAAAATTGGCTCAATGCAAGTTGGTATTTTGGACTAAGGTTGCTGCAGATGGAAGCACCTGAAAATATAAGGCAAGGATGGTGGAAAAATGTTTCTCCGAATTCCAAGGTGTGGACTACCATAAGACTTTTGCACTGGTTGCAAAAATGGATTCCATTTGCCTAGTTTTGGCAATTTCAGCATCTAAGCACTGTGAAGTGCATCATATGGATGTTAAGTCAACATTTTTGCATGGATATATTCATGAGGATATATACATGAAGCATCTCGAGGGATATATTTCTAATCCATATTTGGTTTGCAAGCTAAATACGTCACTATACGGGTTAAAACAGGCTCCAAGAGAGTGGTAATCCAAGATGGATGCCTTCATTCTCTCGCAAAACTTCCAAAGGTGTAGATCAGATCCAAATATGTATATATATCAGTATTATGGTCATTTGATTATTATTGTTTTATATGTTGATGACTTACTGATCACAGGTAGCACAGTTGCTTCTATTTCAATCATCAAAACTGCTCTCCACAATGCATTTGAAATGAGCGATTTGGGGCTCTTAAAACAATTTTTGGGGCTCAAAATTGAGCAAAATTATGATGGGATGATGGTCACTCAGTAAAACTACATATCAGACCTATTCGTCAAGTTTAACATGGCTAAATTTAGGCCTACACCATTCCCTTTCCTTTCAGGTATCAACCTTGAAGACGAAAAAAGCACACCTCCTATGGACTGCACTATTTATTGACAGTTGATTGGTAGCTTGTTGTAATTGAATCATTCTCGGACTGATATCCATTATGCCATGAATGATGTATCAAGATACATGTAGCAGCCCCATGATATTCATTGAAAGGAAGCCAAGAGGATCCTCCAGTACATTCAGGGAACCAAGACCTACGACATTCACTATGCTGCAGACTCCGAGCTAGTGCTGGTTGGATACATAGATTCCAATTGGGTGGGTGATTCTATTGATCAGAATTCAACTTATAGATATGTCTTCATGTTTTGTGGTGTCCCCATTTTATGGTCTAGCAAAAAGCAAGCCTCCATAGCATTGTCTTCAGCATAGGCCGAGTATCGAGGAGTGGTGAATGCTTGCATCCAAGCTGTTTGGTTGCAAGGCATTCTTTCAAAGTTTGATCTTGGCAGTACTTTGTCCACCATCCTATTTTGTGACAATAAAAGTGCTATTAATATATCCACATATCCAGTTACTAGGAAGAGGACCAAGCATGTAGAGATACACATGCACTACATCAAGGAGCTAGTGCATAACAGGACCGTCATTCTGCAATACTTCCTGACTGATGAGTAGATTGCAGACATCTTCACCAAGAGATTTTCAGAAAATAATTTCACTTATATTCGTTCACTGTTGGGGGTGAGTTCATCAGGGTGATCCAACTACTTTCAGTGTTCACCTTGAGGGGGGGGGTTTCCCACTGGGTTTTCCCTCTTTTCCTCACTTAGTTTGTTTTTGAGCATTGTTTGAGTTTCAGTATTGTACAGGGTGACCTATGGCCTTTGTTTCCAAGGCCCTAGCATTCTTATGCACTTTATTTTTTCTACTCCTCCTGAGTATATCTTAAGGGGGGGGTTTGGAGACATTTACCACCGTACACACTCATTTTGGTAAATTTTTCCTAGTTAAACCACTATCCTAAGTTTTATTGACTTAATTGACATTAGAGGAGCACTGTATGACATTAAAATGATCACACCCACACCTACCTTCAGTCAAGGAGGCTAACTTAGCCTTCTCCTACATTCAGGGAGGCTAACTGGAGCACTCCGGGGGTGATTTGAGTGTCATAAATGCACTTTATTGCTAACTAATGGTTACAATCAGATAAAAAAAGTAGTGAAGGTTCCTTCCTTCATTAAATTGATTATTTAATGATTATTTAATGAACTGGAGTCAACAGGGGCACCTCCAACCACTTATGATGGTCAGTTACACTTCAGTTAACCTCATCGGGGTTCATTGGAGTCATTGATGTGCTACCACTTGTTGGTTGGCTTGCAGTGACATGTGTCTGAGCTACTTTCCGTTAGAATCAGTCATTTATTACACTTCGACTTTAGTTAGGGCTCAGTTGAGTCAATTAGGGTTTTGATCAGTGGTTAACTTGAGTGTTCACTATGGCTTACATTCAGTTAAGCTAGACTCACTCATTCAATTTGAATGACCTCCTTGGGAATTTGAATTGTCTTGGAATTCATGCATCTGGCATGATCATTGTATTGTATCGTCATTCTTTCATTTGATTATACAGAGCTGCTACTTCCATTGCAGCACTATTTTTTCCAGTTTTATGCATATTTGTCTATATTCTTTGTGAGACTCTGTTTTCAGTTCCTAGACCACTGTGAAAAATTAATATGGTATCAGAGCTCACGGCGAGATGAAGCTCATATCTCTCAAAAACAAGGTTTTTGACAGATCTTGCATGAAAAATTGAGCAAAGCTCAAAAATTTCAGCACTGCACCAGAAGCCAAGGCTTACCACTTAATACCCCAAGTAAGGAAATTGTTGATCAAGCTTGCTTGATTGACTATGTTGGGTGTGATGAAAGCCTAAAATGTGCAGGTTTTTCGACCTTATAGTGCCCCTTTTGTTGTGATTTTCAGGTTTTTAATAGGTGAAAGCATTCGCTCCAGCAGTTTCAGATGGCTTCTTCCATAGAACTCTTGACTCCGTTCAATTTCCACTCATGGAAAGGAGACATGGAGATCCAACTACATGCCGGAGGACTCTATAGGGTCACTATGGAAACTGAAGAAGAGCCTGCTTCTATGACATACAAAGCTAGATTCTTGAACAAGAAATATGAAGCATTCGGATTCTTGTGCCTCTCTATTTCCTGGGATCTTCTTTTCCATCTTTCGAGATTGAAGACTCCAAAGGAAATATGGGACAAATTCGAAATCCTGTATGGAAAGCAGGATGATTTGAGAGTATACCAGCTTGAGAATGAGTTGATGTCTCTCCAGCCTTCCAATTTCGAGACCTTGAATGAATTTTTCACAAAGTTCAAGCACATTGTCTTACTGTTGAAGCAATGTAAAGTGGCGAAGGAGGATGATCAGCTCATCCTCTCCATACTCTCCAAAATTGGAGTTGATTATTCGATTTTTGTCTCTACATTCCGTACGGGGAATCTCACAACCCCTGGATGGAAGATTCCTTCACTCAATGCCTTCATTGAGTCCCTAACAAGTGAACATGATAAGCTTGTCCAGATGGGGATCATCAGATCCTCCCATGATCAAGCCCTCCATGTCTCGGGGCCCAAAGGTTTGAAGGGCAAAGGAAAGAAGTAGAAGAACCAAAAAACTAAATTCGAAGCTCCTAAGCCTAAAGTTTAAAACCAGCAGCATGAACAGTCTTCTGGCTCAAAGAAGAACAAAGGAAAAGGGCATCATGGAAAGGAGAAAGTCAAGTGTTCATACTACGAGAAGGGATTCCACCCTGAACATGCCTGCATGAAGAAGAAACTTGATGAAGCTACCTCTCTCCTTGAGAGAAATCACATCAATATTCCAGAAAGCTTTCGGAGGAGAGATCAGCAAGATCGGGAACCACAACATGAAAGAGGTCATGCCCTCATGGCAAGTACTTCGAAGTCCAAAGCACTCTTGATAGATTCTGGAGCTTTGAACCACATGATGGATGAAAGAGAATACTTCTCATCTTTGGAGATAGACAAATCCATTCCCACCCACACGGGAGATGACTCCACCATCATTTTAGAAGAACAAGGTACTGTTGATCTTGAGAAAATGAAAGTGTTGATTCTCAAAATTTTCAAGATGTTGATGAAGATGAAGAAGGAGTTGCTGAAATAGAGAAGTTGAAAGGCTCACTGGGAGGAAAAGATATAGTCCAATTGAAGAGTAATCATATTCCTAGAGTTTTAATTCCCTTGGAGAATCTTTTTGACCAAAATGATGTTGTCAAAGATCCTAAAGTCAAACTTGCTGAAAACGATGTTGAAGATAAAAATATTGGTACCGAGGAAAATCCCAGAATTGTAAAGTTGTCCAAGAAATTGTCTGCTAAAGAAGAAGATGAGTATGTGAACCTGATGAAAAAATACACTAATGTATTTTTATGGAGTTACAATGACCTCAAAGAGTATGACACCTCCATTATACAACATACTATTCCAATTAAGCCCGGAGAAAAGCAATTTAGGCAGAAACTCAGAAGGATTAATCCAATGCTATTGCCTATCATTGAAAAAGAGATCCAAAAATTATTTGATGCAAAAATAATTGTAACCTTGAGATTCTCAAAATGGGTTGCTAATTTGGTGCCTTCTAGAAATAAGAATGGTGAAATAAGACTGTGTGGACTTCAGAAATTTGAATAAAGTATCTTTGAAGGACAATTACGCTTTACCAAAGATGGACCAGATTTTGAAAAAAGTGGTAGGTTGAGATAGAGTTTCTACCATGGATGGGTTTTTATGTTATAATCAAATAAAGGTGATTCCTGAAGATCAATAAAAAACTGCTTTCACTACACCATGGGGTACATTCACGTACGTAAATATTCCTTTTGGATTAATGAATGCAGGAGCTACTTTCCAGCACGCTATGGACATCGCTTTTGCAGATGAAAGAGACATGTTTGTAGTAATTTACATGTATGATATTACTATATATTCCAGGTTTGACAGGGAACATATCAAACATTTGGAAAAGGTCTTCCTTAAATGTAGAAAATATGGCATTTCATTAAATCCAATGAAATCAAATTTTGCTTTGGAAGAAGGAAAAATTTTGGGCCATATTATTTCCAAAGAAGGTATAAGGATTGATCTAGACATGGTGAGTGCAATTTTGAAGGTGGAGGAACCAAGATGTAAGAAAGAAGTACATTCATTCATTAGGAAGGTAAATTTCTTGAGGAGATTCATTCCTAGCTTTGCTGAAATACTGATGAACATTACTAAAATGCTGAAAAGGGATCATGAAATAAAATGGATAGTGGATGCTAAGAAATATTTCAAGAATATAAAGAAATCTATTTCAGAAGCTCCTGTGCTGGTAAGTCCAGATTTTGATAAATATTTTTTAGTATTCTCGTATGCTTTTGAGCATAATATTAGAGTTGTTATGTTACAAAAGAATGATCAAGTTGAAGAACAACCTATAGCATTTTTTAGCAAGATATTAAGAGATGGAGAGTTAAAATATGATATCATGGAAAAACAAGCATATGCTTTGATTAAGGCCCTAAAATATTTCAGAATTTACATTCTCCATTCACATGCAGTCACATATGTTCCCAGCAGTGTGGTAAAGAGCATACTTACATAGCCAAATTCAGAGGGGAGAAGTGCAAAATGGATTGTAGTTGTTTTGGAATATGACATTGAAATTAATCCCACAAAGTTGATTAAGGGAAATGGATTGGACAAAATGATGACAGACTCCAATTGTGATTCTCTGTAGCTAAATTTTTTGTCGGGTCAATTAAATCAGTTGGACACACAAGTGCAAGTGATGCCTGATTTTCTATTTCTCCATGGTATGCTAATATTGTTTATGTGTTACAAAATTTACAACCTCCTGTAGGTTTAAGTAAAACTAGAGAAAGGCCTGTGAAGCTAAAGGCTGCAAAATTCTTTATTTTAAATCAATATCTTTATTGGAAGGGTCCTAGTGGAGTGTTACTGAATTGTACTTTGGAGAATGAAGCTCAGTAAATAACAAAAGATTTCCATGAAGGAGATTATGGGGGACATCATTCATGGAAGGTAACCGCAAATAAAATTTTGAGAGCAGGATTTTATTGGCCTTCATTATTTTTAGATGTGTATAAAGAAACCACCAAATGTCATCAGTGCCAGATTTTTGATGGAAAGAGGAAAGTGGTTCCGCTCCCTCTTAATCCCATATCAGTAGAAGCACCTTTTCAACAATGGGGGTTGGATTTCATTGGGGAAATAAATAAAAACTCCTCATGACAACATAAGTGGATCTTAACAGCAACTGGTTATTTTACAAAGTGAATTGAAGCAATACCTACTAGAAAAGCTACAAATGCAGTGATAATAGATTTCCTCGAGAATAATATTTTGGCAATATTTTGCTGTCTTAAGAGGATTGTAACAGATAATGTAGTTGCTTTTAAATCTAGGAAGATGATAAATTTCTGTCATAAGTATCATATAAGTTTGAATCATTCTATTGCATATTATCCACAGGGTATTGGACTAGTAGAATCCTCTAACAAAAGCTTGGTGAGGATAATTAAGAAGTTGTTGGAAGATAATAAAAGAGCATGGCATACAAAGTTGAAATATGCTTTGTGGGTTGACAAAATCAACACAAAGAGGAATATTGGAATGTCACGATTCCAATTGGTGTATGGAGCTAAAGTGGTTTTTCCAGGATCTCTAGGAGTACTAGTTATGAAGTTGTTGCAGGAGCAACAGGATGAACCTAATCATATGCAAAGGAGAATAAACCAAATTATTGAGCTAAGTGAACTGAGAGATAAAACATATGATAAAGTACATATACATCAAGAGAAAATGAAGAATACCTTTGACAGAAAGGTAAAGGAAGACACTTTCCAGATTGATGATTTGGTGTTAAAATGGGATGCTCCACATGAACAAAAAGGAAAGCATGGTAAATTTGATCATTTGTGGGTAGGTCCATACATTATTGCAACATACAGAGGTAATAATGTTTTTATTCTACAGTATCAAGACTCGGTCTCAGTATGAAGGAGGTCTAGTTAATGGGAGATTTCTGAAGCATTATTTGAATTAAGGGGGAAGGAAATTTCATGTATTATATTGTAGATACTTATTTACTTTCAATTAGTACAGATGATGAGCTAGAATATTTGAAGCCCACAGAGAAGGCCCTAAGATTGGAAGGGGTGACCATATTTTAGTTTTTATATTTCTTTCAGAAAGACAAAATAAAAAGATTTAGATTGACAATGGATTTGGCAACTGGTCTACACAGTTCTTTGCTAGCTCGTAGGGAGGATAACATCCTTAGTGTAGCCAGATTTTAGCACTATATTTGAAATTGTGGAATGTTTAATTGAAGGGTTTGGAAATGATCATATTTGAAAATTTTGTGGAAGCGCCCTTTTAGATTAATGGGTTAGCATGATCTTTCATCATGGGTCGTTGGATGAAGAAAGGGATTTGATCTATGATGGTGGATTGTTCAGCTATTTGAAACATGGGGGAGAAATTGAAATGTTATCATTAGCGGAATGGAGGTAAAAGGTGTCAAATATTAACATCTCATATTAAAAATGTTTTAGATCAATGACGCTAGAAAATTCCACAGATTGAACATGCTCGATCGAAAGAAGTTTTCCAATTTGCGGAATTGGTTAGCTGGTGAAAAGATCGGATAGAAAAGATGTGAGTAGAGACAGATCTACGGTCGAAAGCAATTCCACAAATTGAACTAGCGCATAGAAATCCAAGATTGAAATCTCTGGAAAGTGGTAGGGGCCATGTTGATCAACAGTTGCGATAGTGGTCGGGTTTTGATCGACGGATAAAGTGCATTCCGCAAACATAAGTTGCTCGATTGATCAGGATTGAAATGATTAGCGGAATGTTAAAGCTTTCACAGTTGGACGGTTCTGATGAAGGTAAATTGCAAATCAATGGTTGATATTGATTCCGTCGAATAAAGTTGTGCAAGGTGATAATGTTGAGTCTTGGTATTGAGATCTTGCACTTGAACGACTTATATTTCAAAGAAGAACAAATATATTTTATAGATTACAGGAGACACACAATGGTTATGAAACATAAAAAATTATAAAAACACCTATGTGGAGTTCAAAGGTTTGTTTTTTCTGAGCATTGGAATTGACGAAAACCCTTACTGTGCGCAAAGTGCCAATGTGGACGAAATCAGAACACTGTGCTAATTGACCAAGTAGGCATCCTGAAAATTTCCAAATATTTTTGAAATTGGATGAAATAGAAGTGGTAGAAGTGGTAGATAGTGAAGATTTAGGGGTTTCTTGTCAGAATGTTAAGGAAAGATTCGAAGATAAAAATGCTGAATTTTTTGATACCATTTTACTGAATGAGAAAATTGAGACGACTAAAAATAAATTGAAAATTCTTAAGGACTAGGGTAGTGACACCCGTGGTGTTTTGAGGTCTTTCTTTCATTTTTTCTCTGTTGACCAGACCCCCAATTGTCTTGAATTTGTCGAGTAGTGTGCGAATAAATATTCCGTAGCTGAATAAGTCATCATGGATGAACCTAAGCCTATGATCCTTTTCCTAATTCATGTCTCTATTATTTGAAAAACCCTATCTGGCCTAGATGATTTTGTTCATTTATCCCAGGAGTATGAAGAAGAAAAAATTATATAATTCTTCCTAGAGTTTGCAGCTAAGACTAAGGAAACAGTTTTGAAGTCATGCTCAAAGCCTGATAGTGAAGTTATAAGTTTATCTTACCCTATCGACCTAGTTTTGTTTAATGAAGAAACCCAGTCGTGTATAACTTTAGCTAGTTAATTTTTGGGGTTAGACACTACTGGTTATGTTACAGAGTCACTGTTGAGTCTGTTTTTTATCTCAAGTACTTACCCAATTGATTCTAAACTTCCAGGTCAGTCTTTCCAGTCTTGTTTCCTTAAGTTTGATGAGTTCCTAGCTGAAAAAATTCGTTCTCAGTTAGTCAACTTCCACAGTATCAGAGTTTCCAGATTCTAGTCCTTTTTGTTGAAGATGTTCTTATGAGATAATGAAGATAACCTGCAGTTTCCTGAGTTGGTAATCACTGATGAAATGACCCAAGATTATTGCAAGTTCATGAATTTTTTGATGGCAGAAATATACAGCATTTTCTTTCAGGAAAGATTTCCCAGGGTATTGCCAGAGATAAAGGAAACATTGCAACTTCCCCCTAGTAAAATGATAGGATATTGGGTCCTTTCAAAGTCTAAAACAATTATTAGGTTATATGGATTTGTGCACCAGCCTTATATTCTTCTAGCCTTTCTAAAAACTAGAATCGTTTCTTTGGAATTTATTAGACAAAGGCTTATAGTTGAGGAAGAACACATCTTAAGATTTAAGAATAGTTCATATATTAAATTTCCCTGGGTGGTAGGGCCATATGTTGTCAAAAATAGAGTTTCTCTACCAATGATTGATAATCTGCTCAGAAGCATGGGGTTTTCTTTAGGATATTCTAGCAATTATGATCCACACCAGGTAATCTCTAAAAGAAGACAGGTAAACAAAAATAATCCTTTTGAACATACTGAAGTAACTGGACTTAGAGAGGCAGTTAATTGGGAAGATTATCCTAACAATACCTCATATAATATCAGCGTGGAACAAGACTCTATCTCACCCAAACATGGAAATAATTCTTCCCCAATGGATCTTTCTAACATAGTTGCAATTGCTGGTAATATTTCATCATTAATAAGTTTTTTCAGGAAATTAAAGAAGAGAGAACATTCAAGTTTCATGGACATTGAATAAGCAGGAACTGCTAGTACACTGAAGAAGTAGAAAATTGAACAAGAGGGACAAATGGTACATGTGAAGAAGAGCAGTGTGAAAGGTAAACATAAGAAAGAAAAATCCAAAGTAACCGGTCTAGAGTTTCAGGAATATGTATTTGATGGAGTAACCCCAAAAAAGTATAAATCAAAAGAGGAGTGGTTGAATACCTACAAGGAAGTGGCTGATAAAACCTTGGATGAAACAGTAAAATTATACGAGGAAGTGAGACAATTGCCAAATCCAGATGTAACTTTAAAAACTATAAGGGATCATGTCAAAGATACCTTGAGTTTGGCCATGACTGTTGGTAATAAGGTATTAGAGGTGAATGTGAACTTAGAGAATATCCCTACCACGGATATGATACACCTTCATAAAGAAATAGGTGATATCATATATACAAGATTGCTTAAATATACATTACAGGTGTTTAAACTAGATTCCAATAAAAAGAAAGCTCAACACCTCATACAGAAAAGAAAAGGTTGAGAACAAGGCCCTTCAAATCAAAATTGAAAAGTTACAGAAGTATTTATTGAAGGTTGAGAGATAGTCAGGAAAAGGATCAATGGCTCAAAAGTTGTTTGATGAAAAAGAGAAAGAATATCAAGTGCTAAAGAAGAAATTGAAAATTCCTCCCACTCAGCTTATTCATACCTATGAATTGACAAATTTTGAGAATGAGAAGGAAGTATTAAGCACTAAATTGCTTGATTGTAAATCCAAGTTGTTAAAGCTTGAAGAAAAAGAAAAAACATTAGGAAAGAGATGCTAAGCTTCTGATAGAAAATGAGAAGAACCTAAAAACTAAGCTGGCAGCAAATGAAAAAGAATTACAGGAAAAATGTGAAGAAGTTAAAAATCAATCTACTTTTCCTTCTGTAGAAACAGATACAACCTCTCTTTCTAAAGCAATGTCTCAGGTAGACCTGAAAGATGAAGAAATCACAAGGTTAAAGCAACTGAACAAGTTTCCATAAGAGACAACTTTGAAAAAAGAACAAGAGAAGAAGAAAGTAGAGGGAAAATGCCAAGAAATAATAAATCAAAATACCAAGTTAACAAAGCAGGTGGTTGGCCAAATGGCCTTGCAAGGGGCCAAGCATATGATTTGGGATAAGATTATTCTAGAAGCTAATAAGTTTAGACCATCTTTAGATTATATTGCAGATCAGCAGAGTGCTTTGAAAGTAGCTAGACTTGATATTTTGGTAGTAAAACAAGAATTAAATATGAAGCCAATGGAATTAGCTATGAATGCTATCAAATTTTTAAGTACCTCATTAGAAGACCAAGTCAAAAAGTTTGATATCCGATACAGAATTGTTTTTATCTCTTGGGCTAGAAAAGTGATTGGAAAGTACAGAGTGTTGGATACTGTACAGGATAAAGTTGATATTATAAGTCATAGAGTCAAAGAAATGATTAAGTTATTTAATCCATTGGTAAGCAGAGGAATTCCTTTCTTCTGGGAGGAACACAAACCATTATTGTCTCAAAAGGAATAACTAGATAAATTGGTCAATTGCATGTTAGATCATAGTAAGTTTGAAGATATGTAGCAGGCTCTATTTGGAAGAGTCGTGTTTGATAAATTGGATGGAGAGTTCCAAGGTGCCTAATTTTTCATATGCAGACAACATGGATCTCAGAGTTCTGGCACATGAAATAGTTGTTACAAATTTTCCTAATCCTGAACATTGGAGAGCAGTTCAACAATATGGATCAACTAAATATAAGTTACAACCATGAAGACATAAAGGAAGACAACGAAAAGGGAGTTTCAGCGAAGGATATATTTTATGATAAAATTTTATTTTTAAATTCATTAGTTAAGAAGTTTTTTAATCTCGGAACTATTTTGTAATAGATAAGTGCTTTGACACATGTAATAAACAGTTGAAACCGGTAAACAATTAGGTTTATTGTTTAGCTAGAGGAGCAATTGTATAAGTATTCATACATTTGATGAAGCAAGGGTTGGAACCCATGATACTTTTGGAGATTTGTGTATTCAAGTATTTCTTTAATACAATCATAGAGATGAAATTTGGCATTTTTTCAGAGATTCATGTGTTATTTCATGTTGCGGTATGTACTTTCCCTTATTATGTGAATGTTTTTCCAGTTTTATCTTTCCATTATGTCTTCCTTCATGTCTAAAATGAGAGTATAATAGCTTGGAATTCATATTTACTATGCTCTAATTGTTGTTTTCATATGTCCACCAAATTTTTTTTCTAAAGTTGATACAGAATTCAGTTTTACAATGCTCTATGTTAATGGTTTTCTTATGTTCTTCCTTTTTCACCAGACAATCAAATTTTGACTATGACTAAGTAGCTACCTTGCCTCTATTTTAACTTCCATGCAAAAGCTTTGTTTATCTATATTTATATCTTGACTCCATATCCCAATGGTCACTTGTTCAGTTTCAACCAATCTTACCAATTAGAAACCGATTTGCTTATACATATCTGGCCTTGTTAATATTTTGTGAGAGATCCCTCTCAGAAGAGAAAAAGCCAGTTTTCTCTTTAAAAGTGGTTTTTTTTGGGCAAGCAGAAGTTTCCACATTCAAAAGAAGTGTGTACATTTTCCCTGGCCAATTTGCATTCATTTTGAACAGTATTACAGAAGACATCCTGGATTTCAGGAGAGCGAATACAAGAGGTAACCCTAATATTGAAACATTGCAAAGCATGGAAAATCCAGAAATATTGCTTAGAAATAAAAATAAAGAAAAAATAAACAGTTCTCGATTTGGTGCATCATCATCTCAAGATTTTCATAGTATACAAGAATTTGAATGGGAAAATAGTGTGGAGAGATTATTGTTAAAATCAAAATCTGAATTTGACCTAAAGAAAGTTGAGTTTAACCCTAGTAGGTTAGAATCATATCTTCTTGATTCTTTGTGGTAGAACCTTCAAACTCCAGTAAAAATTGAAAAAAGAAAAAAAAACTGCTTTCAGAAATCGTCCAAAAATTTCAGTTTCATACTCCCCAACCTATTTAGAATCCTCCAGCTTTTCAACCTTTACCACTTGCTCCAAATCCACCTAGACCAATGGTTGTAGCTAGGTTTTCTCCGTTGGCCTTACCTACGGTGTTACATGACCTTCCCTTAAATTATGCCGAGAGGATTTCATTATATGATGGAGAAGGAAATGTTACTGCAAAATACCATGTTGGAAAATTTGATGACTTTATAGATTTGGAAGAGGTTGATTATGAGGATGTCAAGATGAAGTTGTTTACACAAAGCTTGTCTAGGGAAGCCAAAAAGTGATATAAAGATTTACATGCTGGATCTATTCAAAACTTTGCAGCCTTCCAAACTGCATTATTGGATAGATGGGACAATAAGCATAGTCCATTACAAGTCCTGTCCCAATACAATAATCTTAAAAAAGGAATTTTTGAGTCAGTCCATGAGTTTTACAGTAGGTTCATGAGAGCCTATAATTCAATACCTGCTGATATTAAGCCTTCAGCTAGTGCTACTAAACTTCATTATGCAGAAGCCTTTGATAGTGACTTTGCAATTTTGTTGAGAGAAAGAAAATCATCCAATCTTCCTGTTATGTTTACAGATGCCTTGGAAGTAGAAGCAAATATGATGGAATGTGGAAAGATAAAAAAAAAGAGTAGATGTTGATAGAAGGAAAGGTAGAGAAGAAACTATTCCCTCCACCCTTTCTTATTCTTCGTCTAATGATATCAAATTTGAAATGATGCAGAAAACAATGGAAAATTTAATGGATAGGTTGACTATAGATACAAGGCCAATGAATCTAGAACAGAATGAACCCCAGATAAGAAACCTTAACTTCAGAAGGCCTATTCCTCCTCCACTTCCACATAATAGAAAAAGAGACATGAGGAATCCAAGGAACCAAGAAGATCAGCAAAAAAGACCACCTTTCCCTGAAACTTATGTTGTTGAAGATGATGGTACAAAGTCTATTGAATACCATATTCATCATTTTGGTGATTTAGATTCTGAAATCTATCTAACATAGGAAGAACGCAGCATGTTTGCACAGGAGGATGATAATAAATATTTTGAGGATGAGTTGGAACAATATCAGAAGGGGTATATGCATTCTATAGACTATGTACAAAGAAATATAAAATTGAGAAGTAGAGATGTTATTATGAATAAAGGAAGGTTAAATCCAAATCATCCTTCTAGTAGTCATATGAATACAACAAAAAGAAATAAAAAACAAAAGGAACCCATTGTACATAATGAGATTGAAAATAGAACTGATAAAATAAAGGATTTAAAACAAACAACCATGGACGTAGATAAAAAAACTTCCATTTTTAATCTAAGTTGAAGATTTCAAACCATTTTAATGAACTGCTCAGAAATCAGGAGTATAGGGACACAATAACAAAAATGGTCAGAAACCAAGGAGAGGCTTAGCCAGATATTTTGGAAGTGACAGATGGCAATCCTACCATTGTTTTGGGGTCTAAGATTGATAATGTGGATAATGAGGAAGTACCACCTTTTTATATGAGCTTAAATGTGCATAACATGGTGTTTCATAATGCTATGTTAGATTCAGGTGCTTCACATAATTTGATTCCTAAAGGAGTGGTAGAAATTTTGGGGTTAGAGATTACCAAGCCTTATAAAGATTTTTATTCTTTTGATTCCAAAAGGGTGCCAAATGTCTGGGTTTTATAAAAGACATGGTAGTATCCTTGACTAAATTACCATCTAAAACTATGGTCATGGATGTTGTTGTGGCTGATATCCCTCCCAAATTTGGTTTTTTGTTGTCAATATCTTGGACTTCAAAGTTAAAAGGAACTTTGCAAATGGATATGTATTATGCTGCAATTCCCTTTCTTAATGAAAACAAGAAATTGTACAGTGAAAAAAGATCACCTTATGTTATTAGTAGTCAAGATCATCCAGGAGTTCATCATATTTATGTTGTTGATATATACTTAGGGTCATCTATTTTCTTCAATGATGTTTCTCCTTGTGATTCAAAAGTTGATGTGCCAAGTAAATGTAAAAAGGATAAAAAGGTGATAAATGAACAGGAAGCATTGGAAAGAAGGCAAAAGGAAGAAGGGTTGTGGACTATGTATTTTGATGGGTCGGTGGCTAAAGTGGGTGCTGGTGTAGGTGTATACATAATTTCCCCTATTAGAGAGTTTAAATATTTTTCTTACAAGTTGACCTTTGAATGTAATAATAATGTAGCAGAATATGAAGCTTTGTTGCTTGGTTTGCATGCACTAAAGGATTTGGGAGCTAAATGAGTCCAAGTTTTTGGAGATTCAAAACTTGTGATAAATCAAGTGAATGATAGTTATCAAACTAAGCATCCCATAATGAGAGCTTACAGCAATGAAGTGTGGGATATGTTTGGAAACTATTTCACAGAACATAGTGTCAAAGTGATTCCTAGATATGATAATATAGTGGCAGATTCCTTGGCAATTGTTGCTGGAAAATTTAAGACTCATGCTACAGGTAAAAGAAAATACAAGGTTGACATTGTGAACATGCCTTCCATACCAGACAATACCAAGTACTAGCAGGTTTTTGAAGATGATATGCAAATCAAAAGATTTCTGGAATTGTCTGGTGAATCTGTAAATACCCAAATAGAAAATGAAAGTGTTGATTCTCAAAATTTTCAAGATGTTGATGAAGATGAAGAAGGAGTTGCTGAAACAGAGACGTTAAAAGGCTCACTGGGAGGAAAAGATATAGTCCAATTGAAGAGTAATCATATTCCCAGAGGTTTAATTCCCTTAGAGAAGATTTTTACCAAAATGATGTTGTCAGAGATCCTAAAGTCAAACCTGTTGAAAACACTGTTGAAGATAAAAATATTGGTACCAAGGAAAATACCTGAATTGTAAAGTTATCCAATAAATTGCTTCCTAAATAAAAATACAAGTATGTGAACCTGATGAAAAAATACACTGATTTATTTGCATGGAGTTACAATGACCTCAAAGAGTATGACACCTCCATTATACAACATACTATTCCAATTAAGCTTGTAGAAAATCCATTTAGGCAGAAACTCAGAAGGATTAATCTAATGCTATTGCCTATCATTGAAAAGGAGATCAAAAAATTATTTGATGCAAAAATAATTGTAACCTTGGGATTCTCAAAATGGGTTACTAATTTGGTGCCTATTTGGTTGTTTATGAAGTTGTTGCAGGAGTAGCAGGATGAACCTAATCATATGCAAAGGAGAATAAACCAAATTATTGAGCTAAGTGAACTAAGAGATAAAACATATGATAAAGTACAGATACATCAAGATAAAATGAAGAATACCTTTAACAGAAAGGTAAAGGAAAACACTTTCCAGATTGATGATTTGGTGTTAAAATGGGATGCTCCACATGAAGACAAAGGAAAGCATGGTAAATTTGATCATTTGTGGGTAGGACCATACATTATTGCAGCATACATCGGTAATAATGCTTTTATTCTACAGTATCAGGATGGGTCTCAGTATGAAGGAGGTCCAGTTAATGGGAGATTTTTGAAGCATTATTTGAATTAATGGGAAAGGAAATTTCATGTATTATAGTGTAAATATTTCTTTAATTTCAATCAGTACAGATGGTGAGATAAAATATTTGAATCCCGCAGAGAAGGCCCTAATATTGAAAGGGGTAACCATATTTTAGTTTTTATATTTCTTTCAGAAAGACAAAATAAAAATATTTAGATTGACAATGGATTTGGAAATTGGTCTACGTGGTTCTTTGCTACCTCACAGGGAGGATAGCATCCCTAGTGGAGCCAGCTGTTAACCCTATATTTGAAATTGTGGAATGTTTAATTGAATGGTTTGGAAATGATCATATTTGAAAATTTTGTGGAAGCGCCCTTTTAGATTAACAGGTTAGAATGATCTTTCATCATGGGCCATTGGATGAAGAAAGGGATTTGATCTATGGTGGTGGATTGTTCCATTGTTTGAAACATGGGGGAGAAATTGAAATGGTCTCATCGAAATAATGGAGGTAAAAGGTGTCAAATAGAAACAACTCAGATTAAAGAGGTTGTAGATCAACGACGCTGGAGCATTCTGTAGATTGAACATGCTTGGTCGAAATAAGTTTTCCAATTTGTAGAATTGGTTAACTGGTGGAAAGATCGGATATAAAAGATGCGAGTGAAGATATATCTATGGTCGGAAACAATAATGCATATTGAACTAACACGGAGAAATCCAATACTGAAGTCTTCGGAAAGTGGTAGGGGCCATGTTGATCAACGGTTGCGATAGTGGTCGAGTTTTGATCGGCGAATAAGGTGTATTCCACAAACGGAAGTTGCTTGATTGATCAAGTTTGAAATGATTAGAATAATGTTAAATCTTTCACAGTTGGACGGTTCTAATTAAGGTAAATTGTAGATCAATGGTTGATATTGATTCCATCGAATCAAGTTGTGCAGAGTGATAATGTTGAGCCTTGGTATTGAGATCCTGTGCATGAAAGGCTTATATTTCAAAGAAGAACAAATATACGGTATAGATTACAGGAGATGCACAACGGTTATGAAACATAAAAAATTATAAAAACACCTACATGGAGTTCAAAGGTTTGTTTTTTCTAAGCATTAAAATTGACGAAAACCCTGACTATGCACAAAGTGCCAATGTGGAAAAAATCAGAACACTGTGCTAATTAACAAGGTAGGCATCCTGAAACTTTCCAAATATTTTTGAAAATGGATGAAATAGAAGTGGTAGATAGTGAAGAGTTAGGGGTTTCCTATCACAAGGTTAAGGAAAGCTTCGAAGACAAAAATGTTGAAGTTTTTGATAGCATTTTACTGAATGAAACAATTTAGACGGCTAAAAATAAATTGAAAATTCCTAAGGTCCAGGGTAGTGACACCTGTGGTGTTTTTAGGGCTTTATTTCATTTTTTCCCTATTGACCAGACCCCCAATTTCCCTGAATTTTTCGAGTGGTGTGTGAATAACTATTCCGTAGCTGAAGAAGTCGTCATGGATGAACCTAAGTCTAGGATCCTTTTCCCAATTCATGACTCTGTTATCCACAAAACCCTATCTATCCCAGATGATTTTGTTCATTTATCCCAGGAGTACAAAGAAGAAATCATCATACAATTCTTGCAAGAGTCTGTAGCTGAGAGTAAGGAAACATTTTTGAAGTCATGTTCAAAGCCTAATAGTGAGGTTATAAGTTTATCTTAACCTATTGACCTGGTTTTGTTTAATGAAGAAACCCAATCGTGTATAAATTTAGCCAATCAATTTTTGGGGTTAGACACTAATGGTTATGTTACAAAGTCACTATTGAGTTTGTTGTTTAATTACTTTCCCAATTGAGTCTAAACTTCTAGTTCAGTCTTTCTAGTCTTGTTGCCTTAAGTTTGATGAGTTCATTAGAGGAAATTTGGGGTCTAAAATGGGCCTTATAAGAAAACTCACCAACAATCAATTTTGTGAGTTGGAATTCAAGAACCAATAGAATTTCAATAAAATGAGTCAACCATAATGGTTGAATTAACATATTTGTCATAAAAGAAAACTACTTTTTTTGTTCGTGTTTTCGAAATATCTCCTGGTGTTTTTACTCAAATTCTAAGCAGGAGAGATCATTGGATATGGAATTTAATTTCGCATCCAACGAGTACCCACACTGCATACTTTTGACAGACCCGGCTACCCCAAAAACAAGAAATACCTAAAAAATGTGATGATGACATCATCATCATGTTTTTTCAAGTATTTCTTGTTTTTTGGGTAGCGGGGTCTGTCAAAAGTATGCAATGTGGGTACTTGTTGGATGTGTAATTCAATTCTACATCCAACGAGCTCAGCCACTTGGAATTTGAGTAAAAACACAGGGATATATGTCGAAAATACGAACAAAAAAAATAGTTTTTTTCATTCTTCCTCCAAAATTAATAACTATTATTTTATTATTTTAACTATTATTTTATTATTTTCCTTAGGATGCCCATTTTAGACCTCAAATTTCCTCTAATGCCTAGCTGAGAACATTCATTCTCAGTTAGTCAACTTCCATAGTAGCGGAGTTCTCAGATTCCAGTCCTTTTTGTTGAAGATGTTCTTATGACATAATGAAGATAACTCACAGTTTCCTGAGTTGGTAATCACTGATGAAATGACCCAGGGTTATTGCAAGTTCATGAATTTTTTGATGGCAGAAATATACAGTATTTTCTTTCAGGAAAGATTTCCCAAGGTATTACTAGAGATGAAGGAAACATTGCAACTTTCCCCTAGTAAAAGGATAGGAGACTGGTTCCTTTCAGAGTCTAAAACAATTATTAGGTTATATGGATTTGTGCATCAACCTTATATTCTTCCAGCCTTTCTAAAATCTAGAATATTTTCTTTGGAATTTATTAGACAAAGACTTACAGTTGAGGAAGAACACATCTTAAACTTTAAGAAGAGTTCAGATATTAAATTTCCCTAGGTGGTAGGACCATATGTTGTCAAAAGTAGAGCTTCTCTACCAATGATTGATAATCTACTTAGAAGCATGGGGTTTTCTTTGGGAGCTACTATCAATTATGATCCACACCAGGTAATCTCTAAAAGAAGACAGACAAACAAAAATAAGCCTTTTGAACATACTGGAGTAGCTGGACTTAGAGAGACAGCTAATTGGGAAGATTATCCTAACAATATCTTAGATAATATCAGCGTTGAACAAGACTCTGTCTCACACATACTTGGAAATAATTCTTTCCCAATGGATCTTTCTAACATAGTTTTAGTTGCTGGTAATATTTCATCATTAATAATTTTTTCAGGAAATTCAAAGAAGAGAGAACTTTCAAGTTTCATGGAAACTGAAGAAGCATACACCTCTAGTACACCGAAGAAGCAGAAAATTGAACAAGAGGGACAAATGGCACAAGTGAAAAAGAGCAGTGTGAAAGGTAAACATAAGCAAGAAAAATCCAAAGCAACTGGTTTGGAGCTTCAGGAATATGTATTTGATGGAGTAACCCCAAATAAGTATAAATCAAAAGAGGAGTGGTTGAATACCTACAGGGAAGTGGTTGATAAAACCTTTGATGAAACAGTAAAATTATACAAGGAAGTGAGACAATTGCCAAATCCAGATGTAACTTTAAAAACTGTAAGGGATCGTGCCAAAGATACCTGATTTTGGACATGACTGTTGGTAATAAGGTATCAGAGGTGAATGTGAACTTAGAGAATATTCCTACCACATATATGATACACCTTCACAGATAAACAAGGGATATGATATATACAAGATTGCTTAAATCTACATTATAGGTGTTTAAACTGGAGTGCAATAAAAAGAAAACTCAGGACCTCCTACAGAAAGAAAAGGTTGAGAAGAAGGCCCTTCAAATCGAAATTAAAAAGTTGCAAAAGGATTTATTGAAGGTTGATAGATAGTCAGGAAAATGAGCAATGGTTCAAAAGTTGTTTGATGAAAAAGAGAAAGAAGTTCAGGAGCTAAAGAAGAAATTGAAAATTCCTTCCACTCAGCTTATTCAGACCTCTGAATTGACAGAGTTTGAGAACGAGAAGAAAGTATTAATAACTGAATTGATTGATTGTAAATCCAAGATGTTAAAGGTTGAATAAAAAGAAAAACATTAGGAAATGGATGCTAAGCTTCTTATAGAAAATGAGAAGGACCTAAAAACTAAGTTGGCAGCAAAAGAAAAAGAATTACAGGGAAAATGTGAAGAAGTTAAAAATCAATCTACTGTTCCTTCTGTAGAAACAGATGCAACCTCTCTTTCTAAAGCAATGTCTTAGGTAGACCTAAAAGATGAAGAACTCATGAGGTTAAAGAAATAGAACAAGAATCTAGAAGATACAAATTTGAAAAAAGAACTAGAGAAGAAGAAAGTAGAGGAAAAATGCCAAGAACTAATAAATCAAAATACCAAGTTAACAAAGCAGGTGGTTGGCCAAATGGCCTTGTAAGGGGCTAGACATATGATTTGGGATAATATTATTCTAGAAGCTAATAATTTTAGACCATATTTAAATTATATTACAGATCAGGAGAGTGCTTTGAAAGTAGCTAGACAAAATATTTTGCGAGTAAAACAAGAATTAAATAAGAATCCAATGGAAGTATATTAGAATGCTATCAACTTTTTAAGTACCTTATCAGAATATCAAGTCAGAAGGTTTGATATCCAAGACATAATTGTTGTTATCTCTTGGGCTAGAAAAGTGATTGGAAAGTATAGAATGTTGGATACTGTACAGGATAAAGTTGATATTATAAGTCATAGAGACAAAGAAATGATTAAGTTATTTAATCCATTGGTATGCAGAGGAATTCCTTTCTTCTAGGAGGAACACAAACCATTATTGTCTCAAAAGGAATAACTGGATAAATTGGTCAATTGCATGTTAGATCACAGTAAGTTTGAAGATATGTAGCAGGCTCTATCTGGAAGAGTTGTGTTTGATAAATTGGATGGAGAGTTCGAGTTATTATTTGATTTTAAAGTCGTGTGTGCCAAGGTGCCTAATTTTCCATATGCAGACAACATGGATCTCATAGTTCTGGCACATGAAATGGTTGTTGCAGATTTGCCTAATCCTAGAAATTGAACAGAAGTTCAACAATATGGATCAACTAAATATAAATTACAACCATGAAGACATCAAGGAAGACAACACAAAGGGAGTTTCAATGAAGGATATATTTGATGATAAAATGTTATTTTTAAATTCATTAGTTAAGAAGTTTTGTTATCTCAGAACTATTTCGTAATAGATAAGTGCTTTTAAACATGTGATAAATGGTTGAAACCGTTAGACAGATAGGTTTATTGTTCAGCTCGAGGAGTAATTGTATAAGTATTCATACATTTGATGAAGCAAGTATTGGAAACCATGAGATTTTTGGAGATTTTTGTATTCAAGTATTTCTTTAATACAATTACAAAGCTAAAAGTTGGAGGTTTTTCAGAGATTCATGTGTTATTTCATGTTGCAGTCTGTACTTTTCCTTGTTATGTGAAAGTTTTTCTAGTTTTATCTTTCCATTATGTCTTCCTTCATGTCTGAAATGAGAGTATAATAGTTTGGAATTCATATTTACTATGCTCTAACTATTGTTTTCATATGTCCACCAAATTTTTCTTCTAAAGTTAATACAAAATTCATTTTTACAATGCTCTGTGTTAATGGTTTGTTCATGTTCTTCCTTTTTCACCAGACAATCAAATTTTGACTGTGAATGAGTAGCTACCTTGCCTCTGTTTAAAATTCCATGCAAAAGCTCTGCTTATCTATATTCATATCTTGACTCCATATCCCAATGGTCATGTGTTCAGTTTCAACCAATCTTACCAATTACAAATAGTTTTTCTTATACATATCTGGCCCTGTTAATATTTTGTGAGAGATCCCTCTCGGAAGAGAAAAAATCCAGTTTTCTCTTTAAAAGTGGTTTACATCATCATTAACTAATTTAGTAAAAAGATACCCTAAATCTAAGGTACATTGTTGCAAAAGGTATGTTAGAGGAAGCTGTGCTCAGATTCCATGATAATTCACTCCTTCATCAAACTATAATATGGGTATGATTTGGCACCAGTTCCTCGACATAGATTTCAAGGTGACCTCAATTAACGTAATGCTACAAGTATTAAGAAGACTGCCTAAAATGATTTAGATAGTCCAATGAATTTGTCAATATATCTTAGTGGACAATGATAAAAAATGGGTAGTAACAAGCCTATGCCTCATTGATGTATCAATAGGTACCAACAATTTTAATCTCACTAGTTTGGATTATCAAAGAGAAGAGATTCCATTCAAATGGCAGAGATTGAAGCCATACTTTCAATAAGAAGCTTTACTCTTTACAAATTAAAAACAAGAAACAAAAAGGCAAGGAGATATTTTTGGTTTCTTTTGGGTAGTATTTGTCATTTCTAGTGTTTTTATCATTGTCCTTATTTCATGTTTGTCTTTCTTGCTTTCTGCTTTTGTTTCAGCTTTGTTTTTTTCGTTTTTCCTTTCAACAACATTTGTGTCAATTTAATGTTGCACTTATCAAATTAGTCATAAGTAATTTTTTCTTTCTTTTCACATGATTACCTAGTACAATTTTACCTAAACCAACACTTATCAACTCTGATATCATGCATAGTTTCCTTTTTCTCCTCAAAGTTTCCTTTGGTAAAGATTGAGTGGGGCCCATTCCAAATCACATTTCATTTTTTCTGCACATCATTGGTTGATTCTGATAGGAACACATAGTGTCTAAGAGAAACTAAGATGACTCTTCAATCCTATTGTGATCTTGTCTCTTCATGTTTTGATATGTGTCAATCCCTGTTAGCATTCTCCTCATCCATCCCTAGGGATATATGACATCATGTGATTTGTGTTTCTTCTTCTTACTTTGAGCTAGGAAAAAATGTTCCCACTAGTACACATAATTTGAGGTTTGAACAAGAAGCTATAGAACCTTGATGGTTTTTATCCTTGTTGGTGGCCATCGATCTCCCATCTAACAAGACTAAGCATCGTATGGTTTTGATTAGATGGCCTTCATCCACAACTAGCTCTAGATAATTTTTCATGTTGGTGATTTGTGCTCATACCTTAAAGCCCATTAGCATTATTGGTGGGTATCTTTGTACTTGACAAAAAAATTCATCATTACCATCTAATCAATGTATATTCTCTCAGCTGTTGACTGCAACTCATTTGTTAGTTAGAGAAGTGTATTTGTAAACAAATTGAAGGTTGAAAATTACAAAGGGGGATGCATTGTGGCAATTCACTTTCAACCGATCAATCGAGGTCTCATCCATTTGAATCCATTACCGAGTAGATGGATAAGCACTTTAGATATTCCAAGTGGACCATTTTTAGATCCCAAGAGTACATATATTCAATGGTTCTTGACACCCTGCATAGGGATGTTGTCCCCTTGAGTCACCATTATTAACCCCTATTTTTTCTTAGAATATTGAAGGGTTAATACCCAATGATATTCCATCAGGATGGTCATTTTTTTCATTAATATATGGCATGCATACATCATAGCTTTGGCCAGAAATATAATGACATGCCAAGATTGTAAAAAGTAAGTCAACATAAGACTATTCATCTACGTTTTTCAATTGTGCTATTTTATAATCATCTTGTTTTGTATGACATGTACAGGTTTGATGCCAAAATATTTAAGAGAGTGATGGGGATAGTGGTAATGAGAGTGGGTGGAAAATTCCATGTCATAACAATTTGGGGATCAATTTGCAATACTTTTATTGTTTTGTATGCATGTGAAGATAAAATAATATTGAAGATCAAATTTCAAAGGTTTGAATAAATCAAAGGAAGTTGAACCTATGGAAGTACTAAATATAACCCATTGTAATTGCCTAGAAGGAGAATGAATGTGTTGACATAACATTGACAACAACATTGATTAGGGACATATGTAAACTTGGCAGTTCTCTACATCAACAAACAAGTAATAGTTTTGCAGGAGCATATTTTGGATTTGTGATAAAATTATTTAGACTTTTCTTAAGGATGTGATAAAGGATTTTTTATGGGAGATAAAACACTAAAGGGAATAAACTCAAATCTTTTTCTTGATGGAAGATTAACATATGTTTGTAATAGCAAGGAAAGACTTTCTAGGAAACACCATTTTCATTATGTTATTATATGGGGTTACCATGATTGGATCTCCTACATCGATTTGTATTGATACATATGATAACTATCAACATACCAAGGGTAAAATGACATAGAATATGGTGGATTTGACCCACTGCTACAAGAAACCAATATGGTAAGAGGAGTTGATCACATGGGTTTCAAGATATTGAAAGTAAAACATCTCGGCATGGTATGGGTACTTTAATAAGTTTCATTTGAATCCCTATAACCATACACAAACAATTGTTGAAATATTGTAACTTCAAAGAATATTCTATATGTATCTTTTGTGGCCCCCGATGGTCCTACCAGGAGAACCACTTGTATTACTTTGTACCCCGATGCTTCTAATCGGAAGAACTAATAAGAGTCATGAGGTAGTCCCCTCTAATTGTAAAGGTGGGTCATTAGCACCCTAGTGTGGTTACTTGAGCCTACATGTGTAACTCGAGCCTACATGTCGAATGAGTTAGTTAAAGTGAACGGATGAATATAAATAGAGGTGTGTTTCTCCTCATTTGAGACACACACTCTCACTTGTGTAGCGCATTAGTGGAGAAGAGAAGTAGTTGTAGAAGGAGGAGGATCAGGCTTTGATCTCCTTGTTGGTTTTATCTTTTATCTTTTATCCTTTTGGGGCATCTGTATTGAGGAAGATTTTGCTAGGTTTTTCCCAGGATAAATCTTTGTGTTCCTGTTGTATGGTTGTGCCTGTCTATCTTTCAGTGATCCTGTTTATATGCTTTTGTTATGAAAATGAAATGAAGTACTGATGTCTTAGATAAGCATATGAAAATTTAACATGGTATCAGAGCCACCCTGAAAGAAGACATTGTGCAGCTAAAGAATCTATGGCTTCTTTTTTTTTTTGGTCTCTATCCATGATTGATCAGCAAAAGAAGGCTAGACTGACTCTCCATTGAAGGGCGCATCTTTCTGTCGAAGCGGAATTCAATTCCGAGCATTTTCAGTTTTGGTGCAGAAAATTAGGGCTTTCTATAGAAGAAGAATTTTTGAGTGAGCCCAGCATAGGATTTTTATCCTCGTCAAAATCAAAGTTTAGAGACCTAGATCAAGAAATTTGGTTGGGTGAAACTCCGGGAAAGTCAAACCCTAGTTTGACCCCGATTTGGAAAAACCCTAAATACTAAAACTACTAAGTTTTGGTACATTCACCATATCTTGAGATTGGAGAAGGATCAGGAGTTGAAACTTGTATATGCCTAAGATAAAATCTGGATTTACACTGTCTCTAAAATTCAGCCTCATATTCTCTATATTCTAGGATATATGATCCCTCCAAGTTAGGGTTCCAGCCTCTTCCAGAATTCATCCCTAAACAAGACACCTGGGGAGAATTGATGTAGCATGGGATACAGAGGTCAAAATGGAATTCCTGAAGATGTTCTAGAAATATCACGGCCTGTAATTTCTTTGGTCCAAATTTTAGAACCTGAAGATGAACCAGTGACATGTGTAATGCTGTAAAACTTCACTGTTCTGAACAGTCCTATAACAGGTCACCTTTGGAAAAATGATCATAAATCCCAATTGGTGAAACAAATTCTGATGAAACCTATTCTGTTGGATCAGGAACATGTGAGGTTACCTTAGGGCAAAATTTCCATCACATAGGAGCAGTAACTTCAGAGATATCACAGAAACAGTAACAGGAATTTCTGTAGAAGAAATTGGAAAACTAGGGCTTCTTGTTCCGGGAGCTTCCCTCCACTGTTTTCAGAAAAGGAGTACATTGGATAGCTCCATTTGAAGAGATCTATCTTTCTATCCAATCAGATCTGAAATATTCTAAGTTTTGAAAATTAGGGTTTCTTTGACAAACCCTAGATCAGCCAGCTCCGGAAGCAGGACGGACACCTCAAATCGGTAAGATCTAATCTTTTTCTATTTGCATTTGAGGTTCTCATTTCAAATTGATATATCACATCATCTTGATGATAAGCTTGGTAAAGTTGATAACTTCCAATCATGGAATTATTTGATCTCTCTGAAGAAAATGAATTGGACACCACATGAGTAGAGAGGTTCTAGTTCCATACGAAGATGAGGCTCAAAGCCTTACACAAGAAGAACTTGATCAAGGCCAAGAATATCATTGTTGATTCAATCACAGACCAACTTATACCACAAGTTTCTTCCCTAAAGACACCGGAGATGTTTGATTCCTTGATCAAGCTATTTGAAGATAAGAACTTAAATCAGACGATGGCTTTGAGAAAACAGTTGAAGAATGAGAAGAAGAAGATGGGAGCAATTGAAGATCAAGCTCTCACCATTAAAAGAAGATCCCTCAAGCGATGAGGAATCTGAAAAACTCAATTCTTGAAGGACCTCTTATTCATCTTATCATTTGGATAAGAAATGATGATTTCATGAATGAAGAAGATGATAAAGCAGAATGATCAAGATGGAGTCTACCCACGAAACAAATAAAAGATAAGTATTCAATTGCCATTTCATGATATTGTTTTGTTATACATTTGTTTGTATTCAGTTGCTGTGTTATGCATGATAGATTGTTTACATTAATACTACTAATATGCATGTGATGGGTAAGTAGCTCATGGCGCTATACAACTCTCCAGTGCTACTTATCAAACATCTTTGCTAACATATTGGATTAGTGCACAATCTCAATGATGTCATAGTAGAGATGGAAGGAATATAGAAAGTTTCTGTGAGATATGGTAGAATGTTGTATTGGCTAAATAGTTGCATGATGCATAAGAATTTGTCGTTATGCATATGTTTTATGAAATAGTTCTAACCATGCAATTGGTGCATTTGAATTGTAGGAAAGGTCCTGTACAACCTCCTACAAGAAAAGAAGGATGAGACTTGTTCCGAAGAACAAGTGATGACAATTAAATAAACATGAATCTGAAGCTCCCAGGGTCAGATACACCATGATAGAAGAAAGAGCTTCAAAGAGCGGTAGATCCACCTCAAAGGATGAAGACCACCATGGGTACGAGAAATAACTCAAGATGAAGAAAAGAATGCTATGAAAGAAGCTATGATCAAAGAATAACAGTTGATCATGGGGAATGATGTATACGATATGATTTCGAGACATAAATGGAAGTACGTAGTATCCTCCATATGGACTACAAGAACAAGTGTACAAAGAAAGGTTCACGTTTTGCCTCAGAAAGAATAGACTATGACATGACATAATCTATTGACCAGTATATATCAAGCATAGAACCACCTGTACAGATTGAAGAAGGAAGATAATACTCCACTTCAGGGGGAGTGACTACAGAAGATATCTGAGTTCGACACGGTACAACATGATGGGCAGCTTCTTGATGGATCGAGACTTTACCAAGAGTAAAGTGGGTTCCAACCTTCAAAGTTGAATGCAGAAGACTAGGATCTGTTGATCTGACAAGATGAACTCATGGAAGATGTTATGATGAAAGAATACTAGAATGATGTATGGGATATAGTTCCCAAACCAGAAGGAAAGAGTATTGTATCCTCCAAATGGATATACAAAATAGAGCATGCAGCTGACGGAAGTATCGAGAAGTATAAAGCAAGATTTGTGGCCAGAGGTTTCTTTCAGAAAGAGGGAATTAATTCTGAAGAGACACTTAATCCAGGAAGCAAGGTACACTTCCTTCAGAACTATCATGGTAGTTTCTTCCATGGTGAAGTAAAGACAAGCCTTCCTTAATGGTATGATTGAGAAAGAGTTTTACATTGAATAGTCACAAGGATTTGAAGTTGAATCCAGATGGATTCACATATGCAAGTTGAAGAAGGCCCTCTATGGTCTTAAACAAGCTCCCAAAGCTTGGTATGGAAGAATAGATAGTTTCTTGTCGAGCATGGGATTTACCAAGAGTAAAGCTAATCCTAACCTTTATCTCAAGGTTGTAGAAGATGAACTTGTCATCCTGTTATTATATGTGGATGACTTATCCTTGACAGGAAATGAGAAATAGGTCATGGAAAGCAAGAAGAAACTAGCAGAAGAATTTGAGATGAAAGACCTTAGGTTAATGCATTATTTCCTAGGTTTGGAAGTATGGCAAAGTTCAGAAGAAATATTTCTCAACCAGGGAAAGTATGCGGTAGAGATATTGAAGAGATTCAATATGTTGGAATGCAAAGTCATGGCGACACCCATGGACTCCAACCTCAAGCTGTTAGGTGATGACTCATCAGAGTTAGTGGATATGACTCATTACAAATAGATCATTGGGTCATTGATGTACTTAACAAATACCAGACCAGACATTTGTTTTGCTGTGAAAACCTTAAGTCAATATCTTGTTCAACCAATACGGGTTCACCTAGTAACTGTAAAACATGTGATGAGATATCTGAAAGGGACTATAGAATTTGGTTTATATTATGATGGTAGCCATGAGTATAGATTGTATGGCTACACAGATGCAGATTGGGCTGGAAGTATCTCAGACAGGAAAAGCACATTAGGTAGATGCTTTTATTTGGGGTCTGCTATGAGTTCATGGTTTAGCAGGAAATAGTCCAGTGTTTCTTGTAGCATGGCTGAAGAAGAATACATAGCAGATTGCTCTGCTAAGTTGTGAAGCCATATGGCTTCGGAAGCTGATATTAGGTCTCTTTGAACTGAAGATGGATACTACATTGATTCTATGTGATAACGAGAGTTGTGATAACAGAGAACCCTGTGTTCCGTCGTAACACATAGAAATCCGGTATTTCTACATTCAAGATAAAGATGCAGATGATGATGTTTCAGTATTTACATACTGTAGATACAGATGATGGTGATTCAGTATTTCTATACTGAATATAGAGATGATGATGTTTCAGTATTCCCATACTAAAGATATAGATGATGATGATTTCAGTATTCCCATACTGAAGATATAGATGATGTTTCAGTATTTACATACTGTAGATGCAGATGATGGTGACTTGATGATGCTTTCAGTACTCACATACTGGAGATATATATGGTGATAGTTCAGTATTCACATAATAAAGATGTAGATGAAGATGGTTTAGATGATGATGTGCTGGCAAAGCCTCTGTCTCGGGTAAAGTTCGAACACTTTCAAGACAAGCTTGGTATGGTTCAGAAAGACCTTCCCCGAAAGGGGGAGTAGTGATGTTGCAGTGGGATTGTATCATCCCTGGACACTTGCCCTAAAGTGATATGGAGACCTCGATCTTCGAGAATAAAGAGGGATTGTATCATCCTAGGACATATGTCCAGAAGTGATCCGGTGACTTTGGTCATCGAGAATGTGGCGGGATTGTATCATCCTTGAACTTCGGTTCAGAATGGATCCAGTGTAAATTCGGTCATCGAGAATGTGGTAGGATTGTATCATCCTTGAACTTCGGTTCAGAACGGATCCAGTGTAACTTCGGCCATCGAGAATGTGGTAGGATTGTATCATCCTTGAACTTCGGTTCAGAACGGATCCAATGTAACTTCAGTCATCGAGACTTTGGTAGGATTGTATCATCCTTGAACTTTGGTTCAGAACGGATCCCGTGTAACTTTGGTCATCGAGAAGGTGGTAGGATTGTATCATCCTTGAACTTCGGTTCAAAACAGATCCAGTGACTTCGGTACTCAAGAACGTGTGTTGATCCCATAATTCCTAGAGGAAGGATTGTCTGAGTTCCACATCTGTTTTGATCCCGTAATTCCGAAAGGAAGGATCGTTAGTAACTCCATAAAGACCTAAATCCCATAATTTCAAAAGGAAGGATCATTGAATTGATCCCGTAATTCCAATAGGAAGGATTGTTTGAGTTCCACAGATGTGTTGATCCTGTAATTCCAATAGGAAGGATTGTCTGAGTTCCACATCTGTGTTGATCCCATAATTTCGAAAGGAAGGATCATTAGTAACTCCGTAAAGACCTAAATCCTGTAATTCCGAAAGGAAGGATCAATGAATTGATCCCGTAATTCCAATAGGAAGGATTGTCTGAGTTCCACAGATGTTTTGATCCCGTAATTCCAATAGGAAGGATTGTCTGAGTTCCACAAATGTGTTGATCCCGTAATTCCGAAAGGAAGGATCAATGAATTGATCCCGTAATTCCAATAGGAAGGATTGTCTGAGTTCCACAAATGTGTTGATCCCGTAATTCCGAAAGGAAGGATCGTTAGTAACTCCGTAAAGACCTAAATCCCGTAAAATTGAAAGGAAGGATCGTTAGTAACTCCATAAAGACCTAAATCCCGTAATTCTGAAAGGAAGGATCATTGGTAACTCCGTAAAGACCTAAATCCCGTAATTCCAAAAGGAAGGATCATTGGTAACTCCGTAAAGACCTAAATCCCGTAATTCTGAAAGGAAGGATCATTGGTAACTCCGTAAAGACCTAAATCCCGTAATTCTGAAAGGAAGGATCATGTTGATGTTTTGATGATGTTGATGTTTTTATGATGATGATGATGTTCTCTGATCGAAAGATCAAAAGTTACTGATGATGTTGATGTTCTCTAATTGAAAGATCAGAATATGATGATGATGCTGTTACTAATGATGATGATGTTCTCTGATCAAAAAATTAGAATATGATGATGATGTTGTTGCTGACGATGATGATCTCTGATCGAAAGATAAAAATATGATGATGATGATGTTTCTCTGATCGAAAGATCAGAAGTTGCTGATGATGATGTTCTATGATAGAAAGATCAGAATATGATGATGATGATGTTTTCTGATCAGAAGATCAGAAGTTGCTTATGATTATGATGTTGCTGATGACGATGATGTTTTCTGATCGAAAGATCAGAATGCGATGATGATGATGATGTTTCTGATCGAAAGATCAGAATGTGATGATGATGATGATGCCGTATTATCAAAGTATGATGATGATGACACACTGATCGAAAGATCAGAATATGATGATGAGTTGATGTTAGAGTATGATGATGTTCGGTTGATGATGGTTCTGATCGAAAGATCAGAGGCTGATGATAATGATGAGTTTGATTGAAACATCAGAGTATGATGATGATGATGTTGCTGATAGAAAGGCCAAAGTGCTGAAGAAGATGTTGCTGATCTAAAGGTCAAAGTGTTGAATATGATGTTGCTTATCGAAAGTTCAAAGTGCTGAAGATGTTACTGATCGAAAGGTCAAAGTGCTGAAGATGTTGCTACTGATTGAAGAGTCAAGATGATGCTGATCGAAGTGGTCAAAGTACCGATGATGCTGAAGACTGAAGATTGAAGATGAAGACTAAATGATGTTGAAAATATTCCAATGATTTATAGATGTGTTACCCTACTGATGTTGATGATGTCCTCTATCTCTCTCCTACTATTGTTGTTGTTGATGTTGTTGTAGAATACCCTTCTCGTTAAGGGGGAGTGTTGAAATATTGTAACTTCGAAGAATATTCTATATGTATCTTTTGTGGCCCCCGATGGTCCTACCGGGAGAACCACTTGTATTACTTTGTACCCTGATGCTTTTAATCGGAAGAACTAATAAGAATCATGAGGTAGTACCCTCTAATTGTAAAGGTGGGTCATTAGCACCCCAGTGTGGTTACTTGAGCCTACATGTGTAACTCGAGCCTACATGATTTTACTCGAGCCTACGTGTCGAATGAGTTAGTTAAAGTGAACGGATGAATATAAATAGAGGTGTGGTGCTCCTCAATTGAGACACACACTCTCACTTGTGTAGCGCATTAGTGGAGAAGAGAAGTAGCTGGAGAAGGAGGAGGATCATGCTTTGATCTCCTTGTTGGTTTTATCTTTTATCTTTTATCCTTTTGGGGCATCTATATTGAGGAAGATTTTGCTGGGTTTTTCCCAGGATAAATCTTTGTGTTCCTGTTGTATGGTTGTGATTGTCTATCTTTCAGTGATCCTGTTTATATGCTTTTGTTATGAAAATGAAATGAAGTACTGATGTCTTAGCTAAGCATATGAAAATTTAACAACAATTACATTGGGTATGTTGCAAAAAAATGTAGATGTAAATGCTATTCAACCATGACTCTGTGCCACCTGTGATGCAAAAGTAATGTTCATTTGATGGAACAACCAGAGAGAAAAGTCTATTTTTTATTTTTAGGAAAAATTCATGGTTGTAGGGAACAAGTAATCTTCATTCCAATACCTCAAAAAATACTCCTCCATGTCACTTTCAATTTTCAGTTCTTGATTAAATTTGGGTTTACACACAAAATTTAAGGGAACGATCTAGCTGGAGTGATGGAAAGAACATATTAAAGCTGCATGCCTATATTGTTAAAAGCAGAAAACACATATAATCCTAGAAAAACAACATAAGTACACTTAACTACCTCTTGAACAATTTTGGAGGACACCTTCTTAGTTATAACAATTTATTACCCATGTTGATGCTACCAAAACTAAAGAGAAGGAACCCATTGCTTCTTCCTTAAATGACTAAACAAATACATAAAACAACCCTTAGCTGCTTATAAACCGAAGAGGGTGCATCTGACTTGAGAAACAATTGATTTGGGCATGCTCAACCATGCACATAAGTTAAGTAGATGAGAGGCATTTAAGATAATGACGACCTAGGGAACCCTCAATTCCATGATCTAGATCAAGCACTCTTTTGGTCCTTCTTTCAACTTGTAAATCTCTTTTTCCTATTGTCAAAAGATGATAATTGTAAAATGACATGACCTCCTATTATGTGTAAAAGGTCTATCCCAAATGGGTCACTTGTCTTAGTAATGCTGTTAATCCTTTTTTTCGCTTAGATGAAATTAGATCCTAGCGATTTGAGTGTGTCTAGGTTTTTCACTCAATAATCCAAATCCATGAGTACGCACAAATGCATCTACCCTTGTATGGTATATAAGTCCTTAGTTCTCATGTCATGCATTAGTGTGACACCATGTTTTTTACTTGTAAAAAGTTTTTATTTTATCCCTATGGGGGTAAATATGTCATAATATTGTAAAATTTCAATATGTGGTCAAAGGGGGGTTCAAACACCTTAATAGGTATCTTAAACCCCTTTATATGCACACGTGATTCCTAGTGCAAATTTTAAGGGAAAATTTCCATAAATTATGGTGTCTAGAGAGTGGAGACCATTTACCTGGTTTAAGGATGTAGGTGAGTAAGGAATATTCCTTTTCAGGGGGGGTAGTGCACTCTCCTAGAGCTACAGTTCACTACAAGATTATTGCATGTCAATTCAATCAAGTGCAATTGATTTCTTATCTCCTCTAGTTCACTCCAAAGGTGGCACATAAGGGCCTACTCAGTCTCAATTCACCATAGGGGTGGTGCATGAAGACCTCACAGTCCCATTGTACCCTAGAGGTGGCACATGCTGGCATACTTAGTGCCATTCCAATTTAGAGATGGAATTAAGTCTCTTGGAGGTGGCGCATGAGGGTTTAGTAAGATCCATTCAATCCCTAGAGGTGGCGTATCCATCTTGCATGGATGAGGAACCTAAGGGGTCGCATTCTCTCTGTTTTTGCTGTAAAAGCAAGCATACCCCTCTCATTATGTTGTTGGTTGTTGCTTTGGGCTATTGTTATACTCGCTACTACATAATTTCCAGTAATAAGAAGGAAATCATCTGGAGGCTACATAGTGGATCTACTTGCATTTGGGTGGCTTACCACTTGCTTGATGCTCCTTTGAGGTAACTTGTATTATGTTCATTATGCTATAGTATTGTTATTGTTCTTTGTCATTGAAGGGTAAATACTACCTAGTTGAATAAGGCTTATTTTAAGATTTCAATCTTAAGATAGTTTTATTGAGTATCTATATAGAAGATTGGTATTTTTAGCATGCTTAACTGCATAGGATTATGTTATATTAACATTTTCTATGTATATTTGCACCTAGAAGAGGAAAATACAAGGAGAAACTATTATCCTATGCATGCGATTATTTTGCAAGTTATTTCATTTATCAAAAAGATCGAGGCCATCCTTAAGAAACCACTATCTTTTTTTGACCTTATAAAGCAAGTACCTCATAGTAAATCTATAAGGACTCCATACACATTTATCTTCAACAAAAGGGAGGATAAATCATCATGCATACACATTCTAAAAGGTGCACACTCTCATTTGTATGTATGATCACCAATGAGTGAGGGGTGAATTAAGGATTGGATGCATATATAATCAAGGCATAACAGAGATACATGGCTAGACATTATTTTTCGGAGCACCAGAGACTGTTGCAGAGACGCTTCATCCCCATTGATGACTACCATCTGCATTTACTGACAAGGAGAGCATTGGCAGGATGTTGCATGTCAGCCACCACGGTATAAATAGTATTTTGGTAATGAGTAATAATATTTTGATCATGATTTTTTTAGCTTTTTGTTTCCATGAATGTTGATGATCTAATCTATGGTAAATTTTTGATGGTTCTTTGCTTTCTGTTTTGATTTCTTCAATCACCCATATACAGATCCTTTTTTCCATTCCTTTTGTTCTAGCCAAAAAATCCTAATATATTGTCTCAACCTATCTAAACTTGATATTCACAATTTACCCTCCCTTATGAACTCTTTAGGACAGTTAGAGGGGAGATATAACTACGTTGTTTTTCTTTGTATTTCAATCATATTTGCAGCTCAAATTATAATATGCAATAGTTAGGGGCACCGCCCTTGGATTGGAAAAACACCAGTCTGAAAAGGAGAGGCACCACATCGTTACAGGGCTAGGAATCATATACTTATTGGGGATATCAATGTCATAACATGAGGTTACAACCTTGGAGTTAGACCACATAATGATCAAGAGACACAAACATGAATATGATGCATAACACTAACATGAAGAAATGAGAGGAAATTCTAAAGAATCTTTTGCTAAGGCATGGTCACTGGTCGATGTTAAGTATGACAATTAGGAGAAACAGATGCGCCTTTTACAGTCAAAGTCATAAATTTTATGAACCATTGGAAGCATATATTGAATCCATAAAGTTATTGTGCAAGGCACATTCTTACAACAGATTTTCCAGTATGGATTAGGACCATTTCCTGAAGTATATGCTTTAGGATGATGATATTTCAAATTTATCTTAAATACTGTAATACTCTTTTAGGCATGTTTTCATGCCTGATTATTCCTTTGACCAATTCTATACTTCTTCACATAGTAATTGATAACAAAATGACAATATATTATCCTTTCCAGACCTGAGACTTTTGGTGGTATCTTTTTGGATTGGTGGTATATTATAATTAAGTATAGTATTCTAGGTGATTGTTTTGGATCAGAAAAAACATGTTTAGAGATAGGTAGGAAAAATTTCACCCCTAAAAATTACCCTTGACCAACAGTAGTGGATCAATACGATCTTCCCAACATATATTTACAACAACTAGACTTGATTTTTTCTGGTGTTGATCACAACAAACCTTCCTTATTTAGCTTGGTAGTCATTACCACTTTATAGAGGAAAATACATACTAAATTTTAGATAGAACTAACTTGTGGGACACTTATGACATTCAAGTGACAAAATCCATTACACAAGCAATTGCAAATAAAGTTGGGAGCATCTTCATCCAGTCCTTAGTAAGATCAAAACTACTCAACATTGATACAATTCCTAAATTCAATTTGGATAATGGTAACCCTATTGCATTGTCATTACTTAATGATGAGAGAAATTCGCCAAAACTCTTCTAATAAACTACCTGTGGAAATCATGCAACATAAGGGCCTTACTTGATCCAAATTTGCTGTGATTTTGAACATGGAAAGTGTTCAGTATTTAGCCTGTATTAACAATTTTTACCCTCATATTTGATGTGTTGTAATGCCTCTATGTGGATTTGTGAACTTCGCAGAGATATGAGATGAACCATCTCACACCCTTTATGTGAATTTTAGGGATTTTTTGTTGTTTCTACTTGGTACCTCAACCCCAACATAATTAAAGACTATTCAGATCTATTCTAAGACAGATTCACAGTGGCAGGAAAGGAACTATTACAAAACAGTTTTAGAGATACTTTAGATTTCAACAAACCAATAGTTAGGGGAGTTACACTTGGTTCATCCAGAACATGAAGGGAATCCTAGTTGTAAAATATCCAAGGCAAATTTACAAGTCTGAAAAAAAATGTCAAAGAGTTTGAAAAGGAATCATCCAAGGTACTATTTGTTAGAAAACATGACCGTAGAGCAATAACAGATATACAGTTAAATCAATAAACAAGATGCAAAACACATTGAAACATTACAGAGAGACACAGATATAACGTGGTTCACCCAAACGATGGGATATGTCCACAAAGAAATTTACCAGTCCTTTTATTATAGTCCAGAAAGATGAAGGGATACACCATGCAGAAAACTGTTGCACTTCCTCTTCACGCTCTCACAGTCTCTCTTCCAGTACAATACAATACCATATCCAGTCGATTTACAATGCTCTCTTTTATAGGAGAAATACCATGGGAAAAATTATAGGGTTACCCAATACCATGGGTCCACAATACTGTTGGCCAACACACATCCCAAACCCCAAGGCAAGGGGAATGAGTGTACAGTACTCCTGGGTTACAATCACAAGTGAATAATATCTCTAGATCTAGAAGATTAGGCTCCACAACCAACAGCTATTTAAGAGATAAAGGGAACACATTCCTACAACACTCCATCCAATAAAGGTGTTTTTTCATAGTCTAAGCCCTCAATGCATCAGGAACAAGAAACACGTTCCACCTATTGAAGTATCCATAGTGGAAGTTGAGGATAATTTAGGAGGAGCATTCCATTATTTTGGCATTTTTTAAGGAAATATGGTTTCTAAGCAGATGGATCAAATACTATCTTGCACATGTATCCATACCGAAGCCACCATTTAAGGATTTAGTTGGATTAACCCCTTGATTTGAGGATGTACTAGCTTTAGGGAAAGCATCTAATAGTCAACTCATGTTCCAAAGCTTGGAGAAGCTATTATTTGAAGAGTTTTGAGGATGCCTTGCCATTATAAACCCATGAGATCCACCTTTGACTAATTTTAATATCATGAATGGAGAATTCCCTATTCTCATTGAAGACACTTTGCATTCAAAGAAGGTAGGGATGTCCATGTTTTAGAGGTCCTTAATTGTCATGTACACCTAAATTTGTAGATATAGTATATCTTGTGATCATACTTAGAGAAAATAATGGATCTAAGAAGTGGAAAAGCATTTATTATAATTCCATAGAGATATTTGTGGATTTAGAACCACAATTATTGTTTTATATTGTAAATTGTAAGGAGATTGAGTTATACCTCTATATAAAGAGAAGCTCTCTCCATTTGTTCCTCATGGTTGAATTGATAAAGAAATCCCATCTAACCCTAGTTGAACATAATGTAGGTAAAAGTGAAGGTACAAGCAAGTATATATGAGGATCTCTTCATCCATCGAATTCAATCTAAATGACATCATACATTTACTTATAGGAACCCCCTTGAGCGAAAGGAGAGCCATCCCAAAGAAAACAAAATGATTGTTGTGGTGAGAGTGAAGAGTCTTCCTAAGTTCCTCTAATGTTGAACTCATGTTATAGGGATTTAATGTCATATAAGTGTTGAATCAATTCATAAGATAATTCATAACATAGAGATAAGTAGGTCTCCCACTTCATCTCCATTCCCTCCACACCGGGCCTTTCCCATGCATCTATATTTAAACAACATCTTTTTTTAATCATACTACAATGAACATATAAAAGAAACTTGTTGACACCATATAGTTTTTGAGTGAGATTAAGACTCATCCATGTGTTCTGTTGTTGGATGTCTTGATTCCACAAGTCCTTCCAATATAGTTGAAGTGTTGTAGAAAGTTGATCGTCTTGGTATTATACATACCAAGCCTAATCAATGGTTGTGAGAAACACACCAATATAACTCCATTTACAATTGGGAATCATGGTCATTATTGATACTTAAAATGTTGAACACCATAAGGTCCATAGGTGAAGGAATACATATCCCATAGTTCTGATAGAATTTAACACTTTAAAGTCTTTAAAGGGTGTTTTCATTTTGAAATGAAGGAATTGGCATTCCTCATTGTGACATGCAACATGGTGGTCTCGTTTCTCTATTTTTTTGTTAAAATATTTCCCATTTTCAGTCTTTTGATGATACTTACATCAGACCTCTTACCGATCGTTGGTCTTCAACATCATATTATGACGGTACAACTATTGGAGCTATGACCAAAATGTCAGGACAATAATAAAAAATGTCACTATTGTGACATAAAGATGGCATGATAGCGATGCCTAACCATTCCAATTGTGATGACACATAGTCACACTAGAAATGAACATAATTGAAATCCTACCTAGGTGAACTTACGGTTAACTAGACACGAATGTCGCAATCTTGATGAACGGTCACCGCTATAGCGACGATTATGTGTATACTTTCGAAGAGATGTGTATCTAAATGTCACTATAGAAACATAAGTTTGATCACATGAGAAACATAGGTTTGATCACATGAGATATGTATCTAAATGTCGTAGGATACATCTGTTGACTTGCAACGACAACTTATGCATTTGACAAACCAAAAATTGCATGAAACATGTCTACGCTAATCATAGTAGTTGTGATGATTAGTAAGTCATCATAAGTGCGAGGTCATCTGAAATGAGGTTTTGAATATCTATCATTTGTCATTATCCCAACAGTTTTAAGTTGAAAGGGAGATGATTTGGTCGTCAAAATTTGGTCCAAATACAATAGTAATGGATCTTATTATTTTAAGAATTTGAGTTTGAGATACTGTCCGACTAGGAAATTCCAATGTTGGACCCGACCATTTGTCTCGTATAGAAATCATTGAAGAATCTCTTGAGATAGATTATGAATTACAAGATAGATGCTTCTTTGGAGTTAAATCTAGAATGACTGAGCTGGAAAACATTTCCCAATTCTTACAAGAATTTCAAGCTCCCAAAAGAAAATGGTTGCAATGAAAGAAGCATCATATACTCTAATCAATGGGTTCCTTCATAAATTAAGATAGGATCATATACTTCATTTCTGCATCCTCAACCACAAGAAATATGTTATCATGACAAGGCCCATTCTAGACTAGCAAGGGGACATTTTCAAGTTGATATGACCACACTAGTACATGTGCACATTTTTTCCATGGAAAATCATTGCTATTGCAACACTTGTGCTTTGCTATAGCGACGAACATGACCCCTTTTTTGGAAAAACTTTCGTCGCTATAGCAACACTTTCCACACTTTGTCGCTATAGCTACACAAAATACATGAAACATCTAAGTGTTTAAAAAACAAGTTGTGTATCTATAGCGACAAAGAGGCGTCGCTATTGCGACGAAGAGGTGTCATTATTGTGACAATGGGTCGTCGCTATTGTGACAAATTGGATCCTCTAGCGACAAAGTTGTGGAAGTTTTGCGACGAAGTGGCTCCTATAGTGATGAAGTTGTGGAACTATTGTGACGACAGGTCATCGCTATAGTGACGTCTGTGTGTATAAGCCTCTAACGGGCTTGCTATACTAGCGACGAAAATTCCGTCACTAGTATAGCAAGCCCGTCGAAGGCTTGTACACACAGGCGTCGCTATAGCGACGACCCTATTATTTAAAAAAAAAATTATGTTGAAAGAATGACCTACTATGGCATGAGGATGGACATAAATTAATGTGCATTAGCTTTTGAGTTAATTTTACATTGTTAATTGGTCATTACTTAGCAATTTGCATAGTATATTATGCCACTTCAACATTAAAATTTTCATTCTAGATCAAGGCCATCCTTAAGAAACCACTCTCTTTTTGTGACCTTCTTAAGAAAGTACCTCATAGTAAATCTATAAGGACTCCATACACATTTATCTTCAACAAAAGGGAGGATCACTCATCATGCATACACATTCTAAGAGGTGCACACTCTCATTTGTATGTATGATCACCAATGAGTGAGGCGTGAATTAAGGATTGGAGGCATATATAATCAAGGAATAGCAAAGATACATGGATAGACATTATTTTCGGAGCACCAGAGACTGTTACAGAGATGATTCATCCCCATTGATGACTACCATCTGCATTTATTGACAAGGATAGCATTAACAGGTTGTTGCATGTCAACCACCATGGTATAAATGGTCTTTTGGTAATGAGTAATAATATTTTGATCATGATTTTTTTTAGCTTTTTGTTTCCATGAATGTTGATGATCTAATCTATGGTAAATGTTTGATTGTTCTTTGCTTTCTGTTTTGATTTCTTCAATCACCCATATACAGATCCTTTTTTCCATTCCTTTTGTTCCAACCAAAAAAATCCTAATATATTGTCTCAACCTATCTAAACTTGATATTCAAAATTTACCCTCCCTTCTGAACTATTTAGGACAGTCAGAAGGGAGATATAACTACACTGTTTTTCTTTATATTTCAATCAGATTTGCAAATCAAATTATAATATGAAATAGTCAAGGGCACCCCCCTTGGATTGGAAAAACATCAGTCTGAAAAGGAGAGGCACCACATCGTTACAGGTCTAGGAATCCTATACTTATTGGGAAGATCAACGTCATAACATGAGGTTACAGCCTTGGAGTCAGACCACATAATGATCAAGAGAGACAAACATGAATCTGATGCATAACACTAACATGAAGAAATGAGAGGAAATTCTACAGAATATTTTTTCTAAAGCATGGTCACTGGCCGATGTTAAGTATGACAATTAGGAGAAACATATGCGCCTTTTACAGTCAAACTCAAAAATTTTATGAACCATTGGAAGCATATATTGACTCCATAAATTTATTGTACGAAGTGCTAACCCAAAAAATCCCTCACTTAGCTCTACATGGCCTACACCACACAAGGACACCCATGCACGACCTTCGTATCACCCCATTAGACCCCCACACCCTCAAAAAGGATTAAAAAAGAGTAAAAGGGCTTAAAAACCCCAAAAAGGAGCCTAAATAACTCTCCCAGGAGCTAAAGCCTCCAAAAAGGGGCTAAAACCGTAAAAGGAGCTAAAGTTAGGGCGGAAGGGGCTAAAAGCCCAAAAAAGGGGCTAAAGCCCTAACCAAGGGCTTAAAACCCTAAAAATCCCCCAAAAAGCTATAAAAGGAGGGGTGGGGGTCACTCTCAAACAAATCTTCCTTTGCATACTGTTATGCTGCCCGTGGATGCCTTGAGACCCTTTGTCTCTCAAGCCACCCACATCCCTCCTCTCATCCATTCATTCCTTCATTAAGCCATAGCTCCTCCATAGCCAAGAGAGAGAGAGAGAGGTGCTTCTTCCAGCTAGGGCATGGTGGCCCATTGCACTAAAGAGAAGGTATACATGTGTGTTTTGTTTTATTTCTTTGCTTTTATCTAATCCATAACTTGTTTGCAGGTTTTCATTTTCTCTTTGTAGGTTTATTTCTAACATGTTTTTGCAAGTTTATTGTTTCTAACAGTTATTTGCAGGTTATTGAAGCAAATCCCTAACATTGTTTGCAGAGGGGCTTTCGGCCATTTCTTGTCCATCTTTTCTTCCTTTTTGTTCTATTTATTTTTCTTGCATCTCCACACAGCAACCTACCCTTCCATCCTATAGATGAAAGGTAGCCATTCCTGCCCTGTATCAAGGGAGAAATCCCTGCTATAGAATTGGCGACCATACCAAGTCGATCCCATAGGATCCCTGGTTTAGTTTTTTTAATTTCAAGTTTTATTTCAGTTTGTGCCCTAGGTTTAAAATTTCTTGTCAAATCTAGTTTAAATCCTATTTATTTACAGTTTATTGTTTCTGCCGAGCCTCCACAAGGTAAATCCGAGTCCATTTGGCCACAGTACAGGTTACTGTCGGTCGGATCTGACTCAGGATCAAAAAAACCCCCAATCCAGAGCAAGTCACACTTATCAGGCCTAAACAAGGGACCGATTCACTCATTTAGGCCTCACAGGTGCGACCAGGTCGCCCTTTTTCCCCTGAAAGGTGCGACTTCCTTTAGAAAGGAAGACCACTTTTGTCTGTGAAATTTGTGCAACCCCCTCGCCTGTTTCTGGAAAAAATTGGCAACCCCCTCGCCACATTTTACCCGAAACATGCGGTCTGTCACTCAGAAGTTAATTTTCAATTTACTAAGGACTGTCAGTGCAGCTCAACCACCTCTGTCCAACACAATTGTTCCATTTATGTTTCTGTTTCATTTTACTGCAATTTCATTCACAGAACTAAGTGTAAGTTAAAAAAAAATTAATTGGTTAATGAACATAGCCTAACTAAAACTGACATAAAATTAACAATATTGCTTACCCTTCCTCCTCTACCCAGTCATCACCCTTTGGGGTATTCTGGGATAAGACGAAGGGCACAGCTTGTATAGTAATAGGCCCTTCACCCAATATTGTTCGAAACCACTAAAAACGAGTGACTTGGAAGGTAGAGGGGGTAAAGAAGGAGGGATTCTCATGGCACTAAGCGTCCTCCCTGTTGACCAACCTTACATCTAGGAGGTGACCTGTGGATCTACGGATGGGCTTAGTCCCATTGTGTTGACAGCCCAACACCTTCTCTTAGTTGAAGAAGAATATAGGTGTAAGGTAGTCACCTAGTTAGGTTATCACAAATCAGGGTAAAAAATGGTATATGTATGCAAAGTTTCTGTTTATTTACTGCTTTCAACCACAATATGATGAATTCATAAACCATTTGTAGCCACCATGATGAATTCATGAATTCACGTGCTCGACTTCAACTACATCATTGCACCGTTGAGATTCGTATAGGGTTTGGTCCGTGTAGTATTTGGTTGAAGACCCCAGATGTCACTTGACTCTAGCACATTGATGAGTTTACTTGAGGGACCTAAACAGATTATGTCCCTTGTGATTTTCGGGTTGCGTTGGATACAGTGTTCAGAAGCCCCACCAGTGCTTCTATATAGATTTATGATTGATGCAGCATACTTGTACCATAGAGACTCTAACTCTCAATCAGTGAGTCCATACAGCTATGTACCGTCCCATATCCAGCAGGTCATCAGTCATAAAGATATAGAATTCCATGAGAATATCATAGGTCCAATGTAGTAGTTCTTCAGATCAGTATTGTATTTAGCCTCACATTGAGGAAACCACTATGTATCATCAGTTGTATATGATCGGCTCTTGTATTCAAGCGCATAGATCAAATTATTCTTTTGACATTTTCACAAGCATGGGGATGCCTGCCTCGTCCATATACATGTCACACATTATTTGTATCTCACCCATTGATGGGAACCATATTAATACAAAAACCAAAAGCCACCATGCCCCAGCCCCGGAAGCACCGCCTCTCTACAGCAAATCCTATGATGTTCGTCAGCCATACGATGAGCTCCTGCCCTCACACATCAAGGGGCAATATTTTAACCCAAAAAATCTCCCACTTAGCTCTACATGGCCTACACCACCCAAGCACACCCATGCACGACCTTCGTATTGCCCCATTAGACCCCCACACCCTCAAAAAGGCTTAAAAATGAGTAAAAGGGCTTAAAAACCCCAAAAAGTAGCCTAAATAACTCTCATAGGGGCAAAAGCCTCCAAAAAGGGGCTAAAACCCCTCAAAGGAGCCTAAAACCCTAAAAGGAGCTAAAGTTAGGGCAAAAGGGGCTAAAGCCCTGACCAAGGGCTTGAAACCCTAAAAATCCCCCAAAAAGCTATAAAAGGAGGGGTGGGGGTCACTCTCAAACAACTCTTCCCTTGCATTTATGTTTCCCATGGATTCCTTGAGACCCTTTGTCTCCAAAGCCACCCACATCCCTCCTCTCATCCATTCTTTACTTCATTGAGCCATAGCTCCTCCATAGCCAAGAGAGAGAGAGAGGTGCTTCTTCCAGCCACGGCATGGTGGCCCATTCCACCAAAGAGAAGGTATACATGTGTGTTTTGTTTTATTTCTTTTCTTTTATCTAATCCGTAGCTTGTTTGTAGGTTTTCATTTTCTCTTTGTAGGTTTATTTCTAACATGTTTTTGCAGGTTTATTGTTTCTAATAGTTATTTGCAGGTTATTGAAGCAAATCCCTAACATTATTTGCAGAGGGGCTTCCAGTCGTTTCTTGTCCATCTTTTCTTCCTTTCTATTCCATTTATTTTTCTTACATCTCCACACAGGAACCTACCCTTCCATCCTAGGATGGAAAGTAGCCATTCCTACCCTGTAGCAAGGGAGAAATCCCTGCTACACGAAGCACATTCTTAAAACAGATTTTCCGGTATGGATCAGGACCATTTCCTGAAGTATATTCTTTAGGATGATGATATTTCAAATTTATCTTAAATACTGTAATACTCTTTTAGGCATGTTTTCATGCCTGACTATTCTTTTGACCAATTCTATACTTCTTCACATAGTAACTGATAACAAAACGACAATATATTATCCTTTCCAGAGCTGAGAATGTTGGTGGTATCTTTTTGGATTGATGGTATATTATAATTAAGTATAGTATTCTAGGCGATTGTTTTGGATCGGAAAAAACATGTTTATAGATAGGTAGGCAAAATTTCACCCCTAAAAATTGCCCTTGACCAATAGTAGTGGAGCAATACGATCTTCCCAACGTGTATTTACAACAACTAGACTTGAACTTTTTTGGCGTTGATCACAACAAACCTTCCTTATTTAGCTTGGTAGTCATTACCACTTTATAGAGGCAAATGCATACTAAATTTTTGATAGAACTAACTTGCAAGATACTTAGGACGTTCTAGTGACAAAATCCATTACACAATAAATTGCAAATAAAGTTGAGAGCATCTTCATCCAGTCCTTAGTAAGATCAAAACTACTCAACATTTATACAATTCCTAAATTCAATTTGGATAACGGTAACCCTAGTGCATTGGCATCACTTAATGATAAGAGAAATTTTCCAAAACTCTTCTAATAAACTACCTGTGGAAACCATGCAAAATAAGGGTCTTAATTGATCCAAATTTGTTGTGATTTTGAACATGGAAAGCATTCTGTATTTAGCCTATATTAACAATTTTTACCCTCATATTGGATGTGTTGTAATGCCTTTATGTGGATTTGTGAACTTGGCATAGATATGAGATGCACCATCTCACACCCTTTATGTGAATTTTAGGGGATTTTTTGTTGTTTCTACTTGGTACCTCAACCCCAACATAATTGAATACTATTCAGATCTATTCTGAGACAGATTGACAGTGGTAGGAAAGGAACTATTACAAAATGGTTTTAGAGATACTTTAGATTTCAATAAACCAACAGTTAGGGGAGTTACACTAGAGGAGGGATTTGGGTTTGTTACTAATCAAACTGACATCCTTTGAAGCAGATTGTGTATGACTTGGTAAGCATGTGGGAGGAAGCAAGACCATTGTCACCTTTCTCTAATTTATGGCATATTTGGGCAATTCTTTACCTAGGGGAGAGTCCCTTCTTGAGAGAGGAGACCTGCAAACCTATAAACACCTTCCCACAATCCTTTATTGTAGAGATTAGTTCCTTATATGGAGTCAAAATTAATGATAAAATACATGGGAATTGAATTGAAGGAGTTAAATCGGTTCAATTAATCATTATCAACAAAATATCAGTCCTCTAATATACCCTTGAATCCAAGATAAATGTACAATTTGTATTCATTCACAAATAGAAGAGCATAGATATAATGGAAGCTGCAATTTATGCTTTGTTGAGTATTATTAGCTAAAGTATCATAAAGAATGATAAAAATGTACACAAGCCCTTACATAAATAACGATAGAAATGTACAAGAAATAAAGCAGTAATAGCAATACTAGTAAATTTAATAACTAGTTAACAAAGAACAATAATAAAGCTAATCTAGAACTGTTTGGATCAACATTATACTCTAATACTTTTAGGTTTAGATCTTGTCACTGAAAGGACAAGTCACCAAAGGAACATATGACACACCTTGATAGAGATTAGGTTAGAGTGTTGTAGGTTGAGGTTAGATACATACAATATAAAGCAAGCTATCTCAATCACCATGTGTGAAGACCCTAGTAGGATAGTAGCAGCGATATATAGCCCAAAACACAACTAATCAACCTTAAAATATCACAACTCCCTCTAGCATAATTAACACCAAACAAGTCATGTACATAAAGGTAAGGTCAAATTAGCCATGGCATGGATAGGAGAGGCTACAACAATCCACTTTAAGGATGAGGGAGGTTGTCACAGTCCATGGCCCATCTAAGAGAGATCATACATAGTCACAATCCATTAGGATAGACCTTACATAGTCACAAATAAGGTTTAACATCCCCATAGGGACGACGCCAAAGCTAACATTCCAAGAGTATCCCATAGAATTGAACACAGCCTATATTTTCAGCAGAAAAATGGTCTTGGATCAACCTAATACAGTCACGGGTTAGCTTCATAAATTCATGGCCCAACATGGCAACAAGAGAGACACCACACATTCCATGTCTCAGATGCATAAGGTCACAGCTCAATAAGAGAGACACCACATAGTCCACAGGTCATATGCATAAGGTCACAATTCAACATGACTCGTGATTCGACAGGTAAGGGCGCACAGAGCAACCCTTAAACTCAGATCCGGTAACCTAGGGGTGAAGCAGTGAAAACCTAGCAACATACTCCTTGAAGCCAAAATGAAAGATCCGACTTGAGATGTATCTTCTTTTATGGATACATAATGAAGGATAACACTTGTTTTTTTAACTTGAAAGGACTTCTAAGGGGTCTTTCTTCAAACCCAAATTTTAGGATGGTTACCAATAAAATAAAAATAGGTTGACTTAGTATAGGGTACCAAAGGTCAAAATGGTCACATAGATAACAACAATTAAAACAATAAGGTTAGGTCATCATATCAAAGAGGTCATGGTACCACAAAAAATAAGGGTTCTATTACCAAAAGTACCATAAGTCAACTAAGGGCCACAACAAGGTGGTAAGGAAACCCCCATACCCACAAGACCAAGGTGTACCAGAAAGGTGGGGAGCCAACCCCTCTTACCTACAGGACCAACCAAGGACTTTAATCTTTTCTCTCTCAAGGTATCTCATCATGTGTGTTCCATATATCTTTATCATCACTATATAAGGAGAAGATCCAAAATGGATATTGTGCCACCAGAAAAATGATACTATAAAGTACTATATAAATATATAGAGAGAAGAGAGAACAAGCAAAGAGGAGATGAATGGTAACATAAAACCATGCAAGTGAAAACACTCTACTCCCACTATCTGTAGCAAATACCCATGAGCACAACAATATACTTTTGGAGGAATTCATAATGAAGTAGGATTCTATAATAATATCTCAACATCTTGATAACACAAAAATATAATGCATAGCAATGAAATTCAAATAAACCCATCTGAATAATGCCTTTGATTAATTACAAAAAATAATAATTAAAAGATAAACAGTTTAACGAAAGAATATGCCATTTTCAATCACATGTTAAGATATAATTTCAATCAAATTCAACATTAAATATATCGATATTAAATGATATATGGTTTATGTTCTCAAATAACATGAAAATATAATTGAACCTTAAACCCATGCCTTTTCTCCTCAGACAGTTATAATCATCGCTTCTCACATCGCAAATGTTTCAAAATCAAGGGAAAAAAGGTTGTTATCATCCATGGCCATGCTCTTAAGGATAAGCTTTTAATTAATAAATGAGTCTATGGTACAAAAATTTCATAAGTACATTTATTGGTTTCCTATACTAGTCATTATATTAAATATCCATAAGAAGAAGCTATGACTAAAGACATTTCATCCAATATTTACTCAATGAATGAGAAACTATGGTACAAAATGTCATAAGTACATTGATTGGCTCCCTATTCATGTCGTGGAAAGGTGAACTTATACAATTTGAGCTGCGTGAAAGCATCTCAACTCAAACAAATGCTCATCATTAGAAATGTGAAGTGAAAGTAACCTCTATGCGTTTCAATTTTGAAGGAACATAAAACTCAAAGAATGTATCTTATATGTATTATGCATAGCTAAATAAGCTCTATGAGTTTCACCAGATGAAATTTTAAAATTCACTTTACAACCTAACATTAAAATGGTATGGAAGGTGTCTATACTATATAATACAAATAGCCAATAATAGGGCTGCACTTCTACACCTAGACAATATTTTCTTCTTCAAGAATGTTCAACAGTGCTTTGTGCTTATAAATCTCAACTTTTAGAGAAATCCCGAGTTTAATAGGATTTTCATCCCATATCTTTGTTTGGTTCAAACTAATGTTTAATGACAAGTATAAAACCAAACATTACTGCTTTTAATGTCAAAACCATCATTAGAGGAAATTTGGGGTCTAAAATGGGGCTCCTAAGGAAAATAATAAAAAAAACCACATCACACTACAAATATGCCATGTCAGAAATCTAATGAAAATCTAATGAAAGTCAACCTAAATAGTCTCATTAATAGTAGTTGACAACTATATTGATTTAATGTAGAGTTAAGAGATATTGATTAAAAATATTAATGAAATATTTAGATTCTTGTGCACACATAATAAATGATAGGAAACTTTTGAATTTTATATTATTATTTTTTTAAATGAATAGACCACTACTTTTTATATATTTAATAGATGTAAAAGTCGAATATATTAATTTATAATGAAAAATATAATTGTAATAGTATTAAAAAAATAAAAATAAAATCACTATTATTTTTATACCTGCCTCAGGCAGGTATATTGTAATCGATTGCAAGTCAAACCCTTTTGACTTTGGTATTAGTTGGTGTCTTTTGATGTAGCTATAAAGAATTAAAACCTGTTTTGCAAAGTATGACTTAGGGATCTGTAAAATATTTTTTTTAATTTTGTTAAAAAACCATTTTTGTAAACAGCTGATTGGTGGATAGAAGATGATGTCAGCTTTGGATTTGGTATCTGGATTTGAGTTGACATGTGGAAACATGATGTCATAATAATAAAATTAAAAAAACAAAAATTATATCCCATTGCCATCTGTTGGTACCATCAGAGCCAGCTATTCTGGGCTCATGCCTCCTGTCACTGCCGTGTGGACCGTGGCGCCTACCAGCACTCAAAGACTGCCCTTCATTCGCTCAGTCAAGGTGTGAATGAGATTTGGACTTCCCAGAGCTGAAAAATCAACAGGAAGCCGCAATCTGAACATGGAAACCACTGTCACCACAACATACTTCATCTGAATAAATGCCATCTCTTTGCCCAGATAGACCCGCACGCCAGCTTGGAATACTACGAACTTAAAGGGACTCTGCGGGACAAAATGGCCATCTTGGTTCACCCACCTCTTCGGCTTGAATTCGAGGCAATCGGCACCCCATATGGCCTCCATTCGACCCATGGTGTACGGGTGGTAAGTCACCCGGGTTCCTTTTCCCACAAAAGTCCCGTCCAGCAGAACGTCGTTGTGCAGGGCGTGCTTGGAATCGAAGAGGACCGGCGGATAAAGCCTCAGTGATTCGCAGATTGAGGCATGCAGGTAATGCATGCTCTGCAGATCCTCATATGAAAATACAATGGGATTTGCGCCCCGTTTGGCTTCTGGTTTGACGGTCATGAGGCGGGCTATCTCTTTGTGTATTGCTTCTTTGACATGGGGATGTGAGGTTTTCTTAGTAGTTGTTGCAAAGAGGCCTTATTGCTGGAGGATGATCTTAACAATAAGAGAATTGTAGTATTTCCAACAGGGACTTGGTTCAACGGTGAGGTCAACAAAATACTAAGAGTGCTCTGTTGTCTCTGTGATCCGTCTCACTTGAATGGCATGAGAATATAAGAGACAAGGCCAGGTGCAAATACTAGGCAATTTCGGCAGAACAACTATTCCTAAACTCAGCACCTAAACCGTAGGATTCAATACATACCATGAAACAACAAAAAAACAACAACCCATTTTGAAAGGAAGAACGCCAGCACAAACAAAAGAAGCATGAAATCTAAAAATCCAATGCACAAAACTTGGATTGACCCATGAATTCTAGAGCTAACATAATGTTTGTAAGAGAATCCAGCGTGACTTAGCTTCCTACCATCCTTATAATTACCTGGTGTTCCATTATCTTTCGGGCCGAGAACTACACTACACGAAGCTCAAAAAACTTAGAAGTATATGCAGAAAAAACTGCCACAGAAGCTTGCAATGCATTCCAGTCTCCAATTTGATGACGAACATTGGCAAATTGCAAACCATGAAAAATGAAAAACTAAGAAACTATCGAGTTGGGTGGTACCTTTGTGAGGGGTAATATTCGTTCCTTGAACGTTGTTGGATTCCTTTGGCGAGAGTATAATGATCAGAGCTCCTGCAAATCCATTCAAAACGCATACAAATAATAACGCTAATGCTCCACAGAGCACAACGTGACATATGAGATTACTCAAAAGACACGAGGCCACTTATTCGACACGAGGCCACTTATTCTCTGAACACTCGTCCTCGTGGAGAATCTCTTTGCTCTGTTTTCCTTTTAATTTTTTTAACGTAAAGAATAAGGAAAACAAATCCAAAGCGAAAGTGAAAAGTAAAAGAGAAAGAGAAGAGACTCGCCACCCTGCCGCATGTCATCTCATTTTTCTCAAGTCGGCAAAGTGGTCTATAAACTATCAAGATTCACTGTCTTATTCCATTTTTGTGTCATAATAAATACATTGTATTTGATTTATTTCACACTCAAGGTTCAATGTCTCATTTCGTTTATGTTGAATAATTTAAGATTGTGAGAGTTTGAAAACTTCATTTATGTTGAATAATTTAAGATTTTGAGACTGTGAATTTGGGTTATTGATGTTATAAGGATTTTTATGGGTGAGATTTTGATTATGGATTATTAATATATATGAATATTTAATAAATTATTATATTATAAAAATTATATATATGGTTTGCAAAATTATTTAAGGGTATATAAGTTGTTAAAATTATTTGAGAATCATATTTGGTGTAAGTTACACTAACCCTTAACATAACATGGCAAGAGTTTAAGTTTTTTTTTGGCCACAATAGCTAAGAAAATTAAATCAGTTTCAAATCCATAGCTCTAAGCTAACTTTGTGTTTCGAATTTAGCCCTAAGTTCACGAGTGTTTTTGTTCTTTATTATACAATAATTGTGTTGCTCAATATGTGTTACATAAAAGAAACCTTTATAAACAATTATGATGCCCAGTGTGCAACACGCTCTTTAAGAAACTTTTTAACTTTTGTTTTGATGAATAGATTGGAATATTACATTTACTTGGGATATATCAAAACTTTTATATTAACTTATAGAAGGTGCAAAGCACCTTAGGTTTTGTTCGCTTGTGGCTAGGTCTTACACTAGCTTCCAATGGCAATTAATCGAGTGCCTTAGGTTTTTTCGCATGTGGCTAGGTGTTGCACTAGCTGCACTAGTGAATAATCTGATTCAGTGGTAGAATGTACTAAATAATTCATGTAAAATAAAGATAGAATGAAGACGTGACAAGAAACCAAAAAATGATGTAACATTTTATTTAAATTAATGTAGTTTTTTTATTCACATCTAGGTAACGGTTTGCCTAAAATTGCATTGCATTATACTTTTAGTGTATTTTATGAAATCAAATGTTTGTTAATGTATTTGAACAAAGTTCTGATTGGGTTTTTTAATATGGAAATGGGATTTAAAGTTAAGCGGTTTTTGTTGTTTTCAATAATTTATATCAGTTTTTTCTATGCAACGCCTAGGTCTCGGCTTGCTTGGAAGTGCTTCATAGACATTGATGCCGGTGTCATAGATGCAAATTTCCGTGGTAAGGTGGGTTTGATTTTCTTCCACCATTTTGATCTGGATTTTTAGGTTAAAGTTGGAGATCGTATTGCTAATGAGAAAAGTCTCACCCCACCCTTCACGTTCTTGAGATGGAAGATTTGGATTCCACCTTTAGAGAGGTTTAGATGTAATTTTCTAATTGTGGTATTTAAAGTTTTTGAAATTTTCATATTTGTTTAGAAAACCATGTAAAAGTAGAATTTGTAGAGACATTTTCACAATTTTGGAAAATGGACAGCCATTTTAATATCCATAGGAAAATCAGTATTCTCGACTTCTTCAATCAATTATGGAATTTTTTCAAACATATCATATGCACAAATATGTAATATGTATGGAATATTCAAAGCTACAAGGTTACTTTTTTCTTCTTCTTATTATTATGGAATATTCAAAGACCATAATTATGAATATTAAAAGTTATCATATCAATGTTTTTTCCCCTTATCATTATTACTAGGTTGTATTTGAAAAACATGAAATTAATAATATAAATTATGGGATTTAGATATGAACAATGTATAGATCTAATCCCATATTTATAGCTTTTGGACTTAACAAGACAACTCTAAATTCTGTGTCTCTTGGGTTGAGCCATTCGTAGCTTGGTATGGCTAGTTGGGTTTATGAGAAATATTGGCTTTATATTAGATCTAGCACTTAATTTTGCCCATTTTTTTGAAATCAAGTTAATCACCCTTACTATTAGTGAATTATAGTGTCCAAATTTATGCCTTTAGATTTGTATCTTCATGGATACAATGTATGCAAATGTGTTAAGCATTTAGTTTCTTGATTGGTGTAGTTTTTTATTTTATTTAAATTGATGTAGTTTTTTCTATTTAGAATATTTTTCTTATTTAATTTTGTAAGATTATTTTTTTATTTAATTTCAATGTATGCACCTATGTCCTCTATTGGGAGGACTAAAATATGTCTCTTTTTGAATTATGTTACAATTTTTTGGGTTTCCCAATATCCAACCAAAGATACATTGCAATAACCTATATCGTATTTAAATGGACATTTTTTAATTCACTTTTGTTTTAATTTCTTTCAAATTGTAATTATATTTGTTTTATCATATATTTTTATAGCAAAATTATCCTATTGCTATATATTTTCAATCTCTTCTTAGGAGGCGGGTACTAAGCAACTTTGTTGCTTATTCCACTTGTTTAATATAAATTTTATATTAATTCATATAAAAAATATTACATCTCATAAAATAAAAAACAATAAACTATTTATATTCATATTATTTTTATATTAATATAAAAAAAATTGTGGTTTAATGGGTAGGTAGGTAAGAGAGAAAAAAAGTAAAATCAAATTTTATTATAATTTTAGTAACATTAAAAATAGTTTTTATTTTTTATTTTGTTAGTATTTAAATGTTTTATTTATTTTTGGATGTAATAATTAAATATATTTATTTTTAAATATTATTTAATAATATTAAAAATACTAAATATATTTTATTTAGTATTTCAAGATAAGTCTATTTAAAATTAAATATTATTTAGTTTTCTTTTTTAAAAATTGATTAATAAATGTTTTTAGTATTTCAAAATGCTTCCACTACAATTTTAATTAATGCGAAGGTTATGTTTTAGAGGAGTTGGAAGTAGTGATCAAATAAAATATTCTATATTTATTAGTTAAAGTGTATTTATCTTATTTCGAGGTGATCTTTTCAAGAACTTAGCCAAGGTGAGGTTGATACGGAGTTAGCTATTGTCAAATAAAAATATGACACATAAGCATTACGTGTCCAACTCAACCATAATGGTTGACCAAAGATATTGAAATTCTATTGGTTTAAAAATTCAACTCAATCCAGCTCATCCATGGCACAGTTTTTTATAAGGTCCATTTTAGACCCCAAATTTCCTCTAATGATATGTTTTGTAGAGATGCACATCAAAACCATATGAGTATTGTCTTGAATGCACATAAAACCAAAAGAATGCATTCTATATGTAATATGCATATCTCAATAACCTCTATGAGTTTTACGAGATAGAATTTTAAAATTCACTTTACAACCTAACCTAAAAATTATTTGGAAGGTGTCTCTAGAATCTAGTACAATTCATAATGGTGTGACTGCTAATTTGAGTAAAATCAACTAATTTCAACATTAGTCAAATATAAATGGCAAAAGACAAAATGTCACATAAAATAATTCAAAAAATTGGAAGACACAACCAATTTCATAATAAGGACTTTGCAATATACTTGATAGAAAAAACAACGATAACAATTCCTTCTAGAACCAAGATGATGTCTTCAATATACTACTGTAAAATAGAACCTATTAATTCTTCCCATCTTTGATAAAAACTAATTTTCTCTAGCTGATGGTTGAAGCAAAATGAAAAGGTGACCTATGATGTATCTCCAAACATCATTATATTAGAGCAACACATGCCTAATAGATTTCTTTTCTCGTAAACCTGTAGCTGTCTTTTCCAAACATAACTAAAATCTTGTTGGAAATAGTAACTTCCAGTGCTCAATTTCCCACAATAATTACAACACATGGCTTGAATATTTGTTATCACAAAGATCCACCTTCATGTATGATGATATTTACCAGCTACAACCAATATGATCCAGAGGTTGAATGAATGTTGAGAAGGATTGAATTGTAGTAAAGTCAACCTCAAAATAACCCCAACAAATTTAATCTTGAAGGTAAAATTCCAAGAATATCAAAACCTGCTACAAATAAATGAGGTCAAAGGAAAGATTGAACTCTGCAAAATTAGCAAGGTAGGTTGAGGTTTAAAAGTAGCAAGGCACTACAAATTAGATTAGGTCTCAAGGCTTGATAAATTTAGCACAAATTCTAATTATACAAAGGATGTCAAGTTAGAGTTTTGGCCTTACCTCCCACGCAAGGATTCCAACCAAAAAAGTTAGATTTTTAACATTAAGCTAGCATTATATTAGGATATTTAACTGAGAGAATAACAAGCACAACAATCAAACACAAGAGACAATGAACACAGTGTTTTTCCTCGAGGAAACCATAAATGGAGAAAACCCCGCAACTTCCTTAGAGATAGAATCAACACCAAAAGTAAAACCCAAAACAGTAAGATGATCTCCTGACAGCAGTAGCCTCTATCTTTCTAACCCCATCAACTTCTTCTCCCTCAGCTATGTGCTACAACTGAGTTTGAGTGAGTGTGTGATAAATAGAGAGACTCACTCTCTATTTATACTAATTCTCGACTTGACAATGACTCACTAGGGCCGACTTCACTAGGTGATTCTAACAACCCTAGGGCCCTGGAACTATGGGGACTTTAACCCTTGAACAATAGGAGGGTTACCCACATTGACTTAACATGACTTTTTTACATTATAGAAAATCCCGATCGAAACATCAGGGCATGACATGACTCAATTACATTACAAACACTTCCTGGAATAAACATCGGGGTACAATACATAAGAAATACAAGTGAATACATTCTGAAGTTACAATTACATCAACACTCCCTCTTAACTAGGAAGGTATTCTCTCGACACAATTTATCAGCACAAGTCTTCTTCTCTGTATCATCTAGATCATCATCGATTCCTTGACATCTTCAAGTCATCTTCATCTTCAGGTCATCTTCATCTTCAAGTCATCTTCATCTTTCAATTCAGCTTCATCTGGATCTGGATCATCACTCGATATGGATCATCATCACTCGATCTGAATCATCTCTGATGGATCATCATCACAGGTGCTATCTCTTGATTCTTCTCGTCATAGGAATTTCTACAGAGCCAACCCTTTTTCATGTTGGTTGTAGGCCTAGCCTTCATGTAGGTATTTTCTAGCAATTATATCTGACCCTAAGTCAGAATGGCCCGCCCAGCACTTATATTTGATCATGTAGGAACCAATCCTATAATCATATCAGAAAGGAACACCCAACACTCACATTTGACCATGTGGGAACACATCCCACATCCCTCTCAGAAAGTCCTAGTACTCACATCTAACAACCAATGTCAGAAAGGCCCAGCACTTACATTCGACCATGCGAGGAACCAATCCTCCATGTTGAAAGGGCTCTGCACTTACATCTGATCATTGTAGGAGCCAATCCTACAATCGCCTCAGAATGGCTCTACACTTACATCTGATCATTGTAGGAACCAATCCTACAATCGCCTCAGAATGACTCTACACTCACATCTGATCATGTAGGAACCAATCCTACAGTCACATCAGAATGACCCTCAGTCCCAGACTGAGCTTTCCTAGTAACTGACCAGGTGCCTCCACTCCAAGAATGGCATTCAGTGCTTATATCTGATCATGTAGGAACTAATCCTATAGTCACATCAGAATGGCTCAGCACTCATATCTGACATGGAAGGAACCAATCCTCTCACCATGATAGAATGGCTCAGCCCTTACATCTGACCATGGAAGGAACCAATCCTCTCACCATGTCAGAATGGCTCACGGACTCATCACTTCCCTTTGGAGGGAACATCGATCTGGAGAACACCAAGCTTCTCCCTGAAGTACTCAAACTTCACTCTAGCTAATGGATTCATCAACACATCAACTATTTGTTCATCCGTCGCAACATACTAGAGCTTCACTGCACCCCTCTGCACCATATCCCTGATATAGTGATACTTGATCTCGATATGCTTTAACTTGTCATGGAACACTGGGTTCTCCGAAAACTTCAAACAAATCTGGTTGTCGGAATGTATACAAGTAGCATCCAACTGGAGATCAAATAAATTAGAAAGTAGCTCCCTTAGCCATACTACCTCACAACTAGCTAAATAATTTGTGACATACTTTGCTTCAGTTGTACTCAGTTCCACAAAGGATTGCTTCCTGCTAAACCAAGAGATCACACCTGATCCCATACTAAAGCAACACCCTGAAGTGCTCTTCCTATCGATGGCTCTGCCTGCCCAATTTGAATCAACATAACCCTCCAGGTTAATCTTCTGATTCACCTCATACTTGAGCCCATAATCAACTGTACCCCTCAGGTACCTCAGAATATGCTTTGTAGCAATCAAGTGAACATGTCTCGGATCTATCAAGAACTGGCTCAAGTTGTTCACAGCAAAGCAAATATCCGGTTTCATGTTTGTCAAGTACATCAAGGACCCAATCATCTGACGATACATCATAGCATCAACCACTTCTAATGAAGCATCACTCAATAGCTTCAGGTTTGATGCCATAGGTGTGGTCATGGCCTTGCAATACATCATCCCAAACCTCTTTAGGATCTCTACTACATACTTCCATTGTCTGAGGGAGATTCCATGCTCATTCTTCCACACCTCCATGCCTAGAAAATAGTGCATCATACCCAAGTCCTTCATTTCAAACTCAGCAGCAAACTTCCTCTTCATATCAGCAATCAACCCATCCATACATGTTACAAATAGATCATCTACATATAGTAGGAGCATCACTGGGTTTCCATCTTCAACCTTGTAGTAAAGGTTGGAATCTGCTTTACTTTTGGTAAAGCCCAAACTGGATAGAAAGCCATCAATTCTGTTGTACCATGTCCTAGGTGCCTATTTCAAACTGTACAGGGATTTCTTCAATCTACACACATGAGACTCCCTATCATATGTCTCAAAACCGAGTGGCTGCTTTACATACACTTCCTCTTCCACTACACCATTCAAGAAAGTAGTCTTGACATCCATTTGGTGTATCTTCCATTTCATTACTACATCTAGAGCAAGTACTGATCTGATGGAAGTGTATCTGGATACAGGTGCAAAGGTTTCTTCATAATCTATTCCTTCTTTCTATGAGAAACCATGAGCCACGAATCTTGCTTTATATTTCTCTATGCTACCATCTGTAGCATGCTTGATCTTGTAGATCCATTTGGAAGTTACAATAGACTTCCCTTTTGGTCTTGGGACAACATCCCAAACATCATTCTTCATGATCGATTGATACTCTTCGATCATAGCATCCTTCCATTATTTCCTTTCTACAACTTCTTCATAGTTGGAAGGTTCTTTAATGATTAAGTCACATAATAAAGCTACATACTAGGAGCAGGACCTGATCCTCTTTCTTTCTCTGTGATTCTCTTCTGGAGCCCCATATCTTTTCGCACCTTGGATAGCTTCTCGTACCCAAGCAGGTTTCCTCTTGTGAGGATTCTTATCCTGAGGTGGATCTACAGGTTCTTGAGGTTATTCAAATTCTTGATCTTCTTCTTGAGTTTCTTCGTTCATGGTTGTGTCATGAATTCTAAGTGCTTCTTATTCTTCAGGATCTTCAGTAGGTCTCTTTCTAGATTTGTTGTAAGCTGAGTCTTTGTCAAATATTACATGCCTGCTGATGTCGATCTTCTTGAATCCTGGGAAGTATATTCTGTAAGCCTTTGAGCTTTCAGAGTATCCCACAAATATACCCTTCTTTCCTGAAGGATCTAACTTTGTCCTATTTTCTTTTGGAATGTGTATGTATACTGGACAATCGAATATTCTGAGATGGTTGACTTCTGGTTTCTTGTCGGAGAAGACTTCTTCGTGTGTATTTTTCTCGAGTACTCTGTGTGGAGTATGGTTCTGTACATACACCAATGTTCTGGCAGCTTCTGCCCATAGATGCATGGGAAGATCTTGATCATGAAGCATTACTCTTGCAGCTTCCATGATCATTCTATTCTTCTTTTCTGCAACCCCATTCTGTTGTGGATTATATGGAGTGGATAACTCCCTCTTAATCCCTGAATATTTGCATAACTCTTTGAATTCATTTGATGTGAATTCTCCGCCATTATCTGATCGAAAGGTCTTGATCTTCTTTTCTGTGTGGTTCTCGATCAAGGCTTTGAATTCCTTGAACTTGCTGAAAACTTCATCTTTGTTCTTCATAAAGTGTATCCATGTATTCCTAGAAAAATCATCAATAAAAGAATCATGGTATACATACCCGCTTAAAGAACTGGATGACATTGGACAGCATACATCAGAGTGAATGATTTCCAAGATTCCTTTTGCTTGCTTTTTCTACTTGGAAATGTCTTCTTTGTGTTCTTTCCTTTGGCACATCCTTTGCAGACTACTTCATGTTTTTCTTGAATTTCTGGAAGATCTTCAACAGCTTTGCTTGCAAGTGGTAGTGCTCTATAGTGCACATCTGCAAGCCTTCTATGCCAAAGTTCATTTGGATCTACTGTGTCATGGACCAAAGCTTGTTCTGAATGGCCCTTCAATTTGTATAATCCTCCTTCTTGTTCTCCAATTACTATTGCATCGTCAATAGTCTTTCCTCTTGGCCACATGAGGACTTGGCCATCTACAAATGCAACCCTCATGCCTTTTGCATCCAGTGCCGATATGGAGAGAATATTCTTCTTTAGTTCTGGTACAAATAAGACATCCTTCATTTTTATAGACTTTCCAGAGTCTAGCTTGTAGGAGGATTCACCGCTACCTTTTATGGGATATTTGTAGTCATCCCCAAGTTTCACCTTATGGGGTGAATTATGTTCAGATATTTTCTCAAAAGATTCCTTGAATCCTGTCATGTGTTTGGAAGCCCCCTGTCGATAAGCCAATCTTTGCTTCCATGAGTGACAGTTCCCGTGAGAGTGAAGATCAGAACATATTCTTCATCACTTGAAGAGTATTCACTTTCTTGTTTTACTTTCTTCCTAGGAGGATCATCATCCTCAGTAGTGTGAGGATGATGTCTTCTTTTGGAGTTCTTGTTCTTCTTAGATCCACTCTTATTCATGGGACAATTTCTAGAAAAGTGTCCTCTTTTATCACATGTATAACATCTGAGTTTGGATGGATCCCTTTTTACAAAATTATCTTTCTGATGAGAATGCTTACCTTGGTGATGATGATTTTCCCTTCTGCCTTTATTGGAGTGTGTTGTAATCTCACAGATCACATAGGGTTACCAGTAATACATATTAATAATAGACATACATAACAGAGACAAGAGATAAGAACAAGTAAGCAGAATAACATATTATATTATAATGAAAGGGTCCATACAATACAGAGAACTAAACCAAGTTCTCATCTGGCTCAACAGCCTAATATATATGAATTACAAACAGTTACAAATAACTACCTGTCGGTTCGGTGAACCAACACGACCTTATGTGGCCGACCTAACCTTTAATTAGTCGACTGACCGACTAAGTCGGCTGATTGACTAAGTTGACTATCGTTCAAGTCAGCTTACCGACTTTCTCCTCCAACATCTCCCCCACAAACAAAATGTTTCTTCATCCCGAAGAAATAGGGAGGTACAAAAAAAAATTCTTTACCTATCCTTAGGTGGTTATTTCTGTGCTTGGTCTTCATGGGCTATGAAGTCTGATTGTTGGTATTTTCTGCACACAGACTACGATAAATTGCTTCAGTTGTCACTGCCAGCTGATGTTGAAATGTTGTCCAACTTTGCAGTATTTTTTGGATGTCGATTGTTAATGTAGCCAGACTTGATAATATCAACATCTTTTCTTGAATGGAAAATTATGCTATCTTATCCATGTTGGGACCCATAAACTGGTCATTTTCCTCTGCTGTCTCGAAAAGTTGTCTCATCTATGGGCAGATGATGTCTAATTTTTCTAGATTTGGAATTGCTTGTTGCACCCACTGGTGTTCTTGTCAGTCATGCTTCTGCAATTCGGTTGTTTCGAGCACTATTTGATTTTCAATTATGCTCCTGAGTTCTACCTCTGTGCTTTTTCTCTTTTCGATCACTTGGGTTTCTTGTCAGGTTTGTCGAACTTACTGATAGACTTGCCCATAATATGCAGGCCAATCTCTTAGTTCTTCTTCTATAATGACCAACTCCTCCATGTGATCTCGTAGTACCTTGTATGCTTTTGCAAAAGTTGTGTGCTGCTGTGTCAGCAATCGAACTATTTCTTATTTTTTCTCTTCTTTGGTATCCTGCCTTTGTGCCTGTATCGTCAAAACCATGCTCTCAAGTAGTTGATAAGCCTTTTCTAATGGCTTGTCAGTGTCGACCTCTGTCGGACCTGGTATCACATATTGCACCAAGTTTCTGTATTTGTTAAGGAACTTGACTTGTTCTTTTTCATTCTCGTCGAGCTCCCTACGTCTATTTTGGCTCCTTGTTTTTGCTTCGATTGCCAATGATTCCAAGAGTTTCCCTAATTCTCCATCCCTCAGTTTAGTTGGATCAACTACAGTGGTCGATCCAAGTTGACTGATGTGGACCATTGTTGTCTGGCTTTGATGGTCCTTCTTCTTTTTGTCTTTCTTTATTTTCTGCTTTTGCTGCTCTGCTTGCTTTGGCACCTGTGTAATAGTCAAAATTGGATTGTCTGGTTGCTGGCTAACAGTGGTCGATGGTATTTTTGGTTGGGCTGGTTGGATAACTGCTGTAGCTGGTTGTGCATCTGGTTGGTTGGATTCAGAGGGTCTAGATGCAGTTGCAGTTGGTGCTAATGGTTGTGGTGGAGGAAGTTCAGGTGCAGCTAGTTGGATTAGAGACTCTGGGTGGTGAAGTGATGGTGATGGTGTTGGTGAATGGTCTGGTGTGATTGTATTAGTGTAGATATGGTTGAGTGAGGGGTCGTGGGTTTGTGGAGGTGATTTTTCCTAGAGGTCGGAGAACAGTTCCTCTATTTCTCGACTTATTTCGTCCATGTCCTCTCCTTCCTCATCTTCGATCGGTTCATTGGCTGGTGGGTTGGGTTCAGGTTCGGTCGGAATGATAGATGTGGTCTGACTTGCGACAACTTTAGCTTCTTTGTCGGGGTTTCTCTCAAATGTCAAAGTCGCAATTGAAAAATTCCTCTACCTCTGGATTACTTGGCCAGGTTGGGGAGTGGGTAGTGTGGATCCACCAGCTTCAAACAAAGGGGCTTTGGTGGTGAGATTTTGAACCGACGTGAGTAACTCAAGCAATTTTTCAATGTATTCCTGGAGGTCTCTATCATGGTCAAAATTCTCCTTCAAGGTCTCTGACATAGCATTCTTACATATGTCGATTGGGCTTATGGAAGGTTGTTCTGGAATTAGCTCTTGTGTGATTTTGGTCAGAGACGGGCGTGGAGGTGTAGACACAAGATCCACAACATTTTCAACCATCCAAGTGCTTGTGCTTTTCACCCTCTTCAATCGACCTTGTTGTGCCCCTGCTTCGACAAATCTCTGGAATTGGGTCTCAACGGGAATTTTGTTTGCTGCGCCATCTTCTATAATGTCGCAGGCTGTAGTTGCTAGTTCTTCCTCATCTTCTGGGGACTTTAGAATGATAAGCTTGCGCTTACCCTTACCCTATTCATGTTCATGTGGTTTCTTCCTTTTTCTTGAGCCTACTATCTCCTTCGACAATTTGGTTATGTTTTCGTTGGTGACAACATACTCTGGATCTTCAGTGTCTATCTCTCCTCCCCGGTCTTTAGTCAAGACAAGGCTTTCTTCAGCTGGATTGGTTACCAGTTGTTCTATTTGTGTCTCTTCCCTTTGTGTTGTCAGAGGTTTCATTACAATTTTGTAGTCGGTCGGTGCCTTCGAACGGCATCTCCTCCGACACAAATTTTCTAATGTATAGGTTGAGCTCGTAATCTTCCTCCTTCTCTTGGTCTATCAGTGGCTCTTCTATCGATAAATTTATTTCTTTTTCCCTTGCTGGTGTCGACAGTTTTGAACCTTCCTGTCAAGCTATCTCTCAAAAAATCTCTTCGACTATCAAGTAATAGTAAAGAGATCTCGCCTTTGCCTTGGCGCCTTGCATGTACCATACCGTGGTATGGTCAAGTTCTAACTAGATGCGGGAATTTTTGGGCAAACTTCATCGGATGTTCTAGGGCACCCTCCATCTGGTCGTGCAGACTTTCAGCTGTTGGAACCAGTTTTCGAACAACAATTTTATGTTTGCAAGTTCTTTTAGTGTTCCACTCTGAGAGAATGGTTTGAATCTCCACATATGAAATTTTGTTCGTTCTTGAAATTGATTATCCCCGACAAGGCACAAGGAGTACATTACTATCCATAAAAATAGGGATGGAAACCTGATAATTCCTCCCGACTCCTGACATTTTTCGCAGATGCCTTTGAGCATGTCAGCGACATACTCAGCCCATCTATATATCTTTCCTATGTGGGCAATGGTACCCACTGCCTCCAACATATCTAGTTTGAGGTCGCTCCCTTGACATGTCTGCGTAAGTGCAGTGGCTATGATTTTGGCCACTATTTGCGATGTCCGAGTTTGTATTTGGATAATCATTAGCCCTTTGGAGTTTTTGCTTGATGTTGACCCTGTTAGCACTTCTACCAACCCTTCCTTGATTCTAACTGGTACTAGTGCACCTTGGTTTGATAACCCAGTTAATTTGGAAATTACTTCCCCAGAGATTTCAACCAGTCGGTCGAAGTAAAATCTACCATTATGATACCGGCTTATGATAAATTTCACCGCTATTTCCTTCATGCCTCCAAAACTGGCCATGATCGGTGCATTGATGTAGTTTACGATGGTACCGTGGTTGACTTTCTCTACAGCTTGTGTATCCCTTTTGTCAACATAATCCCACTCTTTAATCTCGGCCCATAGTTTCACCCATGAGCCCTCTTGAACCTTAGCATTCTTAATGAGTTTGAGTCTCCTCATCAATGGTGTCTCTGCGGTCTGTAGTTCTTTAGCCTTGGCTGCAACTATGGTTTGTTTAGGTGCCATCTTGTCGGTCTGCTGGTCGATTTTGCTTCGGTATTCTTCGTTTTCAGTCGTTCGGTTGCTAAGTTGCTCTCTTTGTTCGAAATGCTGTAAATGATCCTTTTGCGGTTCAGTATTTATAGTTGATGTGTTTTTTATGTATGTAATATTACGAGAAATTATTTTAATATTAATGTAGTATTAATTAAAACATAGGATCACACCCTTTCAGTGAAACGGTGTATTTTTTACCTATAAAAGGTTTTTCTCATCATTGTAATTAAATCACCAATCAATATTCAATTTTATTGTGGTTAATTTCCGGAATTCATGTGGGTTTTAGAGTTTTAGTCCGATTCAAGTGGTATCAGAGCGAGGTTACTATTCAAGCTTCTAGGGCTTCCCTAAAAAATAGGACCTTGTCCTTAAAAAAATAAAAGGTAAAAGTAACCCCCCCCACAAAAAAAAGTAAAACAAAAAAAGGGTAAAAGTGAAACCACACATGGTTTCTGAATAAGTGGGTTTGGGTTTGAAAATAAAGTGCAAAATAATTACTTGTAAAGAGAAAGTGAGATTTGAACTTAGGTGGGGAATGTAACACTCATCCCTCCCAACCACCAAATCTACTCACATTTTACAAAACTTAAGGGAAAATAAAGATTTTATTATATAATAATTAATATAATAATTAATTATTATTCCTTAAATCTCACCATTCTTAATAAAACAAAATTCCTCCTTGCATAAGAAAAATGGCAGAAATGAATGAAATTAAAGAAAGAATGGTGAAATTAGAGCTTAACCAAGCCCAAGGTTCTAAAAATATTTAGGGTTTACACTCAAGACTCAACCAAATCGAAGGAGAACTACACAAAAGCAAAAACGAATTATCAACGAAGTCAACGAAGCAGTATCTTGGGAGATGGAAGGTGTAAAAAGAAACATCACAGTATTGTTTGAATCTGGGTTAAGCAAACTCGAGCATCATTTGGAAAACACAATTACTACATTAGTGTGCAATATGTCAAAGGAAGACCAACCATCCTCAAATTCAAGGCACCATAAGACAATTCCTCCCAAAAGAGGAAGTTCACAAGAAGAGTTCGATCACGATCTCTCTCCAAATCATGAGCAGTCACTTTCTCCTCCAAAAAGGAATGGATATCAAATGAAACCCAAGTTAAAATTGTCAAAATTCAATGGAGACACAAAACGGAGCATGGAGTGGATCAACAAGGCAGAAGAATTTTTTCCATACACAATATCACAGCTGATGAGGAAATGATAAAATGTGCCTCTATGCAACTAGAAGAGCGAGCTTACAACTGGTACATGTGGTGGAAGGTTACAACACAAGAAACTAAGCGCAAGTGGAGAACATTCAAAAATGATTTATTTAAGAGGTTTGAAGACTTAAAAGAAAAAGAATTCTTCACAAAACTTACCAGACTGCAGCAAACAGGCGATGTCGATGAATACACCGATGAATGGGAAGCCCTGGCGACACATGTGCCAGAACTCACAGACAGTCAATGCCTCTAGAATTATGTGTATGGACTAAACCCCTATATAAGAGATGAACTAGAGCTACTAAATGTATCAACCTTGGACAAGGCGAGACGCAAAGCAAAAATCATTGAAGAAAAATTTAAAAAAGCATGGAACAAAAACCATGACAAAGATAGAAGGTCTATTCCAAATATGAAAACCGACACCAAATACCAGCCACCACATCTGAGGAATGACAACAAAACCACCTTATAATCCCAGCGGATGAAAGAAGGAAAGTGTAAGTATTGCAAAGAGAAGTGGGACCCAAGACACAGATGTTTAAAAAAAGAGACCACCAAGAACTTATATCAATGTGAAGCAGAAGAAGAAGACAAGTCATATAGCGATGAATCTGACATTGAAAATCCCTTGTCAGATTCAGAAGATGAAGAAACTCCCAAAATATCAATTGTAGCCATAACAGGAATACACCAACCACAAACATCAAAATTAAAAGGGCATATAAAAAATAACAATGTTGTAGTCCTATTCGACACAGGAAGCACCCATAATTTTATCGACGTAAGTGTTGCAAAGAGGATTAACCTTTTCATATATCCAGTACCCAACATGAAATTAATGGTAGCAGATGGAAAGAAGATCAAAAAAGTAGGGAAATGCCACAAAGTTAAGCTGCAAATACAAGACTATAACCTTGAGTCAGAATTTTATGCAGTGCCCTTAGGAGGAGTTGATGCAGTATTAGGAATTCAGTGGTTACAAACACTAGGTACCTACTCAGCAAACCACCAAGAGCACTTTATAAAGTTTAAATGGAAAGGAGAAAGATACAAATTATATGGGTTCCAACCCCCTCGCACGCAAATTGTGTCATCCCACAAAATGGAGAAGCTAATTCGAAAAGGAGCACCAGCATATGTTGTACAATGCCAGGAGATGTAATTATTAACTTCAGAAGTAGTTAAATAACATCATCCAGAGATCCAAGGATTAATCCAAAAATACAAAAAAGTATTCGAAGACCTCCCCATGGAGTTACCACCAAAAAGGAAGATCGAGGATGTCATTGAAATCAAGTCAGGATCCAGCCCTGTCAATATTAAACCCTATAGGTATCCACACCACCATAAGACGGAGATTGAAATATTAATCCGTGATTTATTGAAATGTGGAGTGATTACAGAAATTTGAAGTCCTTATACTGCACCAGTAGTACTGGTACAAAAGAAGGATGGATCATTTAGGCTATGCATCGATTACAGAGGACTAAACAAAATAACTATTAAAGACAAATTCCCCATTCCATTTATCAATGAAATGTTGGACGAACTGCATGGCACAAGGTACTTTTCAAAATTAGACTTAAGGTTAGGATATTACCAAATCAAAGTAAGGCTAGAATATGTGGCGAAGACAGCTTTCCGAACCCATGAGGGACATTATGAATTTAAGGTAATGCCTTTTGGGCTAACTAACGCCCCAACGACATTTCAAGCAACCATGAATAACCTATTCCAGTCATTCCTAAGGAATTTTGTATTAGTGTTTTTTTATGACATCCTTATATACAGTAAAACATGGAAGGATCATCTCACACACCTAGAACAGGTGCTCTCTATTTTAAAAGAAAATCAGTTCTACGCCAAGATGTCCAAATGCACGTTCGGTAAAGAAGAAGTGAGCTATCTTGGACATGTAATATCTAAAGAAGGAGTCAAGGTTGATCCAGAAAAAAAAAATACATTACAGAATGGCCCAACCCTACTAACATCTCCAAGTTAAGAGGATTCCTTGGGATAATGGGATACTACAGAATATTCATTAGGAATTATTCGCATAGAACCGTACCCTTATCCAACCTTCTAAAAAAGAATGCATTCCATTGGAATGAAGAAGCGGAAAAATGTTTTGAAGCCTTAAAAGGAATTATGTCCTCCACACCTGTATTAGCTACCCCAGACTTCTCAAAACCATTCGTGATAGAATGTGACGCTTCAGGTTATGGGTTGGGAGCAGTTTAATGCAAGATGAACACCCGATAGCTTTTGAGAGCGGAAAATTGAACAAGCGAGAACAATTGAAGTCTACATATGATAAAGAAATGCTAGAAATTATGCAGGCATTGGTAAAGTGGCGACAATACCTCTTAGGGAGAAAATTCATGATCCGCACAGACCATAATAGTCTTCAATACCTACTTCAACAGAAAATGTTGTCCATAGAACAACAGAAGTGGATACAAAAAATTGTTGCTTTCGACATGGAAATAATACACAAAAAAGAGAAGGAAAATGTAGTCGCAGATGCACTCTCCAGAAAAGATGAGGATATTACCTCTTACTCCATCTTGGTTGCAATTCCAAAATGGCTGAATGAAATATGCCAAGGACCCAGAAACAAGCACTATAATTAACAACTCCAACCGTGACCCTAAGTTTGAATGGAAAAACGATATTCTTTTGTATAAGGGGAGGATTTATTTGAACTCAAACTCTAAATTCAAGGTTAAAGCAATAAAATAATCCCATGATTCACCAGCCGCCGGACATGTAGGATTATTCAAATATTATTATAATGCAAGAAGGTCATTTTTCTAGAAGGGAATGGAGAAAGATATCCAACAATATGTGGCAGAATGCGACAATTGCTAGAGAAACAAAAGTGAAAATGTTTTAACCCCAGGGTTACTCCAACCCCTACACATTCCAAACCAGAAATGGGAAGAGATATCAATGGATTTCATCGATGGGTTACCTCCGTCAGAAGGAAAGGACAAGATCCTTGTAGTGGTCGATCGATTAACCAAATTTGCTCACTTCATGGCAATTAAAAAAACAGACACGGCAAAACAAATTGCAAAAGTATTTTGCAAAAATGTCTACAAATTGCATGGCTTCCCAAAAGTCATCGTCAGCGACAGACAAAATTTAATGGAAAATTTTGGAGGGAATTCTTTAAAAAAATGGGTACATCACTCAATATGAGCTCATCTTACCACCCCCAAACAGATGGTCAGACTGAAGTCGTAAATAAATGCTTAGAAGCATATCAACGTTGTTTCATAACAGATAAACAAAACCATTGGTCTCAATGGTTACACTTAGCAAAATGGTGGTATAATTCAACATACCACACCTCTGCAAAAATGACCCCTTTCCAAGCATTATATGGGTATGAACCTCCAAATTGGAAGGAGTTAGTTCTGAATGATAGTAATGTTCCAGAAGTAAGGAACCAACTAGATAAATCCCAAAAAACAATTGAATTACTAAAGGATAACTTAATCATGGCACAAAATCACATGAGGCAACAAGCAGATCAACGTAGAACCGAAAGAGAATTTGAAGTAGGATATTGGGTATCCCTAAGAATCCAACCCTATAAACAAGTATCCCTTAAAAGTGGAGGGAAACACAAGTTGACCCCAAAGTTCTATGGACCATACCAGATTATCCAGAAGATTAGTCAAGTGGCATATAAATTACAGTTACCTGATAAAAGTTGTATCCACAATGTCTTCCATGTATCATGTCTCAAAAAAATGTTGGGTAAACATCAAATAGTACAAACAATACTTCCTATGTTAGATGAAGAAGGAAGGGTCATTTGGGAACCTGAGGCAATCATTGCAATCCAAGAAAGAAAACTCCATTCTAGAACACTCAAGGAATATCTCATTAAGTGGAAGAATTTTCCAGATGAAGACGCATCATGGGAGACAGAACAGTTTCGTCAAAAATACCCGTCCTTACCCTTGCTTTGAGGACAAAGCATTCTAAAATATGACGGCAATGTTATGTATCTAATATTATGAGCATTTATTTTAATATTAATGTAGTATTAATTAAAACATAGGATCACACCCTTTCAGTGAAATGGTGTATTTTTTACCTATAAAAGGTTTTTCTCATCATTGTAATTAAATCATCAATCAATATTCAATTTTACTGTGGTTAATTTCTGGAATTCATGTGGGTTTTAGAGTTTTAGTCTGCTTCACGTTTGACGTTTTTGTCGATGGGTGTATTAATGGCGGACGTGATGGTCTAGCATGAACACTTGATTTTGCATTAATGGTGATTTGATTTTGTCGACCGTAGTCATGAAGGCGGGATGGGAATTTCGAGGTCGTTGGTTGATGTCGATTATGTGAGCGGTCGATGGTGTTATGTCGATGGGCGTGATGTTAGTTGTCGTAGTGGTGATTTATTGTCATACTGTTTTATGTTTTTCGATCTTATTTTAGTTTTTGGATTTTCATATTTTTATATCTTTTGTTTAACCGTTATGGTCTTTATATGTTTTTTTTTTTTTTTTGAATTGGTTTAGTTTCTATACCGCTTTAGTCGGAAACCATTAACAAGTTTCTGAAATACTATGCCTTGTAATGTCCTTAGTCGGACTGATCCGTTGGCATGTACCTCTTCGAAAACATAGGGTCCCATCCATTTTGTATGTAGCATTTTGGGTTTTCCTTTTACCCAACTATTGTATAGTAAGGCAAGGTCTCCTACCGATAGGTTTTTGTTTTTGATGTTTCGGTCATGCCATGCCTTCTGTTGTTGTTTCTGTATTTCCTGGTGTTGTAACGTTGTTAGTCGGTGTTCTTCAATCTTACTTAGTTTCAAAGGTCGTTCCTTTATTCCTTTTTCAACATCGACATGCAAAATTTCTGTGATAATAGGTGTATGTTGTCGAAAGTGTAGAGGAACTATTGGCTCCTATCCATAAACTAGTCAGAACAGTGCTTGGTCGGTTGAACGCTTATATGCCATTTTGTATGCCCATAGTACTGTAGGTATCTTTTCATCCCAGTTGTCTTTGTCGATGTTACATATTTTTGTTAATCCTTTTGTTAATATTTTGTTAAATGCTTCAATTGCTCCATTCGATTGAGGGTGGTAAGCTGTACTCTGTCGGTGGTCGATTCGGAACTGGTCTGTTAGTGTTTTAATAGTTTCATTTATGAAGTGTGTTCCCTGGTCACTGATTAGGGTTAATGGGCATCCAAATCTGGTAATGGTATTCTCATAGATAAACTTAGCAGTTATCTCGCTGGAACATGTGTCGACTGGTTCTGCCTCTGCCCATTTGGTTACGTATTCGACTGCAGTTATTATGTACCTTGCACCTGTTCTTTTTGCTGGTATAGGAAATGGTCCTATGAAGTAGATGGCCCAAATTTCAAATGTCAAACTTGGGTTTACTGATATCAGGGGCATTTCTGTACTAGGCAGGGGTTGACCTAGTCGTTGACATCTGCCACATTGGCTTACGAAATTTTTGCAATCTTTGTGAAGTGTCGGCCACCACAACCCTAATTGTTGGATTTTCTTTGCATTTGTATCTTCTTGGAAATGTCCTCTTGCATGTCCATAATGTGCTTCATACATAATATTATTTCTTTCATGTTCCAGTACACACCTTCTGAGGATGTCTTCTAAACCCATTTTATATAGGAATCCATTTATGAGACTATAAGGTACAGCTTTCATGGCTAAGATCTGTTTCTTCTTCGTACTCATACCTTCTGGTGCTTGTCTATTTTCTAGAAACTAAGCTATTTCCTATAACTCTTATGAGACTACTTCTATTCGAAATAAATGCGCATCCAGTAAGTTGTCTTCGACTCCTATCGGTTCCTCCCCTGTGTCGATTTGAGATAAGTGGTCGGGACTGACACTTAGCTTACCTGGTCTGACAATGACTTCGAATTCAAATTCTTGGATTAGAAGTAGCCATCGACAAATTATTCCATGGTGTAGAGGCTTATTTATGAGGTATTTTAGTGCTTGATGGTCAATGTAAAAGATAAATGGATTAGCTAGTAGATAGTGTCGATATTTTTGTAGTGCAAAGACCATTCCTAATGTTTTTCTTTCGGTTGTGGAATAGTTTCTTTCAGCTTTGTTTAGTTTCCTGATACTGTAAACTATAGGATAGTCCATTCCATCATCCCCTGGATGAGTTAGGATTGCTCCTATTGCTAGGCCTGATGCATCGATGTGAACATGGAATTTGATCGACCAGTTTGGAAACCTTAAGATGGGTGCTTCGACTAGCTTTCTTTTTAGTTTTTTGAATGATATCTTGCACTCCTATGTCCAGTTAAATTCCTGATCATCTCTTAGCAATTATTCCAATGGGTATGTCATATCTGAATAATGTCTTATGGATTTTATATAGTATCCTGTATGACCAAGTAGTACCCTGACTTGTTTTGGATTCATCGAAGGTTTTAAGTTGAGGATGATTTTTATTTTTGCGAATTCGACTTTAATACCTTCTTTACAGATAATGTGTCCTAATAGTATTCCTATAGGATTTAGAAATATGCACTTCTTGATGTTTAGTGATAGTTGGATCTATCGACATCGTTCCAGCATAATTCTTAGCCATTTACAATGGTCCTTTAGTGTAGAGTACATTGTCCAATCATTGAAATATACTGCCATTATTTTGTAAATGTACTCCTGAAATGTTTTAACCACAATCCTTGAAAAGACTGTAGGTGCATTCTTAAGTCCAAAAGGCATAAACCTGTAAGAAAATGAGCCAAATTCACACACGAATGTTGTATTTTTCTGATCTTCTTTGGCTATTGGTACTTGATTATAACCTGAGAATCCATTTGTAAATGAATAGCATTCATGTCCTGCTACCTCATTTAAGATTTCATTTGCATAAGGAGTTGGAAATGGGTCTATTAATGTAACTTTATTAAGTTCTCTGAAGTCAACACAGATCCTTAGCTTGGTTGGATCATGTTTCTTTGGTTGAACCACCATTAGACTTGCCAATTCTGATTGGTCAATAGAGTAGATGATTCCTGCTGCAAGCATGTTATCAATCTCTTTCTTGACTATCTCTTTGTATTTATGATGATAATTTATATGGTATTTTCTTGATAGGTCGAACATCAGGTTTTATGTCGATCTTCATTTCGCCCATTTCGTGTACTAGACCTTTAAGATCCTTATAGTCTCTAGCAAATACATCCTGAAATTCTTTCAGTAGGTTTGTGATCTTTGTTGTTTTTGCTTCAGACCAATAGTGTCCAATTTTTTCTATTTTTGGTTGATCATCATTTGATATGTCAAATTCTCTAGTTTTAACTTTAGCATCTAGCCATTCTGGTGCTTTTGCTTCATTGATTGGTCAACTTCCTTCTTTAAACTGTGAGAATGTGGCAGGGAATTCTACTGCAGTCATTTGGTCGATATCTTCCTTGTCGATTGTTTCAATTTTGAGTACTGTGCGAATAGGTTTGGTCGTTTCGACATGGTTTGATTTCCATCGAAAGCTCTTCCCTTTTGAATTTTCATTTTCCAACTGTATTCTTGTTGACTGTGGTATTTCCCTGGTTTGTATATTGTTACAATTTATTGTCGGTCGGTTGTCCCTTAGGGTTTTGTTTTCTATTGGTTGTACAAATGCTTTGATTTGTTTTGCAGTTTCGACCAAATTCTCATTTTGGGGTTCAAAGTTGAAGTCTTTGATAAAATTCTCTTTAAGTTCATGCCATAGGAATGTTTCACCCCGCGCTTCTTGCATCTTGTACCATTTGTTTGGTAAGTCGACGAGTGTTGATGGAAATAAGTGTGGCCATGTACGTTCATCTTTATATCCAAGTTTTCTCCATTCTTTTTCACATGTCTTTATATGGTTTTCTGGATCCTATCCTTGGGTAAATATAGATATCTGAACCTGGTTGGTTAACTTATTTCCTCCAAATCTTTCTACAAAATAAGTCGAAGTTGTTGTCCATGTCTGCAGTCTTGACTGATGGGTATCCCACCATCTAGCAGCTTGTCCTGTAAAAGTTTCTACTAAACTTTGTAGTCGGCCATGTTCACCAATGTTCCTAGATACTTGCTCTACATGCATAACTGGTGATTCTCTTTCTTTATACCTTGGGATTTTTGTGGTATTTATATTTGTTGGTTGCAAGGTAGGATATTCCCTAATTGTTTTATCAAATATTTTTGGGATGCTAGACACCACAAAGCATTGTCTGACTAGTTTCTTCTGTACTTTTTGAATGGTTTAGCATCCTCTTGCTTTTGTTTCATAGTTTTCAACCTCCCAGTCATATAGTTCTGCATCTGAATTGTATCCTACTGAGTCTTGGTTTCCTAAGTAAAGTTCACCATATGTATTAGATTCTATGTAATCTTCATTATTTTGTATCTGATATAGTTGTTGAATGTCAACTTCTTCATCGATTGGTTTTGTCCAAGGTTCTCCTTGGGATGGATGAATAGGTACTATGACTTTTTTTCCATTCCCCTTTAATTTTATTCTTTCTTTGTCCAAGGATATCGAGGCTTTCATTTTTTCTCCCCCAAGGTCGACCTACTAATGCTGGGAAGGAACTGGATCCCTCCTTAGGGTCAATAATTTCGAAGTCGACTTTGGTCGATATACCTTTTATCATTGTGTCAACATTTTTCCAGACTCCAATAGGTTTAATTAGGCCTTGGTCAGCTAGTTTCAGGTATATGCCTGATTCATATAATCGAGGTCTGCCTAACTGTTCCCATGTGTCTTGAGTCATAATATTTACCTGTGATCTGAAATCGAGTACAACTTGTCGGGCATGGTAACATTCAATTTCCAGGTCGACAAGTGGGTCGACATCACTTTTATCTTTTTGGTTTAAGCTGCAAGTATTCCTTGTTTGTTTTTCGGTGTTTTTGCTGTGTTTTATTCTATACAGTAAGTCAATGAATTGCGATATTGTTTTATCTTTTTGTACCAAATGTATTACTCTTTTACTGTGTCTTGTCGGTTATCATCTTCTTCTTCCTGTCGAGCAAATTCTCTAAATATATTTGTTGCATCATTATATATTTGTTTTTCTTTAACTGGGTCAGGATAAACATTTTTTTCTTTTATCTTACTTATTTGGGGGTTATCATTTCTAGTTTTCGTCCCTTGTTGGGTTAGGATATGTAAATTCTTTGTATTGATAATATCATGTTTTTGCACACACGACAAGACATTAACATTTTTCTTTTTATTTATCTTTTCAAGCATAGTAGGGAAATCCTCTAATGAGTGATCCCCTACTCCACAACTAGTACGGAATTTTAGGTCAGTCTTGTCCTTGTATGGACAGTGTGCACATCGGTGTCCTTCCTTGTAACATGTTAAACATTGGACGATCCGACGTGGTCGGTTGTCTCGATTCCCAGAGAATCAACCTTGACTTCCATAGCCTCCACGTTGGTTGTCAAACCGGCGTTCGTACCAACGACCTTTGTACCTTTGATTATTTTGGTCATGTTGTGCATTGTTTCGTTGCTCATTGTTCTGTGCAACTGCGTTAGTATGATATACTGCCTGATAATTTTGTCGATTCTTTAGATTTAGGTGGCAGAAGGAGGTGTTATGATTTTTAGTTTCACAAATTGCACACCATGATGCTTTTCCATTCTTCATGTTGAATGGGCAATATTTTGTGGTATGCTCTCCATGCTCCTGGCAGATGTCGTAGAAACATTTTGTTTGCACAAATCGAACATCTTGTCAGCTAATATCCTGTCGACAGTTGTCCTTTGAATCTTCGGCCATCGAGCATTTTGTGCACCAACCTGACTTTTAAGGTTTAGCTCTTTTAGCGATTTCTTCATGATCTCAAGTTGTTCCTCCAGTTTGTGATCCGTGGAATATGCTGGAATGTCTTCATCCATTGCTACTTGTAGATATTTTGTGAGCACATCTTCATAAGTTTTGAATGTCTCCAGACTGATGTGTCTAGGAATTTTCTATGATAAACCTGCAAGAAACCACTAGATTAATAGTTGCTCATCAATGACATAATCCAACTAGTCGAGAAGGTCTTTCCAGCATTTGTCATAGTCGTAGACACTTCCTCTTGGCTTTTGTGATGTTGTCTTTAATTTCTTTGTTGCCAGATGTGTTGAGGCCCGGAAATTCATAGGCAACAACAATAAGGGATTCTCCCCAGTCAACGTTCCCAACTAGCCCGTGACTGTTTGGTATGGGGAATCCATCTGGTTTGCGGTCCGGCTACTGTAGGTCAAGGTAACAAAAACAAAGGCTTTACCGGTTGCAGCCCGATCCACATTGTAATTTTGTATTTTTGACTTAAGTATGATATGCAAGTGCCTAATTAACCATGCAGGGTGATAAGATGCAAGGAGCAGTCACAACGTGATGCACAGGTTCTTACCTCTCGTCTTAGACTCACTAGCATCTAAATCACATACAACAAGAACTTAAAACTACCTACCTAATCTATCCCTGGGGAGCAGGATTATCATTCATTGTTGAGTAATGTATTTTGTACATGCATAATGAAAAGTTACAGATAGCCGACACTTCTTTCAAGACACATGAACAATTGCAGATTTTTTTGAACAACCAGTTAGCCAATTGTTTTATGAACAACATTCATTACTTACAGTGGAAAACATCACAAAACATACTGAAAAGCATTCAACAAGAACATTGGTTCAGGAATTTAAACACTCTCACAGTTAACGAAACACAGCTGAAAACGAAATAGTTCCTCTTCAACATTGTTCATTTAATCACATTGATACATTCCACAGTTTACTTTCTCCAATAGGCAAAAGTTACAGTTTCTGATTGTAAAACGAAATAGTTCCTCTTACAAGCAAATGGTTTACAAGTTTTTCTAGGGAAAAAGTTCCTGTCTAAGTTCTAATTTCAAATATTTAAACTATAACTGCAGACTGCTTGGGCTGCCTTCCAAACGTATGACCTTTCGGTTTCTCGACGCTTCATATTCCGCTATCCATCTGTTTTTTCGTATGTTCATGATTAGTTGAGTAACTGCTGGACCTTTCAGATCTGCATTTTTGTTTCTTTCGGTTTTGTCTTTTCCTTCATTCTATCTTCCTTGCGACCCTACCAGTTTCGATTTGATCAAGATATGCCTTCACCCTGTGGTTGCCCCAATAGTCCATTTGGTTTTACCTGCAATCAATTACTGTGCGTCATTCATTGGAATGGCATTTTAAACATTAAAATCAACCACCTGAAACAGCTAATCCACAAGAAAATGGCTAGGTGCATCTCTTGATCTGGAAAGAGTTTTGATTAAGCTTTGGGCGGGAAAGTTCTAAATCAGCAATCGGAAGGCTTTGACATCGGAGGATAAACAGCTTTCCCAGCCGCAACGGCGAAAGAGACATAAGCTATGGACAAACGAAACGCGGGCGAGAAAAGGCTTTAGTCGGAATTCGGAAGACTTTTAAATCAGAAGATGAATGACTTTCCTAGCCGCAACGGCGGAAGAGAAAAACTATGGGTCTGCGACTAAAGACTGACGCATCGACTGGCGGAGTGTTTTGGACTTCGGATGGCTAAATGCTTTAAGAGCCGCAACGACGGAAGTGAAAAGGTTAGGGACACAAGACCTGAGGGCGGGAAGACTCTCAATTAAAAGTTGGAAGAAATTTTACATCGGACGCTAAAAGGCTTTCCCAGCCGCAACGGCAGAAGAAGAAAAATTACGAGCAAGCGACTAAAGACTGACGCATCGGCTGGCGGAGCGTTTTGGGCTTCGGATGGCTAAACCGCTTTGGGAGCCACAACGGCGGAAGGGAAAAGGACAAAAATGGCTGATTTAACATAGTGTGACGCCCAATTTAACAGAAAAATTAAGTGTTTTGGACCGCTTCTCAAACTCAACAACGGACAAAAACCTGTTATACCTCCGCAACGGCGACCCACAATAAAGAACACTTGGTTCAATCAACAAGCGAAACAAAATTAGAATTTGCGACTCACCATAAATTCTAAACGCAATCACAATTCGAACCTTGGGCGAGAGTTAAGCTTTTACAATCATCTAAATTTAAAACATGACCAAAAAACTCAAAGGATCCAACGATTAAAAGAAATCAAAATCATGAGGAGGGGCCCAAAATTTAAGAAATTTGGGGAGAACGGTTGCAGCTGCAACAATTGGCGATTACCTGGTGAACCTAGATCTCTGGGCGATTAATCTTTGAGTGACAGACCGTTTAAAAATAAATGCATCCTATTGAATTCTTCCAGCTATTTGCATTTCTCGAATGCCAGAAGTGTGTACCTTCAATCATTGATAATAATCCAATTTAGGAGAGTGGAAACCAAGATTTTCAATTCCAGACAACTCTATTGAGGCTAGAGGGTGAGTTTCATTATTACCTTTGTCTTCAGGTAGCTGATAGCTTGGACACCACAGGATTGTAGCACATGGTAAACAGAAATATTCATTTTTTCCTCGTTCCCATGCCACTTTAGCACTTTTTATGTTTTTTGGACTTCTGTCCCTTTTCATATGAGTCCTCCTACATGCCTTTCTTACTGAATTTTAATTCAGGATCCTCTATCCCATAGTGCCCTTTTGTGTGAGCAATGTACTTCATGTTTCAGCTCGCGGACGGAGAGGATATTTTAACAATTTAGTACTTATGATTCGTCATCTACTTTGATGTATGATGCTGTCATAGGAGTTTTTGACTCTTATTTGCCTTTTGGCATTCGTTTCTTGGCATGGGATCATTTATATTTAATATACTGTTCACCTTGCTCCTTTCTATGGGTCTTCTGCTGTCGCTCCTTAGAACATTTTAAGTGTGAGGTGGATGGAGCCTCAACATAGTATTCCAGACTCTTCGAATCCAGTTTATTTCATAGGGGTTAAGCAGGACTTCAATGCACACAGAGCTTATTCGAGAAAAATGCTAAACTTGAATAAGTTCTTTTAGCAACACCCAGTATGAGACCCAAAAAACGTTTATCATTCCCAAACATTTTGATGTTCCCCTTGCAAGTGCGGGTTCATTCCCTTTATTGAAAACTTAAACTAAAACAAACTAAAAAACATGACTCAAAAGACAGATAAACAACTTATTTATATACAAGACAAAAGAACTCAAAGAAACTCAGGAAAAATAAGGCTTGAGAACCAAACCATTCACTGGTAAGTTCTCTTCCCACCCTTGTAGATCCTGCAACTTATAAGTAGAAGGGCCAAGCTTTGCTGCAATCTGAAAAGGGCCTACCCACAACTGCTGGAATTTAGTGTGCTTTCCTTTCTCATCATGGGGGTGATCCCATTTGAGGACTAAGTCTCCTACTTCAAAGTATTTTGTTCCAGCTTTATGTTTGTCGAACCATCTCTTAACTAACTTTTGTTGTTGCTTAAAGTGTTCTCTGGCTTTAGATCTAGCCTCTTCTACTTTTAGGATATTATATATTCTTATTTGCAAAACTTCATCATCCGACCCTCTAGACTCTTGAGCTAGTATGGAAGATGGTAGCATGATATTGGGAGGAAGGATGGCTTCTTTACCATATACAAGGGTATATGGAGACACTCCAATCGCAAACTTGGGGGTGACTCTATCGGCCCAAAGGGCATTTGGTAATGCTGAGTGCCAACTCCTCTGGTTTTCTATCACAGTCTTCTTTAAAAGTATAATCATATTTTTGTTAGAGGATTCAGCCAGGCCATTTCCTTGTGGATAGTAATTAGCAGAATAATGCAATTTTATCCCTTTATCATGAGCAAAAGCAATCAATTTAATTGATGAAAAGTACTTAGCATTATCAAAGACTAACGAAACTGGAACTCCAAACCTTGTCATGATATGATCTTGCAAGAAGCTGATGACTTCGTCTTCATTTATCTTGCACAGCGGGATAGCTTTGACCCAGCGAGTGAAATAATCAGTCGCGGTTAGAATGTACTTGTCCTACAAAGAGGAATTTGGTTTTATTTCTCCAATAATATCCAGCCCTCATTGCTCGAATGGCTCCGTGATCATCACAGGCTTTAGGGGTGCTGCTGCTTTAGGTTGTCTCCCGCTACACCTTTGGCAAATATCACACTTTCTGACATGTGCGTGTACATCTTTTAAGAGCGTAGGCCAATAGTAACCGGCTCTGAGGATTTTTTGGGCTATAGTATCTCCTGAATAATGTCCCCCAACAGGCCCGTCATGCAACTCTGTCACTACTTTCTTCGCATCTTCCTTTTCTAAGCATCTGAGAAGAACCCCGTCATAATTCTTTCTGAATAATACTCCTTCAACAAGTTGATAGGAAGCTTATTTCAGACGCAACTCTCTTCTTTGCTTGGAATTCCAATGTTCTGGCAACAGCCCTGCCTGCAAGTAATGCACAAGATCTCTATACCAAGACTCGGGGGATGTAAACAAAGGACATACCTCCATTATATGTAATTCGGCTTCATCTTCCTATGCGTGTTCTTCATTTTTTCCATTCTCGGTCATTTGTTTGCACAACCCTTGTCCTTTAACTATAGATGCTGGCTTGAATTCAAGGTCGTACTCTTGAAGAGCTGTTACCCAGTTGCCTCTTCTTTCCCCTAACTCCTTCTGCACAAGAAGAGACCTTACAGCTGGGTAGGGGACAATCACCTTGGTTCTATTTTTTAAAATATAAGGCCTGAATTGCTTTACTGCTTTGAATACCACATAAGCTTGTTTATCAACAGCTGGGTAATTCAATTCGGCCCCCTGTAGACAAGTACTCATAAAGGATATTGGGAATTCATCCCCCCCATCTTCCTTTTGGGTGAGCACAGCTGCTAGTGAATCATCGGATGCAAAGGTATACAAGATAAAATATTTGTCAAAATCTGGGCTTTTCAGAGAGGGTGCGTGTGCAACAGCGGTTTTGATTTTGCCAAATGCGCTCTTCTTAATTTCAGTCCACTTGAATAGTGCATTTTGCTTTACCATCTGCTGTAGTGGTTTGACAATCTGAGCAAAATCAGGCACAAATCTTCACACGAAGTTTATCGTTCCCATAAATGATTGCATCCCCTTTTTATTATGGGGCAAGGGGATTTGTTCAATAGCCTTAATTCTTTCTGGATCTATAGAGATTCCTTTCTTCGAAACTATGTGACCCAGCAACTTGCCCTCTGTGACAGCGAACACACACTTCTTAGGATTGAGTGAGATGCCATATTTCCGACAGCGTTCGAAAATTTTCCTTAAGTGGAACACGTGCTCTCCTCTTCTCTTCGAGAATATTGTAATATAGTCAAGGTATACTACAGCACTTTGGCCAATCAATCCATGAAAATCTATGTCCATAGCTCTCTGAAATGTTCCTCCCGCATTTATAAGCCCAAAGGGCATTCTCCTGTAGGCAAAGGTTCCCCATTTGGTCCTGAACGTTGTCTTCAATTTGTCTTCTTCAGCTACTAATACTTGATTGTAGCCAAAGAAACAGTCTAATAATGAAAACAGTTTAGAACCTGAAACCATTTGCAGCAGTTGCTCCATGGGTGGAACAGGATAGTTATCTTTGTCTGATGCACGGTTTAAGTTCCTGAAATCCATGCAGAGTCTAATTTCTCTGGAATTTTTCCTTACTGGTACCAAATTTGATACCCACTCAGAGTGTCTGACCTTGAAAATGATTCTAGCATCCAATAATTTGTTCACTTCACTCTGAATCAACGGTTCCAATTTTGGATGCATTTTTCTTAACGATTGCTGATATGGCTTGACACCTGCTTTAATGGGGACGACATGCTTGATGATGCTGGTGTCGTATGTTTTCAAATATTCATACATCCATGAGAAAACATATTTATATTGTTTAAATAGACTAATGAATTTGTCTCTTTCTGCTGGTGAACAACACTTGCCGAGATTCACAAATTTAGGATTCATTTCAGTCCCTAAATTTATCAGCTCGAACTGTAGAGATGAGCTATGGGTCTTCATGTTGGCTGGTTTTCTGAACTTTTCATTTAAATCGAACATTTTTTCTAACGTTCTGACTCCTTTAGGGATGAAATTGTCATATTTCATCTCAGCTTGATGTTCTTCATCATCTATAATCGCCCCTTTGAACGCCTCATCATTTGTTAAGCATTATATTATCTGCCGGTCATCATCGAACACTCGTAGGTTCGTAATCATATCAGGTACTGAGGGCCTGAAAAGTAATTCAACAGAGCATCGATTATTAGTGGGTATGAGCCTAGCGGCTGATGTGGCCAACAAGTCAACCGCTGCATTTTTTAGTCTTGGAATTGAAATAATATTGAATGCATTAAAACATTTAAGCAGGTCCCATACCTTATTTTGGTAAGATTTCAAGTGAGGGGAAACACAATGTATTTGATTCCGGATTTGTTTCGCAATAATTTTGGAATCTCCAAAAACTTTTAGATTACTTACCTTTAATTTAATCGCTTTCCTCAAGCCATGCACAAGCGCTTCATACTCAACTGTATTATTAGTACACTCAAACTATAATCTACATGAAAGAAAATATTTATTCTTCTGGGGGTCGATCAGGATACAACCGGCTCCTGACCCTTCTAATGTCTTAGAGCCATCAAAAAACAAAGTCCAAAAATTACTAACTATTGAAGGTGAATCTATTCCTACTGCTAAGCTTACTATATTACAGTCAATCTCATCAGCCTGTGAGAATTGAAGGACATCAGGTTGGGTGTCAGATGTGTTGTTGGCTTCTTCTACTTGGTAATTTCCTGGTTCCAACTCAATAAAATAGTTTCCCAATACAGAATCCACTGGTACATTCTTCTCTTCCAGTTGAGTAACATTGTACTTCATGTGAGGCTCTCTTAGAATCTTTATCTGGTTCGGACTCCCTTTGTATGGCAACCACAGATGCGACCAATTTGAGGCAAAATATCCATTTAATTTGGCCGACCAATCTCTGCTTAGGACAAGACCGTAAGCGTCTGGTATATCAGCCACCACGATGTTAATAACTTGGCATACTTTGTCATTAGATGCCAGACAGACTAGGACATCTTCCATCTCACCAATTACCTTCACATCCGTTTTGGCCAATTGGACCACCCTCCATGTGGATGGCTTAGGCTGCCCATTGATCTTTTTATAGACTGATATGGGCATAACATTTATTGATGCCCCTGAGTCTACCAAGAAATTATGTACATTATGATTGAAAATTTCAAACGTGAGGAGGAAAGGTGGATGTTTGCTTTTAGACTTACCTCCAACGTTGGTTTCTCCAATTTCTTCTTCTTCCTGAGGTTGATTATCCGTGGGAAGCTTCTCATCCGATGCTTCAAGTGCTTTCAACAGTCTTTCTTTTTGCTGCGGTACTTTACACATTTCAAATAGTGGAACATTCGCTTTTACCTTCTTTAAATCCTCCACGATGTCATAATCCATCGGCTGCTCAATGGGATGAGGTTTATCAACATTCATATTTCCTTCATTTGGCCTAGCCAACGTATTATTCTGTTTCAGATCTTGGCTAGTAATAGTGAATTCTGGAATCTTATCAGCTAAAAATTTATTTTGAAATTTCTTTACATTTATTTGCAGCCTTTTGATCTTTGGCAAAATGAGACTGTTTTCTTTAATTGGCCCCTGGCTCCTTGTTGCCACGTTGGTTTCCATGACGTCCTTGTAGCCCTGATTATTTTCCTCTTCAGCATCAAATAACGAAACAGAATCCCATAAAACCATGGTTTCCTCTTCTTGTTCCTTTGTTGACGTAGTATTCTCTTTTTTCTCTTCATCTCCATCTTCTGTTAATCTAGAATCCAACAGCTGATTCATGACCAACGTCATCGAATTTATCCATTGAGGACAATTCTTTTTAGAGTGTGGCTGTTGGTGGAAAGTGCAAAAATTATCCATGCCTACCTCTGTTAAATTCATAGATGCAGTATTGTGAGGAGGAGGTTGAGACTGATTGTTATCCTCTCTTTTCTTATAATATGGCCTATAAAACTTTTGTGTTTCCTTCTCTTTCTCCAAATATATGATTTTGTTGGAAAGCTTCTGCATCATTTTGGCCATATTTTCCACATCTGGCGACTTTTCTTCCTTAGGCTTAGTAAACAATAAGGATTTTCTTCCCGCGCCTTTCTCTCCTGACTGTTCTGGATAGTCTTCAATGCTCTCTCTTTCAGCTTCCACTACTTCTGCTTCTTCATAGGTTTTCGTCAAGGTAGGCTTGGCCCTACCTTTGGAAAACATGGCCAAATCAGGGCCTAGGGCTGAAGTATAATATTCAATCATAACTTTGTCTGAAGGTTTATCCGTTTCAAAAAAATTCTTGGGATAGGCTGCAAACCTTTGTGTGAAACTGTGCACTTTTTCCTTTCTTTATTTCTTCAAGGCGCATAGCCCTTTCATGAGGGCTGCATGATTTTTCTGAGTTGCATACTTACTTCTGAAAATTCTTTCAAAGGTATCCCAATCAGGGATAGAGTTAGCAGGTAACCCAAAGTACCATGATGCTGCAGCTCTTTAAGGGCATGCGGGAACAGTCTGCAGACTACATCTTCATACTCCCCTGCCCTTAATCCTTCAATTGCCAAGTAAAAACTTTTTAGGTGATCATCTACTAATATTTTCTCATTTGGGTCGAACTTGGGCAACATCTTGTCAAAGGCTTGAGGTAGGTCATGTAATGGAGGTGTCAAGTTTAATGGTGATCTGGCTCTCCATGCAGGTGGTGGATTTGGTGGGTTAGGTGGTGGATTTTCATTTACTCCCACCATGAGTCTAGGTGGAGAGTGAGGAGGTGAGCCAACTGGAGTCTGAGCAGGGGAACTGTGAGGGGTATCTGGGCCTTCTTGATTCAAAGGTAGCACAACTTCCTATAAGGCTGTTTCTACAAGTTCTTCCCAGTCTCCAACCAGCACTGAGTCTTCCGCTAAAGGATGATCTTTCTTTTTATACTCTCTTCTAGGCAATTCAAGGATGATTGGTAATCCTCCAATCTTCTTTACATACGCCCTGGTGTGTCTTCTCAGATCATTAACAACTTCATTTCCAATAGCATACAGATGTTCTCTATTTCTTTCTTCCGGAAATGGATTATGAATCCCACTGCTTTCAGAACTGTTACCAGTGGAATAATTTTGGGAAAACAGGTTTCCTCGGCCAACCATGCACTGGCGGCCCTCCTTCTAGCGCCAAAACTGTTGAGGCCCAGAAATTCGCAGGAAACAACAGTAAGGGATTCTCCCCAGTCAACGTTCCCAACTAACCCGTGACTGTTTGGTATGGGGAATCCGTCCGGTTTGCGGTCTGCCTACCGTAGGTCAAGGTAACAAAAAAAAATGCTTTACCGGTTGCAGCCCGGTCCACCATGTAATTTTTTATTTCTGACTTAAGTATGATATGCAAGTGCCTAATTAACCATGCAGGGTGATAAGATGCAAGGAGCAGTCACAACGTGATGCGCAGGTTCTTACCTCTCGTCTTAGACTCACTAGCATCTAAATCACATACAACAAGAACTTAAAACTACCTACCTAATCTATCCCTAGGGAGCAGTATTATCATTCATTGTTGAGTAATGTATTTTGTACATGCATAATGAAAAGTTACAGATAGCTGACACTTATTTCAAGACACGTGAACAATTGCATATTTTTTTGAACAACCAGTTAGCCAATTTTTTTATGAACAACATTCATTACTCACAGTGGAAAACATCACAAAACATACTGAAAAGCATTCAACAAGAACATAGGTTCAGGAAGTTAAACACTCTCACAGTTAATGAAACATAGCTGAAAATGAAATAGTTCCTCTTCAACATTGTTCATTTAATCACATTGATACATTCCACAGCTCGCTTTCTCCAGCAGGAAAAAGTTGCAGTTTCTGATTGTAAAACGAAATAGTTCCTCTTACAAGCAAATGGTTTACAAGTTTTTCCAGGGAAAAAATCCCTGTCTAAGTTCTACTTTCAAATATTTAAACTATAACTACAGACTTCTTGGGCTGCCTTCCAAACGTATGACCTTTTGGTTTCTCGACGCTTCATATTCCGCTATCCATCTGTTTTTTCGTATGTTCATGATTAGTTGAGTAACTGCTGGACCTTTCAGATCTGTGTTTTTGTTTCTTTCAGTTTTGTCTTTTCCTTCATTCTATCTTCCTTGCGACCCTGCCGGTTTTGATTTGATCAAGCTACGCCTTCACCCCGTGGTTACCCCAACAGTCCATTTGGTTTTACCTGTAATCAATTACTATGCGTCATTCATTGGAATGGTGTTTTAATCATTAAAATCAACCACCTGAAATAGCTAATCCACAAGAAAACGGCCAGGTGCATCTCTTGATCTGGAAAGAGTTTTGATTAAGCCTTGGGCGGGAAAGTTCTAAATCGGCAGTTGGAAGGCTTTGACATCGGAGGATAAATGGCTTTCCCAGCCGCAACGGTGGAAGAGACATAAGCTACGGAGAAACAAAACGCGGGTGGGAAAAGGATTTAGTCAGAAGTTGGAAGACATTTAAATCGGAAGATGAATGACTTTCCTAGCCACAACGGCAGAAGAGAAAAACTACGGGTCTGCGACTAAAGACTGACGCATCGGCTGGCGGAGTGTTTTGGACTTCGGATGGCTAAATGCTTTAAGAGCCGCAACGACGGAAGCAAAAAATTTAGGGACACGAGACCTGAGGGTGGGAAGAATCTCAATCGGAATTCGGAAGACATTTTACATCGGATGCTAAAAGGATTTCCCAGCTGCAACGGTGGAAGAAGAAAAATTATAGGCAAGCGACTAAAGATTGACGAATCGGCTGGAGGAGCGTTTTGGGCTTCGGATGGCTAAACCGCTTTGGGAGCCGCAACAGCGAAAGGGAAAAGGACAAAAACAGCCAATTTAACATAGTGTGACGCCCGATTTAATAGAAAAATAAAGTGTTTTGGACCGCTTCTCAAACTCAACAACGGACAAAAACCTGTTATACCTCCGCAACGGCGACCCACAATAAAGAACACTTGGTTCAATCAACAAGCGAAACAAAATTAGAATCTGCGACTCACCATAAATTCCAAACGCAATCACAATTCGAACCTTGGGCGAGAGTTAAGATTTTACAATCATCTAAAATTAAAACACGACCAAAAAACTCAAAGGATCCAACAATTAAAAGAAAGCAAAATCATGAGGAGGGGCCCAAAATTTAAGAAATTTGGGGAGAACGGTTGCAGCTGCAACAAGATGTTTTGCATTTGGAGTTTTAAAGAATGATAGAAATTGTGCTTTGACTTTGGCTTTAGTTGCTCGGGGATTTCTCTCAAAAAAGTTCATATACCATGTTAATGCAATTTTCCTCAAGGCACCAGTGAACTGCGCCATCTGTTTGTCTTCATCTGTAACTTGGTTTTCCTCCCAATTCGATTCACAGATGAACCAATGTCGTTTGGGGTCCTCATCACCCTCATATAGAGGGATGTGCACTGACCCGTGACCCATGTCAGATTCACTATCACTGTCTTCTTTAGGAGGTGGCGGTGGTGGGGGTGGTGGCGGGGATAGTGGGATTGGTATTTTGTTTATTCTTCTGTGTAGAACTATTTTCAACAGAAATATCATTTTTGTCAGTCGCCTTAGTTGTCGTTTCTTCTCCGACAAGCAGTCGGTCGGGTCGACTTCTCCTGTCATTGTCCAACTACAATTATTTGTCTGCAGCTCCAAATTTTCTGTATCTTCCAAAGCTGTATTTGGCAGGGGGGGTGCTCCTTTGTGTGTCGGTTAAAGTAAGTGGATACTTTGGTTGGAGGGTAACGCTTGAAGTGTGACTCAATTTCCTTATTTTGGTCGACGAATAATTAGATTATTATCATCATTTCTCTCATCGTCTAATCGGCTCCAAATACCAAATTCACCAGCTCCTAGTCTGAGGTCCTCTTCGATAATGGTTTGTATCCTGGTACTCGGATTCGTTGGAGATAGAGGTCTTACCTCCTGGGGAAGTTCTAGTTGGAGAGCTTCTCGCTACTCTATCCACAAATCTTCTTCCATAGGGGACGCTTCTTCTTCCGTGCCTTCTTCATGTCGGTCATGACCTGACTCTGGAAGATTTCTCTCTTGGTCTGTCACCCTAGTGCTCATTCCTCTTTGCAGCGCTATCGCTCTTTCTCTTCTCTCTTCCCTTCTTTGTAGCCTCTTCTCCCTCTCTGTTTTTTGAAAGTCCATCGTATCTTTATGTGACATTGTCCTTTCGATTTCCCTTTTAGGTCAACTTTTTATTGTTGGTGAATGGTATCTCTTTAGTCGACTAGAATCCTCTCCACTTTACCCCGACATATGACCAGCTACCCCCCCATTGCCTACCCGACGCTTTAGAAATCCCGGATAGTTATGTTCACTTGCTTAGGAATTATTCCCACTCCCTTTCAGCAATGAATTTCTCCCACTTCTTTTGTTTCTCCGCTCAGTTAGTATTTTGTGGCGGTTCATGTAGTAATGGACGAGGTTCAACGATATGTCCCACTCCTTTCACGATCAAGAATTTGAACAGCAAGGTCGGTAAGGAACACAAGAATTGCTCGATGACGTCTGTGTAGAATTTCTTCTTGATGGTTTCCATCGAAGTTATTTCCTCTACGGCTTTCTCCTTGCAAAATTCATCGGTGATATTTTCGAACCACTCCAACAGGTTTGTTCTTCCCCCTTGAATCAGTTTGTCTAGCAGCTGTTGGTCTTTAATCGCTTCCGGATTTTTCATCCAGGAGTTTCTTCAAAAGCTGGGGCACTTATTCTACAAACTTCTCATGAGTCTCAGTAAAGAACCTTTCTTTCGCTTGAGCAGTCGTTAATCTGTTTCTTCATGCGTAATTTTGCAAGTAGTTTGCTATTTTACGCTCCCACCAGTCCTTAATCTCTTGTTATGATATCATCTGCTTGTATACATCTCAGACATGTACTACCAGCAATGGAACCAATGTTGTAATCTCACAGATCACATAGGGTTACTAGTAATACATATTAATAACAAACATACATAACAGAGACAAGAGAAAAGAACAAGTAAGTAGAATAACATATTATATTATAATGAAAGGGTCCATACAATACAAAGAACTGAACCGAGTTCTCATCTGGCTCAACAGCCTAATATATATGAATTACAAAAAGTTACAAATAACTACATGTTAGTTCAGTGAACTGACATGACCTTATGTGGCCGACCTAACCTCTAATTAGTTCGTTGACTGACTTAGTCGGCTGATTGACTAAGTCGGTTATCGTTCAAGTCGGCTCACCGACTTGCTCCTCCAACAAAGTGTGCTGTGAGAGTTTGATCTTCACTTCTCATCTTTTCTTCTCGAGCTTCTTCTTGTGAACATTCTTCCCACAATCTACTAAACTTGATTAGCTTCTTCCTAGCACAGATTCCTTGGATGAAAGAATCCCATGACCTAGGGAGACCATTCAAGGTTGCCATCACAATTTATTCATTCTTCACTTCTTCATCTACTGCTTCAAGTTTTTCTTTGATCTCGGAGACCCTTGTGAAGTATGACTGGATGGTCTCTTCATTCTGGATCTTTACATTCTTCAATTGGTTCCTTAGAGTCATATTCTGGTTTATGTTCTTCCCTTCAAATAGTTTGGTTAGGGAATCAAACATAGCTTTAGGTGTCTTGAGGGAGGACACCTGTGGTATGAGGTGATCCTTGATTGAATCAGCAATAATCCTCTTTTCCATAACCAACTTCTTCTTATGTAATGCCTTAGCCTCATCTTCCTCTAGAACTGGAACCTCCTCATTAATGTAGGAGTCCAACTCATTTTCTTCCAGGACCAGGGAGATCCTATACTTCCAGGCTCGGAAGTTATCAGCTCCCTAAAGCTTTTCATCAAGCTTGGTGTGATGAGACATCTTAACTGAGAACCTCAAATGGAAATACAAAAGATTTAGATCTTACCAGGTTAAGATGTCGGATCTGGATTTGGAGCTGAATTTCTGCAGTGCTGGTTCAGGAGCATATTAGGGTTTGACTTTCCCAGATTTATGTCCAACCAAATGATTTGATCTTCATCTATAAACTTTGATTTTGAGGAGGATATAAATCCAGGCCTGGGCTCACTCAAATATTCCACTTCCGTGGAAAGCCCTAATTTTCGGTAGCAGTGTCGGGTCCAAAACTGAAAAAGCTCATAATCAGATTCTATTTCGACAGAAATATGTGCCCTAGGTAGGAGAGTCATCCCAACCTTCTTTTGCTGAAAATATGTGAAGAGAGATCCAAAAAGTAGGAATCCCTAGTTCCCACAGCTACACAGTGTCTTCTTCTCAGGTTAGCTCTGATACCATGTTATATTTTTAACATTAAGCTAGCATTATATTAGGATCTTTAACTGAGAGAATAACAAGCACATCAATCAAATACAAGAGACAATGAACACATTGTTTTTCCTCAGGGAAACCATAAATGGAGAAAACCCCACAACTTCCTCAGAGATATAATCAGCACCAAAAGTAAAACCCAAAACAGTAAGATGATCTCCCGACAGCAGTATCCTCTTTCTTTCTAGCCCCAGCAACTTCTTCCCCCTCGGCTATGCGCTACAACTGAGTTTGAGTGAGTGTGTGATAAATAGAGAGACTCACTCTCTATTTATACTAATTCTCAACTTGACAATGACTCACTAGGTCCGACTTCACTAGGGGAGTCTAACAACCCTAGGGCCACGGAACTACAGGGACTTTAACCCTTGAACAATAGGAGGGTTGCCCACATACACTTGACATGACTTATTTACATTATAGAAACTCCCAATCAGAACATCAAGGTATGACATGACTCAATTACATTACAAACACTTCCCGGAATAAACATCGAGGTACAATACATAAGATATACAAGTGAATACATTCTGAAGTTACAATTACATCAACAAAAATAACAAATTGAAATAGGGTCTGATCTTCATACATAGAGCTAGCAAGGTGAACAAGGGTTTTGGAAAACCTAATACCAACCATAGAAACTCGAATTAGGGTTTTAGTTTTGATAAAAACATTGAGTTTGGAAAATCAACTAAGGTTTTTGGCACAAGACAAATTTAGAACTTCATCAAATGGAAACCCTTCAATTAGCTGCCACATGTCATACTTAGAGAACATACCCACCTATTCTATTTTGAACTTGACTCACTATCCTTCACCCATTGGAACCTATAAACCACTCAACTGCACATCGTAACCATGACAATACACCCTATTCCTGCCATATATAAAACTGTTAAATATAGACATGCAAAAAATAGCAGTCCAACTCCTAAAAATAGGAAATACTGAAAATGAAGGGATCTACTACAATGTTGTAAAATATAGCACATCTAAAAAAACAATCACTCATATGTCAATGAAATTCTTATTGGACTCATATTTTTGCAAGGAACCTGAATATGTGCTCACAATCGCCCTTCAAGCCCTGAAACCTAACTTCTAAAAATAGTGGTCGTGTAATGAAACTACTTGACCCACCATAGTGGTCGTGTAATGAAAATACTTGACCCAAGTTATCCCATAAATCTCCAAGTGACCCACCATGTAAAATGGGGGAGTAACACATTGGAGAATAAGACTTAACAGTTCCTTGATTTTGCAAGAAAACATATTTTAAGACGGAGTATAGCATGCCTTATCTTTATCAATTGAGTTCATTTTCAAAAAGGAATAACCATAGTATTGAGACAACTAGATGTATTTGAAGTAGCTTGGCATGCCTACACTTCAATGGGCAAAGGCTTGCAGCATGTTTGTTTACATTCTCAACAGTTGTTCTTACAAAGTTTTAAAGAGAAGGAATTCACATGAAAAATACCTTACTAAAGAAATGGTATAAACTATAAAATTATTTATTTTCTACGATATGCTATCTTATTAGCTGAACTACCCAGTGTTGGTTTTAGTCATCCTAACACGATATTTCAATCAAAAATCATCATTATATGAAACAAAATACATGAGGTAGATAAAAACATCAACGCTTTACTTGGCTCATCGGGTATTTACATTATTTACATGCAGTCTCGAGCTTTACGGGTTTATTGACAGTTGAAAAGTATTCAAAAGTTAACTCGGTGGCAGTCTAACATCCGATGTGGAACTCGATTGATATTAATTAATGGAATTCATTTTTAAACGACAGTTCCAAGAAATACATAATCCACCAATCCATTTAAGGTAGAGCTAAAAAAATATTGGTTGCAACATAGATGTTTGATTTATACAATTCATGACTTAATATATGAAGTGGCGTATTGAGGCCAGTTGACCAAAAGAAAAAATAAAGATACGATCCTTCCAAAAATGGATACAGTAAAAATGCAGAGAGGTCTAATAATTAACTGCTAGCTAGGTGATAAACTCCAAGTCCCGACATAGAAAACACTATAAATCGTAAGCATACTTTTAATCATAAGAATTGGAGAACAGCTATTGAGAATGTGGCAGAGCTGGAGAACGTGCTTGTTTGGGACAATGGCCGGAAAAGAAACTGAATTGGGCTGAATTGGTGTTTCCTATGCAAACATACATATGGTATTGTTGACCATTTATTTGTTAACTGTACATTCTCCAAAATGCTTTGGAAGGACATGATTCAAAATTATAAGCTACAAAACCAGTGGGATAAGACCACTCTGCTGGATTACATGGAATCTTGGATTATAGATAGATCGGTTAACTCATATAAAGAATTACCATGCTATGCCATTTGGGTATTATGGTTAACTAGGAACAAATCTATTTTTGAAGGTTAAGAAGCACACTTGGGTAGGCTGACTCATCAAATTAAATAAAAATTTGGGAAAGGAAAAAATGCTCACAAACAAAAATTTCAAAGAAATCTTCAAACTCCATATATTGATTTTTCTAGGCCATGGGGTTTTTCGATGGTTCATGCCAAGGCCATCCTCAGGACTGTGGTGCAGGAGCTCTTCTTTATCTTAGAAAATCTCATTTTGTCTCTATTAAATATGGAGTAGGAACGGGTACAAACAACAGAGCTGAACTTTATGCTCTATGGATATTGCTTAAAGTGGCTCAAGATCAACATGTAAAAAATCTACAAGTTCTAGGTGACTCAAAAATGCTCATTGAATGGGGAAATGGAAGGAACCAAATCACAAATCTAGATCTGATGCTGATAATGGACGAAGTGAGATAAAGGAATAATTTGAGGTTGTCTCCTTCATTCATATTCATAGAGATTCAAAGAGTTTAATCAAAGATCATATCTTCAATCAAAAGAAGCCCTTTCTCTCACAAAAGGGACCCTTCTCATTTAAGAAACCAGGTCTTTCATCTCAATGGATGATATCCAATGAACTCTGTTGTAAAGCCTATATGGAATCTGCTACATGCTATAGGAGGTTAAGTTGAAGTTTAGTCTGTTTCTTATTGGTTTATGGTACATAAACTAATATGTCCTTTAGTTCAGTATGTTATGGGGGGATCATGTGTAATATGTAAATGTTGATGTACAAGTAGGGTAATGGGTTGTGATTAGCTTACATAAGTGTAAAGGGTAGATCAATCAACAACTTTTTATGAATCTACTGGTATAGAAAATGTGTATGTTGATTTCTCCTAGAAATATCAAATACATGGATTTTTTTCTTAGAAGAAACAAATACAAAAAACTAATAAACTAATAAATAAATTGTAAACGTGTACTTACTTTTCAAATTGGCAAATCATGTACTTACTTACTTACTTACTTCTAAATAAAGCACATGACAAAGGTATAAACCATTTACATGTTATGGGTGACTCAAATCTTGTGATAAAGTGGGCCAACAAGAATCATAATATGAACAATTTAGAACTAATCCATTTTATGAATCAAATTGTAGAGGTAAAATATCATTTTCATGCTATTTATTTTACACATGTATGCAGAGAATTCAACACTCAACACTAAATTTGACAACTTATCCAAGGATTATCTACTCTTACAGGAGGGTACCTTTATTGATCAAGTCTTCAGGGAAGGCACTATCCTAGCAGCTTCAAAATATCACTTTTACTAATTCTGTTATATTTAAAATCTGTTCAAAGTTTATCATGTCATCAGGATGTATTGGAGACAATCAAGTTTATTTTCATCTGGGCAAGATTTAGAAAAGTTTATGTATTTGATCTTGGAAGGTTGTAATATGTCCGAACATGAAGTGTGCATGCAAGTACTCAAAGGGTCAATTTTCTTTTTGAAGGAGTCCTTTTTGGACAGAAAATATATATTTGATTTCAAACTGTGAAATATCAATATAATGATTTTTTTCAAGGAGAAAAAAAGAAGAGTTTGTTCCAAGCCATATTTGATATGGGATATGGGAAGTGAAATCTAATTGCCAAGTCTTAAAAAAATAGTTTAATCTCTCAACAACACATCCATACCTGTATGAAACTTGAATTGGGATTCCTGCATCAAAATGTCAAATTGACCATATCCAAGTGGTGCAAATTGAAGTTTGCAATGACTTCTAAATTTGTAAATGAAGTGAAATGTGATGCATTACCATTAGATGTGTGTGGATTATCTTTGGGAGTACTTGCTTGTGAGATAGGAACTCTGAATACTAATGATGGCCTAACTAATACAAACAAATAAAATTTAGTATGGGTTGACTAAATTCTCAAAGAAAACAAACTCTTGTTGTACACATTTCAACATTGTAGAAAAAAAGACTTATTAATGTTTCCTAGAAGTTTTTGCTACCAGTATTGAAATCAGTATCATTACACATATAGAGGAAGTGGTCATAAGAGAAAATTAAAGTAATTATTGGGAAACTAAGGGGATAATTTCATGGAACCCACAAATTTTCCTATTCAACATGTTATATACCGACGACAAAATGTTGTTTTCCAAACACAGTATTATGCCATACTTCAATTCCTAAACACAAGATTAAGAACTAATTGAAAAAGGACATATCCATCCTATTTCCTCTGCATAAGGATTAGATATAGTCTTAGAACCCATTGAAGCAGGTAGTTGGTGAATGTGCATGTACTATCACCATGCATTGAAGATAACTACCAAGAAACACTATGCAATGCACTTAATTTGAGTTAAAAAACTTTAAGGATAGACTATCAGAGGTGAATATGCAATTTGATTTTTCATTTCTTTCTTAAAGTTTGACACTAGTTGGCTGATTAATGGGAATTTTGTGGATGACCCGTTCCTAACAATCGAAAAAGAAGAGAAATATTTTTGTAGCATGTTAGAATACTTACAAATATCCTATGAGGCTTTGGGCTCCAGCACCCAATTAGCTAAGGCCCATTTCTATAAACAAAGCCAATTTGAATTGTCTGATAGGCTAGGAAATCTTTAGATGGGCTTGGATCCAACCAGGACAAATTTCCAATTTATTAGCATTCAAAATTTCAGGCAGGGAAATGCTAAGAATAACATGCATAATGGAATTGCAGTTGGAACTAAACAAAACCTTTCTCCTATATTCATAAGTTATATAAATGTCTGTGATGTTGATAAATTAAAAGATCAATACCTTTCTTAATCCATACGAATACATTTACATATGATGAAACAAGCAAACAAGCAATGTTTAAAAATGGAGTTGAGCATCATCATATTTGAAAGCAGCCGCCCTGGAACCTACTTCACCATATTATTATTTGTTGGAATTTTGGTCCTTTTAAATTGTAGCACATACAATATAGCAACTTCAGATGACAATTAGAAAACAGAAGAAAATAGATAATATTTACAACATGAAACACCCTACCAATGACACTAGAAACTGTTTAAGACATTCCTAAATAACACAAAATGACTTACATTTTGTGAGTTTGGCAAGATTTTGACATGTCTGATGTATGCTGAATGCAATTCTAGATGTCCTCTTATTGAACTCGGACTACATAGAACCAACAGATCTCGATCCTGCATACTTTGTGTTATCGATAGATCCACTCGATTGGGAAAATTCGGAAGAAGAATAAGATTTCCGTAATCTCTCTACTATAGTCTAGAATTCTGTTGTTCTATCCCGGTAAGAGGATGATTGAGCAGGTCGCATGGACATTTCTGAGTGTTCCTTTACCAATTATTACCTTGTTGCTTCTGAAAACTCGATGTCAGGCTTGCAATTGGAAAAACACCCACCAGAAAAATGTCCTAGCGCAATTGCTTTTAGAAACTTTTTTCACCAAATGCAACTCATAAGGTTGAGCAAAAACACGATTGCTATAGGGTAAAACTATAATGGTGTTTGTGTTCGCATATCTCTTTCCTTGGATTAAAATTGAAGATATATCCCTCTACCCAGATCCACAAATCTACACATGAATTACCATAACCCAAATGTAAAAACAATTGTATGCCAAAAACCTGTGCGGTTATGTGTCTCAAATCTGTTACAGAGCGAAGTTAACAAAGAAATAAACCTGCAAAAACCCCAAAACCAAGACAAATTCAACTGAATTGAACATATATAGGGTTCACAAGAGGGCTTCAAATATAATAGTTGGCGTCATGCCCTGGATCACAATACGAGGAGGACATTGTTGGGTACAACTTAGAATTCACTATTAACGCTTCAAGAATCGACCTCATGACCACTTTGAAACAAAACAAGTTTGAAAGATGGCTATGAAAAAATTACCTCGCCAACCTCCAATTGTTTATAAAACTGTATCTATTGTTACAGAAAACCTCATACATGTGATAATGTATCAATTGTATCAAATAGTAGAAACATGTCCCTCCCCGATCTGTTCGGATTGTAATGCAAATGTGTAACGAGGATCATTATTTGTCTTTGGGGTTTCGCTCAGCATGTCATGCTCAGTATCACTTCAAAACATATGGTGGCCAAATTTTCTAAACATAGTGACGAAGATATTGACCGATTTTGGGGGCATTGCATCCTCTCGGCGACCGATGCGACCACTTATCTGCGGCCTCTCGATTTATGTGACCTTCGAGACCTCGACGACCTCTACAACCTCTCGAAAACCTCCAAGATCCAACAATGGTGATCAAGTAAGTGAAAATGCAGTCTCTTGATGACCTCTGTGACCTTCGTGCTCGGGGCTTGGTGAGGTAAGTGAAAATGCATTTGCACTGGTGGAGAGTTAATACGTCAATTATAATGGTTGAAATGTAATGTTTTTTGTTGAAAGGTAAGTCAATTATTTTTTATGTAATTTTTTTTTTATATTTAATATTTATATATATGTATGTATGTACTTTGATATATGTATGTACTGATATATATAAAACACATAACTAAAAGAGAGAATTGTCAACTAAAATGGAAGACAACTTAGAGGTGTAGGTAAACATTATATTAATATTGGGCTAATTATTCCATGTGCATGGCCCTATCCATGCCTTATTTATCATATCATTTCTAGAAAATATGTGGGTCATTGACCCTGAAATTGTTCTCATGTCCAAAAATCATGATGACGATGATCATGATGATGGTGACGATGATGATGATCATGATGACGATGATGAAGATGATGATGATGATGATGACGACGATGAAGATGATGATGAAGATGGTGATGACGATGATGATGATGATGATAATGATGGTGATGATGATGATGGTGATGATGATGATGGTGATGACGATGGTGATGTTGATGATGATGATGACAATGATGATGAAGATGTTGATGAGGAAGCGTGTGATGAGGATGATAGCGATGATGATGATGACGACGATGATCATGATGATGAAGATGATGATGATGTTGGTAAAACGATGATGATAATGATGATGATGGAGATGGTGATGGTGGTGATGATGAAGATGATGATCATGATGATGATGATGATCATGATGATGGCGATGATATTGATGATGATGGTGATGATGATGATGATGATGATGATGATGATGAAGATCACGATGATGAAGATTATGATGACGATGATGATGATGATGATGATGATGACGACGACGACGATGATAAATATGATGATGATGGTGGTGGTGATGACGACGACGATGACAACAATGATGATGTTGATGATCATGATGAAAATGCTGATGATGACAATGATCATGATCATGATGATGGCGACAATGATGACGACAATCAATACGATGATGATGAAGATGACTAGGATGATGATGATGATGATGATGATTATGATGACGACGAAGATGACGATGAAGATGACGATGAAGATGACGATGATGATGATGATGATGATGATGATGACAGTGACATGCTATTTGTCTCTTGACATCCAATGATCGTTACTATGGTGACCTTTTATGTTTTGGCCCTCGATAATCATCATTATAGTGACACACTATGTGATTTCATTGTTATTCCAACGAACTATTCTGATCACTATATATTGCAACACATTCGAAAATTATCCACAAAAATGTTGATTTTATCTTATTCATGGAAATATTTTGTGGATCTATTGAGCCATATGATGATGTTGATGATGATGACGATGACGATGATGACGATGAAGATGATGACGATGATGATGATGATGATGATGATGATGATGATGACAGTGATGATGATAATGATGCTATCCATGATGATGAGGAGGATGAAGATGACAATGATTTTGATGAGGATGATCAGGATAAATATGTCGATGATGATGAGGAGGATGATGGCGATGATGATGGTGGTGATGATGACGCTGATGATGGTGACGATGATGATGATGATGATGATGATGGTGATGATGATTTTGATGGTGGCGATGATGAATTTGAAGGGCATTTTTAAACATCCATGTGTTGTTGATACAAAAAAATAGAAAGTGGTGTAAACGACAATAAACCATTGTGTAACAAAGAAAATTTTAAGCACCTAAAGTTCCTTTGTCATGATCATAAGAATATTGAGTTTATTATAGCTTGATCTAACACATTAGCACATACTGCATTGCATCATCAAGGATAAACCTCGCCACACATTCAATCCAGGTGTATGATAAAGGGTCACAAATCACTAAGACAAGATTGGATTACAACACTAGTATCCCTCTAAAACTCGACTTGGGGAAACAAATAGGAAAATATGATATAATAAGATAACACTTGAGATCACAACTCAATTACTAAAGATATTGATAAAAAATCATTCATCTATTTGACCAAGTAAAACTTACATCCCAATACATATATTCTTGAAGTTAACATATTTTGATTGAAAGTATCTCCAGAAGGTTTTCCTTCATTCCCGTATTTAAGTTATGTTTTCTAATCACAGGACTTGTGCACCATAATAAACTACATATTTAAGGTGCAATGTTCAATTTATGTTTTGGTCTTATTATTAATGTGATATAGAAGTCCCGTGTACTATGGTTCAGGCCCTGTGGATGCACCTAGGGGTAAAGTGGCAGCAGGATTGGATCCCTGAACCCCGTGTCATGTGAGTACCATCCTGTCCCCAGTTGCTGATTCCCCTATTTACAAAAAAAAAGTGATATAGAAGTAAATGTCCCAAAAAAAGTGATTGTATGTGTGAAATAATAGAATAACTTACAATATATGTTCATTTCATAACAACATATTCATTCCTTTCATATAAGTACATATAACAAGTGAAATTCATAATGTCCACTCTAACAATGTAATTGAAAAATACACTAACCATTTCATCAAACCAATTCCATATTATTGATAGGAACAATATCATGAGACTGGGGCACTTCATTAATGGCAAGTTGAAACACACTAATTGTTGGGACAAACCCATTTTAGATTGATCAACCAGTGCATTTGGTTAGGATAGTTGTTTATAATCTACCGCTCAACATTTGGAGAAAATGCATGAATTTGTAGATCATAAATTCAAGTTGAATGCTTCTATTTTCTTGTAAGTGGACCCATGCATTTCATATCTATCTTGGAGAATGATGAAATCCAACACTAAATATAGATGCTACTACAAAAGGGGAATGTCATATTGAGCACTTCATCATAGGGAAGCACAATTATGCTCATTTAGAAGAAAGACGACATATATGCAGTAATTATTGCACCCTAAAATAATCACTATAAAAATGGTTATCTAAGTACACACATAAAAGGACTTATATATTGTATGAAAGGTTCCATTAATTATATATTGTAGCATTGAAAAACATGTTATCATAGATCATCAGATATAATAAGCATATCACATCATTATAGAACATGTGTATTACAGATCAATTCATGTATAGAAAGCCATATGATTCCCAAAGGGCACACACATACACTTCACAACACATATATTAGACAAGGTAATACTATATTGAGAAAAAATATTGGTCATGACAAAATCATGTAGTGGGAAGTGAGGTGAGAATGGATAAATTAGATTGAGTAACAATGGAGGTACACCCCATGGGGAAATAATCTACTCCACTAAGTGAAGAGATTCAACTAATGATACAAAAGTGGCAATTTGGAATACTTCACAAACAAATTAAATAATGGTTGTATGGATTTTCTTACATGTTGCAACCCAAGTTGAGTGTTCTTGAGCGAAAGAGTAGCCCAAAACTCTCCTTGAAAAACCAACCTTTGAGTTGTGTTGTTTAAATTCCCCGATCCTACCTCCCATAAATCTATACTAGCTAAATAGATCTCTTCACCTCTCTCTTGCCCGTTTCTTTCCCTAACAAAAAAAATCATTTTCCTTCCATTCCTTCCTCCAAATAATATCTCACCACCTCTTTTATTTTTGACATATGGAAACCATGCTTTCTTTTTATCGTGTGTGTGTGTGTGTGTCATTTTGTTTATGTTTTTGAATATGTTAGTTACATGTATATTCTTGGAAGGATTGAAATCCAACTATTAAGACAAAAGTAGCATTTTGGAATATTTCACAAACAACATAAAAAATGGTTATATGAACTTGCTTACATGTTACAACCCAAGTTGACTGTTCTTGAGTGAAAGAGCAACCCAAAACTCTTCTTACAAAACTAACCTTTGAGTTGTGTTGTTGAAATCCATCGAGCCTTCCTCCTTACAAAACCAATATCTGAGTTGTGTTGTTGAGAGCCCCAGAGTCTACCTCCCCTAAAACTATATCGACTAAACAAATCTCATCATCTCCCTCTTGTTTGTTTTTTTGCTAACAAAAAAAAACCTTCACTTCCCATTTCTTCCTCCATATAATATCTCTCCACCTACCTTTATTTTGACACATGGCAACTATACTTTATTTTTAATATATATATATATATATAATCTCCTTTTTTGTTTATGTTTTTGAATAAGTTAGTTACATTTATATTCTTGTAAGGTTGTTCATTTCTCTTTTACCATTTTTATTATATTATATTTATATTTATTTTAGTATAATATAGTTCATAAAGTTACAAGTTATAATATCATTTTATTATGTGTATACATTATGGATTACCTTATATATTATTCTCACCAGTTTGACAACCCAATTTAGTTCCTACTGGTGTTGGTGTTGGGATATTAAGTAACCTTTAATCATTCATCACCCCCAATTTTCCCTCTACTAGTGCGTGTGTGACCCCACTTGCCATCTCTAGTGATATACTGTTATAAATGAATTTAGGTTAGCTAGTATAGATTTAAATGAGGTACATTTTTGTCCTCAACCCATATTAAGAAATTCTTGTGAACATTTTGTTATGGGTATGAGATTTCATAAGGTATGTATGTTCCCTATTTTATTTTCAATTGATTTGCATAAAATGCTCATAATAGTCATTTACATACACATGTTAGTATTTATCCAACAATACCCACTAGATTTAATCATATTCACTTTCAATTATGATATTATTTATAAACAATTTATAGTTATTTATGCCACATTATGTTATCAACACACTTTATTCAATATATGGTAGATTAGTAATATCAAAATAAACATAGCTCTTTACAAAAATTGTTATGGAACACAAATACATCATTTATGTAAAACATTAATTACTCCTTGAGCATAGATAACTATGCAAAGTAACTACATATATAAGCAAACTATCACATCATTATAAAATATATGCATATCACTCAAATAAAAATTGACAAATTAAAACATTGATAAAAATGGTACCATAGATCGTAGATAAAGTAAGCATATCACATCATTATAGAATATTTGCATATCACTCAAATAAAAAATCGAAGTGAAACATTAAAAAACATGTTATCGTAGATCGTCATATATAATAAGCATATCCCATCATTATAGAACATGTGTATCACATATCAATTAATGTCTAGAAATCCATATGCTTCCCAAAGGGCAGACACATACACCTGACAACACATATATTAGACACTCTAATACTAATTTAAGCAAAAATAGTGGTCATGGAAAAATCATGTAGTGGGAATTGAGGTGAGAATGAATAATTAGATTGAGTAACAATGGAGGTAGCCCCCATGGTGAAAGAATCTACTCCACTAAGGGAAGAGATTCAAAATTTAGAGTGTGTAGGATTGATTGCAATAGAATATGATAAGTTGGAGGTCATAAGGATGAGACTGAAGCTCCAAATGTTTTTTGCATGGGTGAACTATCTTATATTATATATTGTGCAATGCCTTTTCCATTTATTGTAAGAATAAATTTGATCATCCTTTTCCAGTTGTGGGAGAATATGTCTCAAAAATATTTTCAAGTGAGAGTTGTGGTGGCTTTAGTAGTGATCCATCTACCCTTTGCAAGATGGATGTAATCCCTGGGTCCACATTTGTCTCTTATTCTCTTTCCCCAAGTGTCTATTGTCATCATAAGTTAAGTGAGCGTTCTAATCTAATATGTCATTATGCATTTTCCCCTCCATGATTCCTGCAAAGCCTTAGAACATGGAGCATGTAGAGAAGAGTCAAGATTTGCCGCTCTAGCCTTAGAAAGGTCTATAATGTTGCTATAGCAACGATTCTCGGGAGAGTTTCAAAATTTTCAAAAAATTTAAATTGTTTTTCCACGAAAACAATGATTTTAACTTTTTCGTGGCAAAATTTCGTGTGACTTTTGACCCATATGTAGTAGTGCCATCAAGAAGATACTGCAGTTTTGGGTTATGGTGTCCAACATTGAAAAAAGACTGCAAAACTTATATTAGTAATTGTGAAAAATTCTAGCGAATGGATTGACTTCTACAACAAAATGAAATGTTGTTAATATCTATGAACCTAAGTTCAACATTTTAGATTTGGTCCATTGACTTTTTCGGACCATTCCCAATACATAAATGATGGAACAATGACTAATATATAATGACTAGATAGAATATGTTACTAAATGGTCCGAATCAAAACTTGTCAAATCATATTTGAGTGAAGTCACAACGAAGTTCATATATTAAAACTTTGTTGCAAGTTTTGGAATTTCCCTTACATTAATTGATGACAAGGGAACCCATTTTATCAATAAACTATATCAATATTACTGAAGAATTTACTGAAATACTATAGCAACATTACTAAATTAATTATTGATAGGGGAACCCATTTTATCGCTAATACTATATCAATATTACTAAAATTTAACACCTGACTTCTTAGGTACAAAGTTATATCACTTCAGATATTATGGTAATGTGTAGTTTCGAGGGTTCTCAGAAGGTCTAATAAGATTGGGAATCCGAGGACAATTCCAAGCATTCAATAATAAATCTAGAAACACATCATGGATTTAGAAGCATATTTACCAACTATAAATCTAGAAACACATCATGGATTTAGAAGCATATTTACCATGATCTATGTATTAAATAACCACCAATTGTTGGACAAACCATAACCAACCATAGAACAAACAATAACCATTTCATATCTTTTGCAACCAAACCAACCGTCGAACAAACCATAACCATAATATTGGGAATGCATACGCCGAACATACCATAACCATAAGATTGGGAATGCATATTTACCATGATCTATGTATTAAATAACCACCATATCTATGTATTAAATAACCACCAACCGTAATCCGGCACGGGTGTGGCTCATTGGCGGTTTCGTTGTTATGAAGTTACTTGTTGTAAATTGGAGGTCACGAGATCAATCCCACCCAGGTTTACCTGTGTCCCATGTCTTGCGATGGGTGTGGGGCACCTAGGGTTATAGTGGTAGAGGGAATGGATCCCTGGATCCCGTGTCACGCAAGTACCATCCCGGCCCCAGTTGTCAATTCCCCTAATCAAAATAATAATAATAATAATAACCACCAATCGCCAAACAAACCATAACCAACCTCCGAACAAACCATAACCATTTCATATCTTTTGCAACCAAACCAACCAACCAACTGTAGAACAATCAATAACCATTTCATATCTTTTGCAACCAAAATCATATCATATTATAGGGAGAGGTCCACCAACTGCCAAACAAACCATAACCAACCTCCGAACAAACCATAACCATTTCATATATTTTGCAACCAAACCAACCAACCAACCATAGAACAAACAATAACTATTTCATATCTTTGCAACCAAAATCATATCATATTATAGGGAGAGGTCCACGGATTTGAACCCATGATCTCTTCCCCTCCTGCCAAGCACTTTAACCACTACACCAAAGCTGACAGATATCACGGAGTATGGAAAATAATTGTTTTAAATTAGTTTATTTAATGCTTTTATCCCCCATTAAAGAGCGCACTCCACTTTTCACCATGTTTTTAAACAAATTCATTATTATATGGTTTCGTTTACCCCACACACATATATATATTATTTTGGAATCTTTTTATTGTTTTTAAACAACAAAAATGGATTTTATGGTGATTATTCCATATTGTGAGGGATATTTTGGGTAAATTAAATATTTTATTTCCCAAAATGAAATATGTGATGAGATTAACCAAATATGTTATCTCATTAAAGGTGGATCATATCCCTTTGTATTTGGAAGTGGATTTGGGTTTTTTGGGCTATATAAACAATGTATTTTTTTATGAAAAGGCATTGGAGGATTATTGGAAAATGCATTGAAGTTTTGGTGATATGATGCCAAAGTGCCTTTGAAGGCTTTTGTAAGCTATTTTTCTCATTTGTAAGAGGATTTTTAGCCACTCTTGAGAGATTGTGGAGAGTGAGAGAAATTCATTGTGGAAGCCTAAGTCTCTTTGTAGTTGTTGGAGGAATTGTGTACCTGTTCAAGCATTTTTTTGAAGAATAATAAGATCGTTCCTCGTTGGAGTTGGACCCAGAGACGTATCCCAAGAGGGGTGAAATCTATTATCATCTGTTGTCTACAAATTTCATGGTTTGAATCTCTTTTATGTATTTATGTGTTTCATTTGTGCTCTCTAATTTTTTCGTTTAAATCCTTTTAATGAGTTTAAGCATTCAAATTTCCACATGCAAATTAATGGTTAAAAAGATCCTATCATTTTTTGGATCATTAGTCGAACCCCTCATCTTCCCCTGAGAGGAAGATCCATTTCTTCCTTTACTAGATTTTGTTAAATAAAACTTACAATGTTTAATTTAAAGTAAACAACTCCAAAATGAAGTCCTAAACAAATGGATCTAATGATAATGTGTAGCACAAGATCAAGATTAATATCCCATTTGAATGGATGAGGTGGCAAATTTGTTGACTGGGTGTTTTTTAAGAAAACTGAAAATTACAACATTTGGAAAATCATCTTTAAATATCTGCTCGTAGTTTTTAAATGGTTCACTATTTCTGGAAACTGGTTATTTCCTTAGCTAATTTGACTCGCTTTGCAAAAAACCATGTTTTTTATTTTTTTATATTCACCCTCATTTGGTCAGAAAACATGTTGGAAGTTACTCTATAAAACATTCACGTACAAGCGATTATGTAGCGTTCAACTAGGAAATTAGCCAAGTTCTGCTAGAAAATTAGGGGGGAATTTCGTAGCTCCTTTTGGCCCTGACTAACATATTCCACTACAAAAATGGTATCCCTCCACACTTATGAAATCTAATGTGCAATTCATCTCACAATCCAACAACATTTCAAATTTTGAGGAATGGAATTTAAGTAGTATACTTTGTTACTAACATTGGCTCTATATGGGGATAACACTTCCCTGCATGGTGCTAAGAACCTATAGACCATGTGACCTTTTTGAATCTGCAACCTGTAACCCAGAAACTTTTTTTGTTCAACCAAAAAGAAATCATTTTTCATGCTAAAAAACCATACTGCAAATTGAAATGGATTTGTGCCAATGACTCCATTGAGTTATGGATTTATTTATTTATGATCTATTCTATAATTATCTTGTTTGTTTACATATTCTACTCTAATAGATCAAACTGCTCAATTGGGTGATATGAAACTCCCAATGCAACCATATAAGGAACGAGTTGAGTAGTTGATATTGACTTCTCACTTTGAGCACAAATAGGATAAGAAGAACTGGAAAATATAAGAATCAGATAATATCTTGAAACCCATACTTACAGTTATGAAATTATACCCTCAAAAAGTTGAAGACATAAAGTTCTTGACTCCATTACAATTTGATGTAAATTTCCATTGGATCTTGAAACTCATAAAAATTTCCAATTGTTTTAAAATATATGGTTGATCCTTTGTAATTTTTGCTTTATTGCTGATAATAATGCCAATATTTTCCAACTGAAATTATAAGAATGAAACAAGAAGGGGTTGCAAACTACTTCCATTACCTTTGAAAACTTGAAATAAAATTTGCTTTTGACAATTCTTTTCAATGCCTTCTTCGATTTTTTATTTATAGTTGACAATTGGATCACTCTTGTTCTCATATGATTGTGATTGAAACTTTCTACTATAGAAAATATTGTTTATTTCTTTGGAAAAAAAATCATCTTCATCGAAATCATCATAAATAGGAAAAACTGAATGTAATTCTCAATCAGATTGTTGTATCTCCACTTCTTCATTAGAGAATGATTCAGAAAATGACTAAATTAAAGAGCAATTTAAATGACTACCCACATATTCCTCTTGAATGATGGATTTTTCATAAGAATATGTAATATAAATCTACTTATATGTTTGTTATCACCAACCTTGTAGTTGCCTATGTGAGATGGATCCAGAATGGATGGTAGAGGGACAAGCAACTGAGGTGGAACCAAGATTGCCTCAACTCCCAAATGGATGGTTGTCATGCCAATTGAGTCCTTCTTCACTTTATGTTATCTTATCCCAAGCCAACAATGGGGGAGACCCAGATCTACTCCTGATAGGAAAGATCAGACCTAGACACCAGATCAGATCAAATGGACTTGAGGTACGTAAGGTGTAAGGTAATGGAAATCGTATATCTATGGATGAGGTCACTAGGTGAACCAAGGCTTTGGATTAGGGATTAGGAAGTATGAGGTTTGATCCAAGTTGGGACACAGGTGGCCTATGAGGTAAATATTAGATCTGGGGTTAAGGTACTAGCAACAGGTGAAGATATCCACTACCTTAGGAAACGTGACCAATGCAGAAGATGTGATAACGGGATTGGAGCTATCTAGTACTGATGGATAGAGTCGAAGGAATATATGACAATGTCAAAGTACTCGAGCCACCAAGAAAAGGTCAAAACATAAGAAAAAGAAGCAAAAGAGGGGGTAGCATTAGGTTTTGAGATCAGTGCCAGTCAGATCTAGGGAAATGGATTCACTTTCAACCCAGCATTGGAGGAGACCCACCTAGGATTTAACTTGATCTACAAACCCAAAAAGTGGTTTTGCCGGAAAAGATCAGATTTTGAGAAAAGAGGGCAAGATGGAAGGTAGCGCTAGGGTTTAAGGATCAGTGCCTTTATATGGAGGGAAAAATGGAGTCCAAATTATGCCAAATTATAGATCATGTTAGTTAAGGCAGTTATTAAGGTGGGTTCTAAGTGGCATGCCCCAAGGTAATCTAGATCTCCATAGATCTGAGTTTGAAAATGCATCACCCAATGACCCAAGTGAGGCACAATCCTCAAAATGAGGAATGGGGCCCACAAGGCATAAATCAAAGGAGTGAAGCACTAGGGGTAGGTTATTAAATGGGAGGAGTGCAAATCAAGCGGGATCTCACCTAACCAAATGTGAGAACTAGCAAAAACTCACCCAACCAAGGAGTGCAACCTCACCCAAGGAAGGCTAACTACCTTGGAAAATGTGACAAATGAAGCCTGATTGCCACTAAACTATAGGTCTTAATTGTCTTGGATACTATAGAGGTGGGTTCTTTTTATTATTTTCAAAGACAAGCTAGATCCAAGTAGATCTAAAAAAGGTGAAAAATGAGGGTTTTGAAATGAAAATGAAGAGGTCAATGGATTAAGATCTAGAAAAGAAGAACCAACCTGTAGATCTTACCTGGAAAACCTTGTATATGACTTGATGATGATGATCCCTGCTATCTCGATCAATTTGAGTAAATTTGAGTGAGTTCTATGCTCAACTTTTTTCCCCAAGAAGCCAATGTTCCCTCTCTCCTGCACAACAAACGTCAACCATATCAGATTTGTTGCATCATGAGAAAAAAATCAAATGCTACAGAAAAATAGCAAGATGAAATCATAGATCACATTGATGCTAATGAAAAACTCCTGATACAAAACGCATCCAAGCCAAGAGAGTTGAGGAAGCCCTACAAAAACGCCCAAGTTGAAGTCACCCTCCTGTAGAGAAGACAATGTTTCCCAAAAAAATATAGATCTCATAGCAAAAACCCAAATTCTAGGAAGAAAAAGACTTTCCAATCACCATATAAAAACACCAGATGCAAAGGAGATCCAATAATTTCCACAAGAAAATATTTTCTATTATCCAAATCCAAGAGCCAAAGACCCCTTACAAATGAGAAGATCTCTCCTTTAAATAGGAATGAGAGAACCAAAATCATAACCACTTTTCAAATGAGTGGCTAATATTAAAAGATATAAATGTTCTAATCAACAGTTGAGATGAGCTTAACATACAATGCATGGATCAATACAATAATATAATATAAAAGTGGATTAAATCACCCTAGGAGAGGGGATCCCACTCGACAAAAAATAAATGAAGCACATGGTGGGTCCATGGAGTGTTAACTAACTCCCTTTGGGTGTCCCCATGGCACAAAAAAAATAATTTAATGTTTTAACTATGAAATTGTGCCTCCTTGAGGAAATCGTGAGCCTCCAAAAGCTCCAGAAAATAATAAAATATGACTGACCAGTCGATGTGGGAACATGTAAGTACTGCAGCTGCTGGAGAAGGAGTGGAAGACATCATCCTCATCATCAAAACTCATCCCATGCCATTTCCTTTCCTCAGTATCCCAAATTGAGTTCTTCTGTAGCCATTTTAAATTTTTTTTATTTGCCTCGAGAAATGTGATATGACAAAAACAACCTCCTAGGATTCCTTCGTTATCCAACTGAGCCCACCAAGCTCTCTGGGAGGGGGGTAATATGGTACAAAAAAGTGGTTGGACCCCCTATGCCCCATACAGCACCCTAGGAGATCCAACAAGATCATCTCCCTGCTCATACATGTCATCTAGTGAAGCAAAACTGCACCAGAAGGGTCAAATGAGCCTGATCATCTCTGTAAGTGCCTGGAACTGAAAACAAGTTGTCTCACTAGACTCAGATATTCCAAATCCATATAAGGTATATACTCATACCCTCTTGAGGTCTCTTCCTGATCATCTACAATATCCAATAGACAAAATAATAACTTGTAAATGACTAGATACCCAATAATATAACTCAGGCTGACATCCATCTGCTACAAGTGTTAAAAGGCTAATACATGCTCTACAAATCATTTAAGTAACAATCATAACAAGTAGCAATCACCTCATTGGTGGTACATCAACCAAATACGTATATAGGGTTTCATTTATTAATTCTAACTCAGACCAGACTTTCAAGACTATACTCACTTCATAGTTGTAATCAATTTTCTAGTGAAGGGTGAAGGCTAAAATTCACAAGGCTAGGACAAGGATGACCACCAACTCAACACTGTGACACTTTGGATATGGAAAGGGGATACTCACTCTAGCGATATGCCAGACAAACAACAACAAAGGGGATGGTTGTGCCTCACAAATGGGTGAATTACTTTAGAGGTGCTTACTCACCTTGACAAATGCTCACAATTCAACTCAATACAAGTAAGGCCAACAATCCTTAGGCACAACTTTTAGGAACCATTGCTTTTTTGGGCCTTTGATTTTCCATAGCCTTGGTCCACATATATTTTTATACGGACTTTTATTATTTAGGCTTTATACATTCATGTATGTTGAAAAACACTATTTTTCATGAATGTTTTAAGATATTTTATTACAATATATTTCAAATCCAATTTAATTAGTCTAGCCTTGCATTAACGTATGTTTTAAAACACTACTTTTCATGAATGGGATTTTTCATAAGATATTCATTTCATTTCCAAATACATTGTATTGATGGCAGTGCTACTTGTTTCAAGTAAGCCAACACATCCTAGGCAACTCAGAGCCGAGACACAAATAAACAGGGAGGCTTGTCCAACAAAGGTTCTAGCAGGGAAAGGTCCTCCATGCCACAAGTCAAGTAGTAGGTTGAGTTGAAACATAACTGGAAGGTAATGGATGGGTGGAGACAGTGAATAATGAAACCAACACTAGCAAGCCAAAGTATGGTGGGAATGACTACCTCGATTCTCCCTAAGGAGGGTAAAACCAATGAGTATAGATCAAGAACTTCCAAGTCTGAGTAGGGACATCAATACATAATATAAATACATCCAAGTCCACATATTTATATGACCGCCAGATCAGGACACTAAATGCTACTACATGTCACAAAAATGAATATAAGTGCAATGATAACCATAACACAAGATAATATAAGTCGAGTTATAAACATGTAAATAATCCATCTGAACCAACATATGTCTAATGAGAAAACATTGATGCAAGTATGGGCACTACTAACTGCTCTGCAAATGGCTAAATGACTACATCAATCCTCAGATCAGAGTGTCCTGAGACTCAATCATGGCATGGGAGAGTAATATAGTCCATCAAATAAATAATGATCCATCATAAATTATCATCTCAGCATCTCATATGTAAGGGAAATGGCTGAAAAATGTACTGAATCTGAAAAATAGAATATGGTATCCCGGCTACTATTTATGTGATAACAATGTTTCAAAATTTTCAGGTTCTAAAGGATATCTCAAGAAATATTCTTCAAATTGTTGATGTTCTTCAATATCAACAACAAGATGGTTTGGAGCAGAAGCTTCCTCTGAAACAAAAACACCATGACTCTTTGCACCATATTCCTCATGGTGATAATCAACATAATCTGCCTCATGAAAATCAATCTTGAGAATAGAAAATTATGATTTATAATCTTTAAAATTTGGAGAAAGATTGAAATTTGAAAAGCAATATTAGTAGACTAAAACAAATGAACATCCTGATCTGATTTTTGTTGTTCATAATCTTTGTCCTCTTCATTTGTATTCAAATTTTCATCCCAAATCTGATTTGGAAAATTCCCATAAGCCTGAGTATTTTCCTCTATCTCCTCAACATCAGTAACAATATGTTGCAAATTTAAAGGCTTTCTCTCTCTAAGAAAAAATAGCTAAATCAAAATGATGAATTGTTGTGTAATGCAGCATGGAAGCAACTTCAAGAGGTTGCATGTCCTTAGGCATATTATGATAGAAGCTCTAAAATATCATGTTAAACTTTGTTATAGTCTCATCATTTTCCCTTTGCATGGCATAGAATTCAGAAAGGTACTACTCATAGGATTTGTGTTCACTCCAATATCTCAAAAAAATATCATGAAATCCAGTCCATAAACTAATTGGATTAGCTTCTAAATGTTTAAACTACAATCCAACATATCCATGTAATGATTTACAAAATGTTCTAATGAACACATCCTCATGAATGATTTCAAAGTTGTCTATGAAACATTGGAATGCTTCCATATGTCTCTCAGTTGTAACATGATCTTCTCCATTAAACTTAGGAAGATACTTGAAAAACTTGGGAGGATAATTATGAAGGATAAATGGAAACTTGAGAGGTTTAAACATATCCTTAATCTTGGACTGAACTATAGTGAGCTGATTGCATGTTACAACAGTTATCATAGGAGATAGTAAATCAACTTTATTATACACAGGCTGATATGATTGGTCAAGTTCTGAAGGGATTTGGATATGAACATCATCTTTCTTATATGATTCAGATGAAAGAATTGGATCACGATCAACTATGAAAGGAGACAATTCTTCTTGTTCAAATGAGGGATATACAATTGAAGGATTATGATTGTTTAAATATACAAATAAAAATATGATTCTCTTCACATGCAAGGGAAAGGACAAGAAATAACTAATGAAAAAAAAGTTATTGGAAACAACTCATGACTTGATACCTGGTTTTCTCATTCCATCTTTTATTTTTTTGTCAGCAAGGCTTGTCCTTTAGTGGAGTCTCTTGATCATGGATTCACCAGGTGAAATATTTTGTATTCAATCTTTAATGCCAATCCTTGTTCACCATAAAGGATTAGATCTAAACATTATGAAATAACCTAGGTAAAAATATATTTGTTCCTTTGTTCCCTGACAACCGAATCTAAGATTGGGAATATGAGGAAATTTCCAAGCATTCAACAATCAATCCAACAACACATCATCGATTCAGAGGCATATTTACCATTTTCCAAACACATATGAATAATATGAAGGAAAAGCAAGAGAATATAAAAAGATAGCAAGCAGTAGTTTCGTACATCCATAGAAGAAGGTTTATCCCCAAAACAATGTTTCATCTCAAAATTTAACAGATAATATAGGCTACTAGTTCTAGGCAATAAACAATTAAGGAATAACTGCTATTCGATCTAAAATAGAGTAATGACCTAATGCACTGTAAAATATTCTCTTGAATTCAATTAACAAGTAGTGAATAAACATGAAAGAAGCATAGTTCAGGATCACAGTAATATTGAATCTTGAGCATGAAAATGTTTCTAACTGGAATTGTTCATTATCTCAAAAACATCATTACATAACCTTAGTCAAACCCCTCAGCTTCCCCTAAAGGAAGATCCCTTTCTTCCTTTACTAACTTTGCTTAAATAAAAATTACAATTTTTAATTGAAAGTAAACAAATCCAAAATGAGATCCTAAACAAATGGCTAATGCTAATCTGTAGCACAAGATCATGATTAATTTGTAGGTCGGATGGATGAGGTGGCAAATCTGTTGACTGGGTGTTTTCCTAAAAAACTGAAAAATCGCAAAATATGGAAAAATAATCTCCAAATATCCACCGATAACTCTTAAATGGTTCACTATTTCTGGAAACTGACTTGCTTGTCAGCTAATTTGACCTATTATGCAAAAAAACCATGTTTTTTATTATTTATATTCACCCTCATTTGGTCTAAAAACACACTAGAAGTTAACATGTAAAACAATCACCTGCAAGCAATTATGTAGTGTTCACCTGATAAATTAGCCAAGTTCTGCTGCATAATTAGGGGGAAATTTGGTGGCGCCTTTTGGCCCCAAATAACATATTCCGCTACAAAATTGGTATCCCTCAACACTTATAAAATATAATGTGCAATTGATTTCACAATGTAACAGCATTTCAAGTTTTGAGGAATGGAAATTAGGTAGCAGAATTTGTTACTAACATCAACTAAGTTATTGGTCCAATATAAGGGCCCCAACCTGAAGGACCGCTTTCCAGAATTCAGAGCATCTTTAGGTGTGTATTAACATATCTATATCAAGTATTCAATCAACAAATGTGAAATTAACGATATGAAAACAAAATAATCATGGTTGATGAATTTAAAAATTTCAAGGAATGGGACAATATCATAAAGCGATATGAGGTTCAAGCATTGAAATCTAAACCATGTATAATAATATGGTGGAATTAGAAAAAAGGAAGAGAACAACTGACCCAGACACTGCCAAAATTTTAGAATAACATATATGAATGGAACAATGATATGTGGTATACTTTTATAACAAGGAGCATAAATGGTTGCATGAAACAAAGAAGGCACAGAGTGAAGTAAACCGTCTAACATGTTGTATTTACCGACTTATGCAAGTTGAGGAGCTTCAACACTAATATTTTGGGAATTATCTTCTAAGCATGGAGAACTAACCAATACCTATGAATTTATTACAATTATCTGAGCTCACAACAATCGGTACAAACATTAAGTCTTTCCTCGCCGACTAGGAAGACTTCCAACGACGTCTCTCCCTCTCTACCTACATTATAGTCGAACTATGTGTTGAAGCGACTCCACCTGGTGCATAATCCAATTCTTAGCAACCGTGAATTTTGTAATTTTGATTTTTTTTGTAAAATTCACATCTCCTTGTTCTCTTTGGGATGAAGAAAGTTTTTGGGGTGGCAGATATGTTGGATGGGCGTAGTCGACTCATCGACTAGGTCCTCCTGATTGACCACAGACTAGTTCAACTAGTCTAGTCGAGTCAGTTAGGCCATCTAACAGACATTTATAGAATTACAACTGTCTAACAAATTGTGCGATCTATCTATATAGGGTATTGATCCTAATGATAAACAAAGGATTCTCCCTCTTTTGTACATTATGTCATGTTAATAATACAATACTTGTTGGTGGTGTGATCATTACTTATGTTCATTCTTGCTCACTTTATGTGTACTTTCTCTCATACTTGAATATTTGTTATTATTTTCTACTGGTAATCTAATGTAATCTCATAGATTACAACACCTATGAAAATGTCAAGCCTATTCGGCAGAAGCTCCATCTAGTTAATCCTAAGAAAGTGATAACTATCAAAGTTGAAGTAAAACAACTTTTCCAAGTTGGTTTTATTTATATTGTTTCTTTCACATAATGGGTATCTAATCATATTTCTATAGACAAGAAATGGGGTAATGTCTACGTATGCATGTATTTTCATGACTTGAACAAGGGTCATCCTAAGGAGAATTTTCCCACACCATTTATCGGTCAATTTATTTATGAATATGTCAATAGTGAGACCCTTTTTTTATGGATGGATTCTCAAATCCATCTCGAAGATCAACATAAAGTGCATTTATATGTCCTTGGGGGGATTTTTCATATCGAAAAATTCCCTTTGGCATTAAAAATGTTGGAGCTACCTTACAGTAGGCTCTGCTTTTCACCTTTCATGAAATCATGCACATCATTGAATCTTACTTATATGATCTAGCGGCTTGTTATCGAAAGAGACAGGATCAACCTTCTCATCTTCACATTGTGTTTTGTTGGAATATTCAACCCATCTAAACATTAGACTTAATCATTTATTTAATTTTCTTGTGCTTAGACCATTATCAGTTGACCACCTGGTGTACAATCCTAAGTATCCTAATCACTCCGGACAATTACTTTATCATTATTAGCATCATTATCCTCAAATGTGCCCTCTTCCTTGTTTCTAGGAGTTAATGCATTATCATGCATGATTTTTAGGCTCACTTGAGTCAGTTCCTATAATTTAGGAGGCTACCTTGAGTTTACTAGCCTTCATTTAATCACCTGATTTAGTATGAGCTCCAATGACCACTAACACTCAATTGAACGCCTCTTATGCACCCTCCATCATTATTTATCATCAGTTAACTAGATAATATGCCTTCTTGTTCCACATACTACCAGTTACACTCTATATCTTTCAAGAGTTATGAATGACAACTATGTCTAATGATGCTTTCTATGTTATCTAATCTTGCCACATGTGTGGAGTTCAACTGCCTCTTTAGGCTCACAAATTTCTCCCTTGGAGATGTATTATAAATGTAACTTTATTGGTAAATAATAATCAGATGGAGTTTATACCAATTGATTTTTCTCTCTTATGTTTCTTCTTCATTATTTTCTCTCCATTATTATGCTTATCTTTGTTGTAATTCTTGTGTGGTTACATTTGATTCCAAATTTTCATGTGCAAACTCTTATATGTTAGAGGGATGTAGACATTATAAGATTCATTTGAATCCTCATAAATGTATTTTGTGTGTTGAATATGGACGGCTTTTAGGTTTCATAGTGTCCAATAAAGGGATAATGGTCAATCCTTTGAAAGTTAAATCTATTTTCAACTTGCCTCCTCCTTCCAATGTTCGTCAGCTTCAGAGGTTACAATGAAAAGTAAACTTTCTCGTATTTTTATTGCCAATTATTCCAAGATAAGTAAGGGTTTTATGTGCTTATTAAAGAAATCAGTTCCATTTGTATGGGATGAAGCTACTCAAAATTATTTTGGATCTCTTATGTTAGCTCCTTTACTCATTCTATTAGATTATACAAAATATTCTCTATTATATTTGGTTGCATCTGACTTTATAGTTGGCATAGTTTTAGTTCAATATGATTATAATATTCAAGAGAATATCATCTATTACTTTAGTTATGCATTGATCACTATTGGACTAAAATATTCGCATGTTCAGAAACTAGCTTTGGTGTTTGTTTTTCCCACTGAAAGATTCCTTAATTATATTTTGTTACGAAAGACCACTATTGTTGCAGATGTCAACCTATTTCAATATTTTTTGACCTAATGAATAATCGTGGGAATATTTAATAAAAGGGTTATTATCATGTAATAATTTGACTTACAATTTTAATCTTCTAAGTTTAGGAAATATTTGGTTTTTATTGAACTTATTGCAGATTTTTCGAGTGAGTATTATGATAATATTGGATATGACTCATAAAATGATGAGCATATTTTTCTTATGTCTTCATCATATCCTTGGTATGCATATATTCTTATATATCTCCAAACTTTGAATTTTCCTCAAAACAATTCATGAGATGAGTGATAATGTCTTCATCATAATGCAAAGGAGTACCCTATTCTCGGAGATATATTGTATTGTCACGTGGTTGATTCCATTTTGCATTGTTGCTTGACTCATGAAGAAGCTGAGAGTGTTTTAAATGAATCTCACAGTGGATCCTGTGGAGGTCATCTTTCTAGGTTGGAAACTATCCAAAAAGTGTTGTACGCAAGATATTTTTGGCCCATGATCTTCAAATATTGCATTGAAGCAGTCAAAAAATGCCATGCTTGTCAACAATTTACCAAGACAATGCATGCACATCCTGCTCAATTGTTTCATGTCATCTGTAGGTCCCTTCACTTGAAACCCAACTTTGTTCGGGGAGAATAAATATATCATTCTGGTTGTTGACTATTTTATGAAATGGGAGGAATCCATGCCTCCATTTTGTAGTGATGAGGAAACCACCACTTACTTCAATTTCAATCATATCATTACTAGGTTTAATATTCCACGAGAAATTGTCACTGATCATGGCAAGCACTTTCAAAGCAAGATGATGAACGAATTGACCACTAAGTTGGGGTTTAGGAAATAACATTGCTCCTCATTTTATCCTCAAGTAAATGGCCAGGTCAAAGTTTTTAATGAAACTTTAAATAGCATGCTTCAGAGAATGGTTAACTTTAGTAGATCCAATTGACATATCATGTTATATCCCACCCTATTGGCATATTGAACATGAGTTAATACTGCTACTAAATTTTCTCCTTTCCAATTCATTCATGGAGTTGAGGAAGTTATTCCAATTGAATGCAAGATTCCCTTATTAAATCTTATTGTTCAGCTCTTACCCGATCCTTTTTCCTTTGAAGATTATTTAGTTCACTTAGAACATATTTATGAACAACATCGAGATGTTGCTATGATGAATGAAGTACATAAGAAACATGTGAAAAGTATTAAATATGTTTGTCCTATGGTTTTCTCTAAAGGATATCCAGTCTTAGTCTATGGAAAACATAAACATCCCTTGGGGGAAGGAAAATTTAAATCAATGTGTCTTGGACCATACATCATTACTAAATTGTTAAAGAAAGGTGCATATTAGTTGGTTGATTATGAGAGTAATAAGTTAGTGGAGCCCAAAAATGGGCTCTATTTGAAGAAGTACTATTATTCGGCATGTGCTTTTATTTGTACATTATGTAAATTTGTTTCAAATTTTTATGTATTACAGTTGTCTTGACTTTCACTTATTTCATTCTTTTTTTTATTCTCAAATACTTTCGAAGTAATGGCTTACATAGGTTGCACAAATGGAACTAGTAGTCATACCAGGAATATCTCTTCATCTGGATGGGTGATTTATTATTCTATTGGCCAGTTGGTTAAATAAAGTGTTGCTTGTCTTAGGACAACAATTAATAACGTCGTTGAGTATAGTGTCATTATTGAAGTCTCAATAGATGCCATTTTCCATGGTATTCAATGGATTGAGGTTCATCTTGATTCTCAATTGGTTATTTCTCAATTGAATACATAATTCCAAGTTCATGATCCTTCACTATTTTTACATTTTTATGGGTGAGACTTCTTGAATGACAATTTATTACAATCACTTATTCACATGTTTCAATAAACCAAGTAACTATTACGTATGCATATGCTAACTACATTATAAATTGTCAATTTTATGATCCATAAATGAAAAAAAATCAACATTTGTATATACTACAAATAATCATTGATAGCTATCACTTGGCCCTCCCACCAAGTGAAGAATCTTCCTCATATGAACAAGGATTTCATCTTCCTCACAATCACAGCATCGACCCTATCCATAAAATAATATCAGATCTTATAGCGGCCCTTGGCTCTACATATACTTGTGGACTCATAGAAGGTACCCTCTCAAAGAATAAAATGCATAGGAAGCTCCTAAACCCAAAATTTTTCATATTCCCAATATTTCATCCTATCATTTGGGATTTTAAGCATCCCAATAATGTTGTACTCCAATCATTAATCATAGGTTTAAGTTATTGCACAACATTATAAATTTGTGTCCAAGAAACCTGGTGCACCGTTGTCGATCCCATCACTTAACCAATGGTCATGGATATAATATTGGGGCCCATATGGTCAATGTATTTGATTGGAGCTTGTGCACCAACCTTTTGTGTCTCGTATCTACACTAGACTTCCATATACGCATTGATTTCCATCTCCCCAATACTATGAGCTTTTAAGCTAGTCACTTCTCCTCGATAAGAGAGTCTGGTAAAAATATATATGTCTTCAACCTCTATTTTAAGAGTTTGACCATCTAACATGAAGGCATTACCCTTAGGATCCCAGTACCCTATCAAAAGTTGTAATAAACACATTTAGGCATGCATATTGTTCACTTCAAAGAATTTCACCAACCCACAATTTTGAAGTGCTTGCATCTCTTTGAGGTCTTCAAGGACATGATTATCAATTTCCTTGTGTCCTCTTTCCCTCCATTCTATCATCGTCTTGCAGAGAACAAGGTAAATTGTAGTTTAAAATTTTCATTTTACCCCTTTCCGCAATCATACATGGGTTGTAGTGAAGACAAACACATATATACACACCCTGTAGTGTACTAAGGCATGTATGAACTAGTTCATACATGCCCCTTACCAAAGCATCATACGTATGCCAATTTTTTCAAGTAGGAATTGTCTTAAAAATGAAAAACTATAGATAAAATGCAATAAATGAATAATGGAATGAAATAGGAGGTCAATATTTCCTACTTGGATCTAACGACACCTCGAATCATCGCTCACATCCTTCGAAATTGTCGCTTGAAGATCAAGGTAGTATGCACACCAAAAACTCATTTTTCCAATTTTCCAAATGATATGGTAAAAATGAATTTTTGCATAATTTATATTTCATTTTTTACCCACTTTCCTATAGTTGGGTAAGTTGTTTTGGGGGGGGACTAATAGTGAATCTATTTTAGTGTTACTTGGTGTAGTATATTGGAATTTTGTACAAGGAGATGATTATTTTTCAACCTCAATGTCATTTTAATAGGTATTATTTTCATAAACTAGCATATAGATTAGATTTTTCTGCCTCTACATTATGCATTATCCAACTCAATTTGGAAACACCCTAGGGTCTATTTGTGGAGTTATGGCATTAACCTTTTGACACATATTTATGTTATTTATCCCACAATAGATCCTTCCTTTATTTATGCTTATGTATTCCTAGGTTTGGGATTCCCTTGGTAGTGTTTCTGACTTAATGGTTGAAGACTCATTCTTCTTCCTTATCTTATTTTTCTATCGATTTTCCTATAGGGGAATCTCACTATATTTTTTTTTGTTTAGTTGTAAATATGTTGCATCTTTCTTGCTTGTGCTTTCCATCCTAATGTCAACTTCTAGCTTAATGTTATTAACAAGCCACATATACAATCTCATTATCATTAAGGCTTGCATCATTTTTATTTTTCAACTTGACACCTGTTTACCAGGAGGAAAATCACTCTAAGTGTCCTTATCTTGCACATGCTCCTAGAATTATGCATAGGTTTGCTTCTTGCGCTTGGAACTAGTTCGCTTGTCACTGACACTTGTTTCCTACCATGTATTTTAGCATTATTTTATTCCTTTCCAGGATTTTATAATATCAAAAAGACCAAAAAAAAATTCCAAAAATATAGACGGGGAATATTTAGGTATTATTTATGTTTGGTAGCAGTTGTGTTACCTTTGAACAATGCACATTGTTTTGAGTTATTTTTCTCAGCAATTTGGGTTTCTAGTGTGGCCTTAGGAAACTGAACTCATTTATACATTGTCTCCTCTGACTAGTTACTCTTCTAGTCACTCTGGAGAACTAAGTTGATGTATCATGTGTATGATAGACTTAAGACTTTTTCATTCTTTATTTTATGTCACCTCATACACTTATTGTGTCATGCTTATGTTCCAAGGAATTTTTTAAAACTATGTTGGCAATCCCTCAGAACTCTTGACTTTAGTATGTCGGCCTTCTTGCGTGTAAGTATGTTTCAAAATCAATAAGTTTGTCTTACCATATATTTGGCCTTTTGCTAAAACCTCATGTTGGATTATGGGGATGCCTTAATGCCTCGACTTCAACTAATCTATTTTTGGATAGTGATATAGATTCATTTTAGTGCATTGGAGCTTGCAGTCGTTAGTGGCAATTTTCCTCGCTACTAATAGTGGGAATACATCAATGTACCCTAATCATCAGAGTCTATAAGTGTTCAATGTCAAGACATATATTCACACTTTTTAGATTGTACTATGTACCTTTCCTCTCATTATCATTATTGGTTAGTTAACTCGTGTTTGTTAACGACATACATCAACGATTGATAATCAAACAATGTCTTATTGTGTTCGACTTTAGGACTTTTATTCACATAGATTAGACTCATACCCATGTATATTGGTTTGAAGAGATCAAATCCATTATAGTATCGCATCTTTTTGCTATGACTAGAGTTGTGTTGGATTGTCATTTACTCATTTTATGACATTGATTCTTATGGAAATTGATCTTTCTAGTACTTATTTACAAATATCTTCATTTGATTATGAGACATAGATCCACTCTGTATAACTTCTTGGATATGATTTCTTTTGACATGGATCCATAGTGTATTAAATTTTCATGACCATGATCATTGCTTATATGTATCACATACATTTTCAATGTACTTGCTTTGGTGGCAATGCTCCTTATTACTCATGATCATGGGTATGAACACCTCAGGAAAAGAGACTTATGACTTATTATGTTGTAGGTTACTGCCTATGGCTAGTTTTTTACTACTTCTTCCAAATCCACCATGCACTTACTTCTGAATATTTATAATGTATTTCAAAAATCAGTTGTCCTTCTGACCTCACATATTAGGAGGTCAGAAGGACCTCCTGATGTGTGAGGTCAGAAGGACAACCTCATTGTTTCTCTTTGGTTCAAGAAAACTATCCCTTCTTATTTAAAAGCCTCAAAACCCCCTATTTTATTCAAATACGCATCATGGAAGTGCATAGCACACGTATACGTGCCCTGGAAGTGTCATACCCATGTATGACATGTGTCAACGTTAAAATATAAATAATTATTGGAAAGGTGAAATTAGTTTCACAAGTTCTAACCTCCTTTTTCCCATGGATAACTACCATAACTTCCCTAATTGCCTCCCAAAAAGTATAAAAGAGGCTAAGGAAGGAAAAATAAGGAGGAGAGAGCATTGTAGCATCCTTATGCTAAAAAAATATCCTATTGGATCAACTACCCCAATCCCACTTCTACAAATCATTCCCCCGTATACTTCTACAAATCATTCCCCCATATATGGAAATCTGCATTTCTAGCAACCTCACTTTTATCTAATCAATAAACTACAACATTGTTTCTTTGGACTTGTTTCCAGTGGAGCACAGAGGAGTTGTGCATGTGTGTGGCTCAAGCAGAGAAAATCATATTCCAATTCATAATAGTATTGCAACCAAGAACATGTGATATCCCTCTTGTATCTTAGTATTGTTGGAACATTTTAACCATATAGACATTATTCATGCAACATGCATACAACATATTTGGTCTCCCTAGTGTTTATACCATATTAGTTGACTTCCTAGTTCATTGTCTTGACATTTTTTGTCTCCTTATCCACTATCTTTCCATCATCCATGATTTTATGACCTCGTTGACCCTCATCCATGATTTTATCCATCCATCATTAGTTACATCCAGATAACTATGATATTATCAATTAATTGGGCCACATCTCCTAGATTTCATCACTTTGGGTTGATAGTGAGCTCGAATGACCACTAACTATCAACTAAACCTCCTTATGCACCAATACATCATTATTTATAATTATTTAACTCCTTAATTCACCCTTTTGTTCCACCTAATGTCAATTACTCTCAGTTAATTGATCACCATCAGGATTTACAACTAGTTCTCAAGTCTAGTGATGGTTCCTATGCAAATTAAGCCTTCCCAATGAGTGGATTCCAAATTCCTCCTAAGGATCACGAATTTCTCTATTGAGGATGTATTATAAATGTACATATATTGATTGAATAATATATGAATGGAAATTATTCCACTTGATCATATTTCTCTTGTGTCCTGCTTAATATTTCTTCTAAATTTCTTCTCTACTCTCTATGAATGTAAGAAATTATTAGTGAAGTTTGATATGTAATCTAGACCAGCCTATGAAAAATATTACATGGTATCATATGGTGAATGTTACATGGTATCATATCTCATGAAATATAAGCTTAGATTCTTCCAATAGTGCACCAGAAGTAGTGGAGTTACCATAGAAATCATGGGGGCAATTGCCTTGAAGCCATTGGATTTATCCATTAGAGTCTACCCAGGTGTGATGCACTCTTGAATGTTCCTATTGTCAAAGTAAGGATATCTTTTTTATTCTAATAATATTCCAATTTTTTTGTTTCTTTGTGTTACTGGTGTCTACAACAACTTCATGGATTTGAAATCAATTCCTCTCCTCTCCCCATTCAACTATTCTGATTGGAAATCAAAGATGGGTGAATATCTTAAGAGATAATGTCTCTATGATGTGTCTATTGCAACTGTAAATGAGTCCTCTTATGAAGATAAGAGTGATTAGCTAAGTGCCTATGATAGAGCATATGGAATTATGTGTCTGGCTATGTCTCCCAAGATGCATTATCTTATAGATTATGTTGAGTATATGTTCGAGCTCTGGAGCAATCTAGATAGAGATTTTGGTGTGCAGAAAGAAGAAGATGATGTATGGAATGAATACAAAACATCCTCAATTGTTCACTCTCCTGATGTCCTGGGAACATGAATTTCTCATGAGTTCATTGTTCCTTAAGAAGAAGAATATGTGCCCTTTTGTTCCACCTATTTCTAGTTACACTTAATTAACCGGTCATCATAAGGAGTTACAACTAGTTCTCAAGTCTAGTGATGGTTCCCATGCAAATCAAGCCTAGCCAATGAGTGGATTCCAAATGCCTCCTAGGGATCAGGAATTTCTCAACTGAGGATGTATTATAAATGTACACATATTGATTGAATGATATATGAATGGAAATTATTCCACTTTAGCATATTTTCTCATGTGTTCTTCTTAATATTTCTTCATAATTTCTTCTTTATTCTTTGTGGCTGAAAGAAATTCTTAGTGAAGTTTGATATGTAATCTATATCAGCTAATGCAAAATATTATAAGGTATTATTATTATATAAATAATTCTCTTTCTTGTCATATAATGTGTTAACTATTTGTTTGTCATTATCTTGGTAATTTAATGCATTTGAATTGCAGTTAATTATTCTATTTTTGCAGTTTTTTGTTTGTATTTTTATTTTATTTGTTATTGTAGGTTTTTCAAGAACATATTTGGATCAAAGTTTGAAAAAACGGATCTTCTTCATCCGTTGGATTAGATGTAGGGTATTGATCTCTTGTTTTCAATACTTTGATGAGTATAAATCTATTTAATTGCATTCTTAAAAGGATTGTCTAAATTTGCTTTATGGGGCACCGCTCTCTAATGGATCCATCCCATAGCCATTAGGGTATTTTCCCCAAAACAAAGAGAAGATGAAAATATAGGGAAAACAAACGTGAAAACACCCTACAAGGTG
>LPNX010344601.1:123188-135177 GCA_001517045.1 Pseudotsuga menziesii | reverse complement strand
TGAGAAATGATCAAGAAATTAATAAAGAATTATCATTTTTGGACATAATAAATTTTTTCTTTCTCATGGTTGAAATGTATTACACATTTTTCCCATTAATAACATACCCACGAAAGCTTTAGAAATATCGAGTTGTTTTATACAATCTCAAAATGTAACGTTATATATTTGACATCTCATTTTTTCTATGTATTGTTTCTTGTATTGTTTTTTTTATATGCTTTGGTGTATATCACATAAATATGCTTCGTAGAAAAACCAATCCATTCACAATTGAATATTCCAGTTGCATAGTTTGGTGCAAAACCACTATGTGTGCTTCCCAACATGGTGTGTTTCACTTTTTAACCCTTTAATTAACCTTGTAACATCACCATAAAAGAAGAATTGTAACCACAATATAAATGCTTAACTAAGGGCATCCCTGTATCACTTGATTTTACAATGGTGCACATGATTATCCTTTCTGGAAACTTCTATTATTGATCCATGCACTTTCATACAACATTCAATTATTAATCCTTAAGTTTTCATTTTTCTTTCTATCAATTTTCTTATTTGACAGAACTTGAATCATGTTGATGCCTGGAAAATTCCTAGGTACCGAAAGTAGGGATTCTCCCTTGTAATCGATCCCAATTAGATCGTCCACCGTTTGGTATGGGGAATCCATTTGGTTAACGGTCCGGCTACCATACATTAATGTGTGTGTAAATGTTTTATCGGTTACAACCCGATTCACCATTTATGTTGTTTTCTTTAATTAAATGATGAAATGCAAATTCCTAATCTAAAAGCATGTAATTGATAAACATGAACCTCACAAGTGATGCGTAGGTTCTTACCTCCCATATTACCATTCATGTTTTCTCAATTACCTTCTAATTCTAAGACTACACTAATATATTCTATTCTAATTTACTCTATCCTCGGAGGGAGTAGCTTTAAAATTAGAGCAATGTACTATAACTATTCATATCAATCTCATAGATAGCTGGTTCAATTTCATATACCTATTTACAATAGAAATAATATCAAATAAATCTTTGACATAATAAAACATTCATTTCTCATTTCATACACAAACATTTACGTAGAAAGCAAAATCATTCATAATCAAAGAAATAATTCAGAGAAGTTAGAACGTTCTCATAGTTGTATGGAAACAAGAATAAGTAATTCCACACATCCCAAGAAAATTCATGTGCAGCCCTTTCCCAGCAAGTAGGCCCTTCTTTATTTGCATAAAAATGAGTTCTCTTACAAAATAATCCAATCCTTCTTTGTGCTAGCGAAAAGTCCTTTAACTATACTCCCTATCTCTATTTATATTACAGTTACAATTTCTCATCTAGTGGCTCTTTGACTACCCTAACCCTAGGGATTCCAAAAATTCGTCTTATAGTGCTTTACATTAGGAAAATGTCAAAAATATACAAAAGACAAACTTAAAAGTGGGACCTTCCAAGCTGGAAACATATTCTCCCCATGTGCTGGCCTCTTCTGCAATAGTTTTGTAGTTTATTGGCTCTAGTACTTACATGGTCACTTCATGCATTTCCAGTTGTGTCTCCACGCATGTAACTTTTTCTAAGGTGGATCTACACACGTCTTCTAAAATGTAATTGCTGACAGAAGCCAGCCCAACCCAAGTGTTAATATCTTCTTTGTTGACAAATTCTATTTTCTGGAAGTATTGTATATCTTCTTGTAGTCTTTCTTGCAAATGTGCCATATGTTGGTCCTTTCTTGGAAGATCGGTAATATTTGCAACCAAAGATAGATGGAATTTCTCATGGACTTGATGTATCTTTTTTATAAAAATACTCACATTTTTCTAAATTTTTGGCGAATTCATTGTTTAACCTCACGGAGGCTTTCTTGCAAAACTCTAGAAGTTCTATTTCTATTTTTATGCCTTCGGTTGTTTTTTGTGGCAGATGTTACGAAAACTTTGAGTTAGATTCTATCTAGGTCAACTGGATTTTGACCTTTTGTCCAACCTCCATCAGTCCTTTTCTAAAATTCAATGATTCTGCTGCAATCACCTTTAGTCTTGTCATTATCAGCCTTACTTTATAATGAGCCTGATGTATCTTTCTTTGAATTTTGCAGGTTTGGTCACAAAAAGGGGTGATGTCTTGCTTATTCTCATTAGCTTTCTTCAACTGATTTTCCATAGATCCCTTCTGCTCCACCAATTCTTCTACTCGGGTCTTCAGTTCTTCAACCTGTTGGCTTTCCTCAGATTTGCTTGATTCCAGATGGGAGATTCTGGCTTCAAAATCCTTTCTCTCTCCATCCATTATTGCTAATTGGACATTCATTTCTTCCTTCTATATCTCCAAAGTATGGTACTCTCTTTGGAGTCTTTCTTTTTTCTGAGAGCATGGAATCGTGCTTCCTTTTTAAATCTATTCCCTCTCGTCGTAGTTTCACCACACTATCCTTCAGCTTAAACATCTTCTCCTTGTTGCGCTCCATGTCTTCCATCAATCGATCGATGTTATCTGCACTGGCTTGCGCATCTGCTATATTTACTGAGGCCATAAATTTGAGGTCTTTGTGAGTACCCTCCATTATGGTATCTTCGGTGACTATGACCACGTCATCTTGCATGCCCATATTTAATCGCTTCTCTGGCCTTCTTGTCATGGTATTCCTTGATTTATAAAAAATGATGGTATCTAAGTGAGCTACCATGTGTTGCTTAGATGGAGTAAAAGGAGTAAGCCCAAGCTCTACAAAAGGAATATGACCACCTGTGATTGTTCCACTTGATGAAGTAGGAGGTTTCTGGGTCTACTGGGTCATTATGGGCTACTTCTTGATCCAAATCTTCCTTAATATTTTCCTCTTCTTCTTTTCTTCTTAGTTTTTCAGCCACGTCTTCGACTTCCTTTTGTGCTCTTTCTTCTTCTTATTTCCTTAATCTATCTTCTTCTTGTCACTTTTGGGCTTCTTCCTCTTGCCTTCTTTCGGCCTCTTCTTTCTATTTTTTCTCTGCTTCTTTCTTTTGTTTTTTCTCTGCCTCTTCCTTCTGCAACCTTAAAGCTTCCTCCTTCTGTTTTTGCAGCTTCATTTCCATAGTAGTGTTGTCGTCTTTGCCTCCACCGACACCACTCTTCTTTGTAAAGTTTTTTCCTAACTCAGTTAGATTGTTGGCCCTTATGAATACCTCTTCATCCTTGTTGAAGAAATTAGAGTATTCATAATGAATTTTGACAATCATGCAATGTTTTGTGACCTTTCCTCTGCTATCATTTCTCTGGAAACATTTCTCCCCAAAATGAAAAGTCTCCAATTCTTTCACAAAATTAGTGACACCTTTTTCCTTAGAGAATTTGTATCCTTCGATATAGAAAGGTAGCAGGGAAACGTTTCCTTCTTCATATCATGCAGGAATTTACCAACTTCATTTAAGAATGCTTGCCTCACTGCCTCTTTATGGACTACATAGTATGTGGCGTACTTTGGCAATAGGGATGGAGCTCTAGAACATCCATACATTCTCAGGTACGTTCCTTCCTGCGAGAAATAGTAGTCCCCATACCGTCGATAACCTCCAAGGCATTATCAGATAGTTAGTTTGGTTCTTTGAGGAAAATTATCTCTTAAAGAGGCATCATAAATTCTTCGCAAATGAGTTTGTAAAAACCCGCATACTTATGTGCCCAGAGAATTTGATAAGAAACAAAAACAAGAGACTCAGTCTAGGTCCAAATGCACCCAAGCTTAGAAAAATGGTGCCTACAGAAATGCAGTTGATAAGGTAAGATGGCATATAAAACTCAGACCTCTTCTGGGTTATACCTCCCTGCACGGTTGCTATACAGGATGATAGGTTGTCTGATATGATGTCCACCTAGTTAAAAATTGTGCCCCTAAAGGCTATGTAATAGATTAGAGGAACCCAATTCAATTTATACATGGTTCCATCGGCTTGACCGCAAATTCTGTTCAACATCAAAGCTATGATCCTAAATGGTGTTCGTAGGCTTTGGGACTCATAATCCCCACTTGCCTTTTGGCGCAACTGTTTCTCTGGCATTATCATTTTCTTTGCACATTCCAAAGGATCAATATTTATCCCTTTAACCCAATCATTTGTCATCATGACCTAAGCAGGTACTAACTTGTAGGCCAATATTATGTAAGCTGGAGTAAATGAAGTGAAAGCTTCCCCTTTAATGTTAGAGATGATCCTTGAGGTGGGATTTGTCTAGGGCAGAATCCACCCGATAACCTATGAGTAAGGAAATAGCTCCAAACGAGTAACGATTTTAGTGATTCCTGAGTTTCTTATGTTTTGGTATATGATCATTTCTTTGAAACTAGCATCTGGGACGTTCTTATCTCTGATCATTAGATAGAGCTCTCCCTATTTGAATTCAGGATCAACTCATGTTATAGCCTTGGTATCCTCAAATTTAATTTCCATCTTGGAGATGATCTCCACATTTGAGTCTAGTTCACTTGCCCTTGCCTTCTTCTTACTATATTTCTTAGGCATTGTGTGAATTTGTTATTTTAAAATCTGGTCTCAATAAGGCAATCTTGCTTCATGAGAATAGAACCTGTGATATACAAGCATGAGCATAATTATAATTGATTTATCAATACCGCAATTGTTTTGAATAATCAAGTGCATCATTGTACTAAGGTATCCTATATTGAAAATAAAAAACTACTACATGTGTAATCAATTTCAGAAGAAACCTATATTGGACCTCAAAATTGGAGCATGCAATCATTATCTAGTATTAGAAAAGAGAAGAAAACCATAGTTGCAAATCCATTGCTAGCCAGTCAAAATGTAGATGTGTAGGATGGAGAGAAGTGTTCCACTCGAAGTTGCTTGATCACTCAATAAACTCATGGTGTAATAAAAGGTCAAGTAATTACAAGATTCAAATGAAATCCTATCAATGCATATGTTGTTGTGTGAGCTATAATGTTGTTTCCAGTCCCTCCAATTCTCTTTCCTTATTTTAAAACAACAGTAATTTACCAAAACAATGTTGTAAGCACCTAATTGTTTGTTCTATTATGCATTTTCACTTGCAAATGTTTGTTGATTTTTTTATTTTTATACAGGTTAATGGATTTTACAAGCTATATTTCCAACCACTTAGTTATTAACTTCAAACTTGTTGAGGGAAAGAGGCTCCTACCTGCTACTTTACTTAAAGGCGAAGGTGTGCAAAGAAAACTAGGTGAAAGCATTATACAGTTGCAACGACTCATTATAGTGGTGGAAAGGTGGACTCTCAAAATTTTGAAAACCTTGTGATCCTTTTAGTTTCATCAAATAAAACCAAGTGATTTCTATGTAACATTCCCAATATCCTCTTTACTCGATCGAGTTTACAGGGTGTTTGTCATTCTTTATATGGGGTCGTCGATGTGATATGCGAAGTAAAAAACATAAGTATGTGTAATAATCACATTGGAAAATGTCCTTCTCATGAGAAGAGAGGTATCGACATAATATGTAAACCCCAAAATCATGAAGACAAGCTAAGCACTTTTTGGATTGGGCGGGTCCCTTCATTCTAGTCTGGAGTCGGTGTGAAGTAAGGTATAAAATTTGCTCACAAAAAATAAGTCTGTTAGAGCTTTGATAAACCAGCTCGAGAAAAAATTTCTCCCTAAGAACCTTGAATGAGTAACCAGTTCCCTAGTGAGCTAGCCATGAGGAAAAAGAACAAACCACAGGAAAAAGCTCAATGAAGGATGGGCCAAACACTACGAGTGCAGTGTTTCTAAATTACCGGCTTGAAAAAACCCTTATTCCCTAAAGAGGTTCGTTTTTTATTAGTTATGACGCAAAGATGGACGTGAGGCCAAGATAAAAAATAAACCTTAGTGGATTCTAGCCACGTAAACCGAAAACAATTTTAACCTAAATTGTGGCAACAACATTACGGACGTAGATATAGAGGCTGTGGAACGGATATAAAAATACACTTTCTCAAAATGGGAAACATCTACAATGCATTTTACCGAAGTGCCTACCACCTATAAAGTTTCAGTCTTTAGAAAAACACAAGGGTACAAAAGATGGGACGCCTACCTGTCAAATGTTGATTTTCCGTGGGCTAGGGTGAACACAATGGCTCCAAATGTCTTTCTTTGCTTGGTTGCTCTGATAATGAAATTTCGCAAGATAAACAACCAAATGAAATCACTAGTTTATATAGAAAAAAACAAAATGGGCCATTAATGCGGTCGCTGGATTATTGAATACGGTGGTTTGGCATTAAACGCGGTGGGTGGAAAAACACCGTTTGGCGTGATGCACTTTTGGTCGCAGCGGCAAGGATTGTGATGCCAACAGTATCAAAAAAACATTACGAGTTTTTTCGACCGTATCGGTGACATTTTCTGTGTCACCCCGATTATGTCGATACTCTTATCCCACTTTCTCTGGTCTCAGGACATGCAACCATTTCAGCCGATTTAAGAGTCGCGCTTCTTTTTTCAGTTTGTCGAATGCTTCGAAAAAAACTCACAAGTCTCCTCCGGCCATTTTGGCGTGAAAATCCAAGTTGACCTGAAACTCTTCATTCAACAATATTTCCAAGGGCCTTCGACCGTATCAACAGAAACTCGTGAGTTTCTTCAGACAATGTCGGTGTGTTTAGCTAAGTTGTGACGAAACGGTGATTCGGAAAAACCTTCTTTTGCTCCAGCCAACCATGTCAAAGAGACTGGCTGAGTTCCTCTGACACATCGAAAAAACTGGCCAAGTTACTCCGATACGTCGGAGGGAAAACGTGAGTTTTAACTTAGCCAAAATTTCCTTTTCTCAAACTTCGAAAAAAAACCAAGTGTGCAAGATGGACTCCCTTGGGCTAAAAAAATAGTCTAAGTAAGCTTTAAACAAAAGGTAGGAGGAGGGGTCCTAAAATATCAAAAAAAATTGGGGAAGTAGTTGCAGCAGCAACAAATCCAAATTTTACAATGTTCTTTGGTTGTATGACCTTTTCTAAAATTGGCAAGTGTGCTATAAATTGGGTCCATATGATTTAGAATATTACCAATCATAGGGGTGTAACTTTAGATTCATTAGTAGCAACTAAGAAGAATCTATTTTGCATGACCCTCCCTTCATTCTTCACATTTAGAAAGGTTGTAAATGTCTTATTTGTCATAATTGAGTTCCTTTTCATAAGGATATGTGAGCTTCTTGAATACCACTACTATTCACATAGATTATTTTAGTGTATATATTTTCCCTATACAATTTTCTCGCCAACTTGGTATAGATCAATAATCCATATTCTCCCATACTACGTTCCTTTATTAAATCCATGTATAAAGTCTAGTCCACTTCACCCCTTCCCCTGCCCCTTGTCAAATATTTTATTTTGGGGCCATCTTAAGAGTTGTACGAATCATGAGTACCAATAGAGTTACAATTAAGGAAATCCAATACATTGAGTTCCACAAACATGGTATTCACTCTCTTGACTTCTATATTGTTGGTTTGTTTTCTTAATCACATTGTTTCTTCAATTTTCCCTTCAACATAATCATGCCATATCATCCACCACATTTTCAATTCAAGTATTAGTTTAGATTCTAACAATTATTGAACAATGTGATTAGACACACTTTTCCAATATTTATGCTACATTCCTTCATATACGACTTTTGGATGAGATCGAGAGGAAGCTCCTCAAAGCTAAAGTGTAGATTGGATTTTGGAAGAACTATCAAACTATTGATCACATATTCACAATTTGTGCCATTATTAGGGGGGGCGCTCAACATTTTTTCAAAGTCATATGCTCTTTTCTGGACTTCCAAAAGGTGTTCAACTCAATCTTGAGAGAGACCTTGCTCCATAGTTATGTGACATTGGTATTCTTTGAGCCCCTTTTCATGTCCATCATAAGACTAATTTATGAGTTAATTTTTTCGTCATCTTCACACCACTTACAACCTCTCATGTTGTATTAGGATTACTATAGGGGTCAAACAAGTTTTCCTTCTATTTTAGAATCTCTTTGGCATCCAAATCGATGGGTTCGATTCCTTATACAAGATGGGAATGATTTTGTTCTACTCCACATATTGATACTCTTGATTCTATTTCTTGAAGTTGTGACCCTATTGACTTCCTTCCTTAAGGGGATATAATGGAAAATAAATTATGTTTATATCCTCTATCATCTTTGGTAGATGGTATTTAACTTGAGCAAGACAAAGGATATGATGTTCACTGTGTTGAACCCTTCTCTCTTCAACTACAACTTCTACTTTTCAGGGAATGAGATCAAGATCACCATGACCTATACATACTTGGTGGATTATAACTTAGGGTCTCGGTTCATCTGAAGGCATATTTTCCAACCTAATCTTAACAAGGGATATGGTTCCCTTGGCCTACTTGAGAAAATCGTGATTTAAAGTCACTTTCAGGATATCTCATCCAAGGTGCACCATTAGTCATGATAATTAGATCAATTGTTCTTGATGGTTACTAGGTCTAGGTGGCTAACCTATTCTCCCTCATTTAAAACAAAAAACAAAATACAACTTTACTAAGATGAAAGTGTCATCTCAAATTCAAACTCCCAAATATTCAAAATTGATACTTTATTAAATAAAGAATAAAGTTACATGTCACATTCAAAGTCTCACACATTCAAATTTTCAAATTTTGTTAAGAGGAAAGATTTTTTGAAAAAGATTCAAAATTTTGTTTAAGATTTTGTGAAGGTTATTGAAAGAAAAAAAAGCAAAGGAAGGTTCTAGAAAAAAGCAAAGGAAAAAAAAAACTATCCGTTGAAAGTTGAAGGTAGGTGTCGAAAGAAATGGATATATATATGGAATTTTACTCAGCTTTCCACTTTCCTCCTCCTCTGTCTATGGTTTGGACTGAAATGACTGTCTGCTTGGTGTCTGAGTCTGGTCTCCTGTGTGCTTGGTGTCTGAGTCTGAAGTCATGAGTCTGTGTGGTCTGAGTCTAAGTCTGGTTGTGAGTCTGTCTGTGTGTGATTGATAGAGGAGAAGGAGGAGGTTAGACATCTGCTGCTGAAACCTGAGCAAGAGGCAGCTCAGGTAATCTGTCAATATTTCCAGCGTGCGCAGGAGGCTACTCAGGTAATCTGCAAGCTGTAAATTATGAAAGGTAATATGTAAATTATGCAAGGATTATAAGTGGCTTCAAACCTTATAATGTTTTCTCATATAATTTACTGGTGTTTGTGCACAGAGAAAAGGGTCAAAAACGGAACCGCCAGCGTAGGATTGCTCGATCATCTGGAAAATGGCTACCTCTGACGCAAATATGGAGAAAAGGCATTGAAGAATAGCCCCTTTCCAGGTTAATACTCCTTTCTAAATTCAAATCTCTGATTAATTCAAAATGAATGAATAAGATTTATCTCTGTTTCGCTGTTCGATTCGATACGGAGCCATTAAGATAGATATTGATGGCTGCTGGGTTCGATCCGATTGACACAGAGCCATTACCCACCTTACCCATAGATAAATTGATGGTTGTTGGGTTCGATCCGGCTCCGTATCGGTAGACTTAGTCGGCTTCTAAAATGTTTTTGACTGAATTTTCTGCCAAGTACTCGGTTAGCATGATATTCCCAGCTTCAAGTCTCTGTAAACAATCCCCTGCCCATGAAGGTGCTCCAAAGCTGAAACCACCTCGGCCGCATTAAAGATAAATCATAGCCCAAACCATAATTGGACATTCTTTCAATAATAATAATAATTCGATGGCCATTGATGGCTGTTGGGTTTCGGTTTCCTTCTATTTCATTACCCGCAGTTGGGTTCGATTCGGCTCCTCGCAGTTGGGTTCGATTCAGCTCCGGATCGGTAGACTTTTTTCTAGTCTAGTATTTTTTCCTCGGCTGAATTTTTTCATATGTTTATGATTATCGATCGTGAGCTTGAATTTAACAATTATAGTGGTTAAATTTAAATGACGGATGGTTTCTTAAATAGAAGAAGCTTTTTAACCACGGTTGGCTTCTTACATGGAAGAAGCTTTTTAACAACTATAATTGTTAAATTCAAAGTCCGCTTCAGCATGTTCGCTTATGAAAAATTTAGCAAATATTTTTTCTCTCAACCCAAGCAATCAAACTCTAAAGCAATACCAAGAAATGTCTACAAACTTAAGAAGTCACGTTATTGTGAAACAAAGATTAACCGAAAATACTGGTTAACCGAAAATACTGGTTAACAGAGCTAATACTGGTTAACAGAGCTAATAAAGATAGTCTTAACCATAAAGACAACACTGATACTATCATTATAGTACCAGCTCAAAATAAAAGGTTTACACCTCCTAGATTTCAATCATTCCTTCACATAGGGCTTGATAACCATTCCTTCACATAGGGCTTGATGAAGATACCCTCATGTTCATGGAATTGCCAAGGCCAACTAATCATTGTGTTGATCAGTTCCAGGAGCACATGCAATTTTCTCAATCTAAAAAAAACATGCTCTACACCTTTTAATCCAACCAAATCAAATTCTCTAGAAATTGCCACAAAATCTCTTTTTACAGTGAGCAATTTCAAGTTAAAATCTCTATTGAAAATACCGGGTAGTAATTTTGTCAAGAGTCCAGTAGAAACTATTTTTTAGCCGATTGTTAAACTCGCTTGACTTTTCAAGGACCAAAGAATGCCCTGCGTCCTTAAACAACACAAGCTCGGCTCTATCACCAAGATGCCTTCCAGGCTCAAACAGGGTTAATAGGATGCTTGATGAAGATACCCTCATGTTCATGGAATTGTCAAGGCCAACTAATCATTGTGTTGATCAGTTCCAGGAGCACATGGAATTTTCTCAATCTAAAAACAAAAACATGCTCTACACCTTTTAATCCAACCAAATCAAATTCTCTAGAAATTGCCACAAAATCTCTCTGACAGAGCAATTTCAAGTTAACATCTCTATTGAAAATACCAGGTAGTAATTTTGTCAAGATCCCAGCAGAAACTATTTTAGCCGATTGTTAAACTCGCTTGACTTTTCAAGGACCAAAGAATTCCCTGCATCCTTAAACAACACAAGCTCTGCTCTATCACCAAGATGCCTGCTAGGCTCAAACAGGGTTAATAGGATGCAACAAATGAAAATAATAAGCATTACGATGCCATGCAAAAGTCAGTTTGCAGACCTCTTCAACCTATTTCCCGACTCAAGTGGAAAAAGTTGATCATGCTCCCCCATATTATCAAGCGTTTCCTGCATGGAAATTAGAACAATAGATTATTTATATGAAAACAAAAAATAAAGAGATAAAGCATTCAGCTCTTTGCCCAAAGGGGGTTGGATCCATCAGTTAGGAGTTTGTGATCCATCATAGTTGAAGGATATAGACTTAGAAGGTGAAATGAATATTTTCATGTGCAGCATTGGCAAATGTTTCTATAGTTTTTCAAACAAGCCAATTAACTCTCCTGTATAGCAAAACTTGTATAGCTAACTATGCAAACATCAGGGATCACATGCATAAAACTTATCAATAATTACTCATCTCTTCTGTCTGAAGATTGAAGGTTGCAAAACTTGTATAGCTAACCATGGGAACGTAAGATATCATATGCATAAAACTTATCAATGTTACTGATGTATGAACATAATCACTGCTTAATCTCCCATATGAAAAGAAGCGTTGTTTTTTGAGATCAAGTTTCTTTTGTTTTAAGAAATGTATAATTTATCAACAAGTTGATGCCACAAAAGAAAAATTAACAGAAGGAACTTCTTTTTGTATCTTCTCTTTTACCTGATGTATAAGAGGAAGTCCAGAAGCTTTTCTTCCCGCAATTAAATGGTTGACCAACTCTACTCTCTCCTGCCTCCTGTCTGTAACCATATTCTATAACATTGAAAACTAATTAAACAGTTTGCAAAAACATATCAAAATGTTAGAACTTAGAAATGGATTGAAAAATCAGATGTAGAGAGTATCTTCATTTTCAACGAAGGAGGGGGGAAG
>LPNX010344601.1:104185-122376 GCA_001517045.1 Pseudotsuga menziesii | reverse complement strand
GCATTCAATCTTAACTACCAAATTGACTAATTTCAACGGCTAGAAAGGAACATTGGTCTTTCAAGGTTATGCCAAATAAACGCCGTTGCCACATTGCATTAGCTCCTAGGCCATGAATAAGAACCAGTATTCTCAGGGAAGTTTATTACGCCGATATCCTATGGCCTAAAACTATAAAGCAATTTGGGCATTCAATCTTAACTACCAAATTGACTAATTTCAACGGCTAGAAAGGAACATTGGTCTTTCAAGGTTATGCCAAATAAACGCCGTTGCCACATTGCATCAGCTCCTAGGCCATGAATAAGAACCAGTATTCTCCGGTAAGTTTATTCTAATCATAATTTCACAAATGAATGGAACTAGCTTTAATGGGACAAAGAAAACAGTTATAAAGGTAAAGATCTTCAGTTTTTATAGCTATGTGTAACTCTAAATTATCTAGACACGTTAGACATCTGTGTACTTTTTCTTCCTTCGAAAAAATGAAAGAGATTATAAAATTGCTGTCACATGAAAGTCATCTCACCTCTATCCACTTGTTGAGCAGGCATTTACCTATGTTTCACATTTTCACATATATTTTCTTTCTTAAATCCTTAAATCTCAACTCATATTTTGAATACTAAAGAATCGCATCTGCGGTGTTCTACATTCCCATAATACAAATCTTATCTTCGGTGTTTCACTCTGAAGGTAAGCCAACTTTTTAAGGTCGGGTATTATTAGTATTCATATCCAATGCTCTCAATGCATCGTTTGGAACCAAATCTAAATAGGTTTGCATTAATGTCCGTAATAAATGCGCCCAATACACCAATTTTAACCAAATCCAATATAAGTGACAGTCAGTAAAGATTTCAACCTGTTAACTGAACATCATAGGTCCAAAAATGCAGCTTTATGACTGTTTTGTTTTCAAACATTTATGCAAAGCAGTTCTGTCTCTGTTGTAAGAGTTTATGGCGAGTAGGAAAGACTGCTTGAGTTTACAAGCTGTGGTGATTTTGTTTTTTGTTGGTTGTGGTTGTTGTTATAGCTAGCATTTTTTTAATTCTCTGTGCAGTCATAATATCTCCTCTGCCAAAACCAAAACGCTTGCCTGTAGGTGGTCTTTGACATGTAGCTCTCATACTAATGTATCCGATATCGTGTGTTGGGTTGCATCATTTCCTATTATCTGTGTGTTACAAAATTTCTCTTTTTTAAGATGGGTATTTTTTCTATTGCAGTTTTCCTGCCAAGTGTCCTTCCTTTGTCCTTCCATTCCCTCCAAACTTCAAGAATTTTATGAATTCGTTTATGTTTTTTTGGGTAAGAAACAAGTTCCTTTTGGTAAAAAAAAAGGTTTTGGACAACATGCCTCATTCAATAGTATGTTTTTTTCCAAATAAGAACAGATTGATTGGATGGCTGTGGGTTCGATCTATCTGGAGAACTTAGGTTTTGTTTTCTTCTGATAGAAGGAATTATGTTTCTATTTTTTTATTATTATTACTTATTAATATTTGCATTTTTTTTATTTTAATATTTTAAAAACATAGTTTTGAAATGCTTTTGATAAATGTGTTTGAAATGTTTTTGATAAATATGTTAAATCTATATGCATAACTTTTAATAAATGTTTTAAACATATATGCATTACATTTCATTGGGCTATATGTTTTTATATCTATATATTTTGTTATGTTGGCTTTTCAGATATCGAGTATTTTGAAATAAGGTATAGATTGAATTGAGCACAAGGATTACATGGATGGATTGTATTGATGTGTCATTTTTTTAAATCTTAATGAATACAGAAAGAAAGGTAACTATTTATATTTTTTTATGTTTTTATTTATCTTTTTTCATATTTTTATTTAAAATAATATTTAAATAAGGATGTGTCTAATATTTGATTTGGTTTGTTATATTTTCAGGTATTAGCATCTTTGAACATTGATTCAATGTTATTTATATCACTTTGAAGTGATATACAATGGACTTGTATAGTTTAATTTTTTTAGACTTTTGTAAAGAGTTTAATTTTTTTGGAGTTTTGTAAGGTGAGACACTTACAAACAACATTATTTTTAATAAAAAAAAATTATTTTTGGGAATGGGATTAAACCCATCCAAATGCTCTAGATGGTGGGGCGCCCCATCATCTTTAGAGTAGTCTCGTATAGTGTGGTATGTGGTATGTTTTTTTTCACATTCATTTTGTATTAGTTGTCTCTACATAAACTAATTTTATCATTTCTCTAACACACACAAACTTCATTTTCTATTTAATGTTTTCACACAAATAAACTTTATTTTCCACTTAATGTTTTCACACAAATTAATTTCATAATTTAAAAAAAAAAACATAAATGAAATTATTAAATAACCATTTTTCTATTTGTTTTTTTTTGTTTTGCTTTTTATTTCATTTCTTTTTCAACTTTACTTATACAGTATTTATATTATTACTTTGATATTGTTTGTATTTTAGTATATCTAAACTTATCTAATTTTAGTGCATTCTTTAGTTGTTTAGAGATCTTTTTAGATGTATTTTGTATGTAAATCTATGTGTTTGGTAGTTGAGATGATTTTAATGTTTGTTAGCTGAATTAATGTTTTTTTGTATGCAACTCTATGTGTTTGTTAGATGAAATAATGTATTTTGTATGCAACTCTGTGTTTGTGTTTGGGATCTTTTTACATGTATTTTATAACTCTATGTGTTTGGTAGATGAGAGAATTTTAATGTTTGTTAGCTGAAATAATGTTTTGCAACTCTATGTGTTTGTTAGATAAAATGATTTGTATGTTTGTTAGAAGAAATAACGTATTTTGTATGCAACTCTGTGTTTGTGTTTGGGATCTTTTTACATGTATTTTATAACTCTATGTGTTTGGTAGATGAGAGAATTTTAATGTTTGTTAGCTGAAATAATGTTTTTTGCATGCAACTCTATGTGTTTGTTAGATGAAATAATGTATTTTGTATGCAACTTTGTGTTTGTGTTTGGGATCTTTTCACATGTATTTTGCACTTTATGGTATGTTTGTTAGATGAAACAATGTTTTTTTTGTATACAACTATGTTTGTTAAATGGAATGGGTTTAATGTTTGCTAGATGAAATAAAAATAAAAAAATTATGCAACTTTATGTGATTCTTAGATTAGATGATTTTTATGTTTGTTAGATGCTATAATGTTTTTTCTATGCAATGTTATGTTTATGTTGGATGCTATGTTTGTCGAATAAAATAATTTTTTTTGTATGCAACTCTTGTTTGTTAAATGAAATGATGTGTTTTTTGTATGCAAATCTATGTGTTTTTGTATGTAATTCTATATGTTTGTAGATCTTTTTATGCAACTTTATGTTTGTGTTTATGTATGCAAATCTTTGTATGAAATTATTTACTTATCTATATATGTATTTATATTTATTTGTAATATAATAATATATATACATTATATTAGTTTACATATTTTTTATTTTTTTATTTTTTTTTTATTCTTTTTTTTATTTTCTTAATCGTTGTTTTATTTCATTTTTCATTTTTCATTTATTTTTAATATCAAAATTAAAAATTAATCAATATAATCTATTTTAATTAACTTTTTATCAATTAAATAATATCATAACTATAATAAAATCAACTTAATAAATATATAACCATAAAATTAATTCACAATTAAAAATAATCTATTTTATTTATTTTTTAATAAATTAAGTAACTTAATAACTATAATAAAGTAACCTAAATAAATACACTAAAAAAAATAAAATTAAACAACCCGCTTTGTTGTAACAACAACAACAAAGCACAGAGATTCGCTTTGTTGTAAGAACAACAAAGCATAGTTTTTGAGGCCATATGAGCTTTCACCTTCCCGTGGTTGGTCTTGTCATTAGAGATTCTAAAATCTCAAAGCTAAGAAAAGCTCTTAAATTTATAATTATATTTTTAATACATTAATAACAATAATATTTATTAAAATATAATTCTCATAAAATAAATTAAAAAATAAAATTATTTTATTTTAAAAATTATAATATTTAAGAATTACAATTAAATAAGTTTAAACATTAAATTACTTTATATCTATTATATTATATGTGTAATCATTGAATTTATTTTTAAATTTTGAAGTATTTAATTTTATTTTTAAAATTTGGAATATTAATTTAATTTTAAAAACTAAATTAATTAAAAAATTAATTTAATAATACAAATTTTAATTTTAAATTAACTAATACACAAATCAATATCATAATTTTAATTTAATGATACAAAAATTAATTTCATAATTTTAATTTAATGATACAAAAATTCATTTCATAATTTTTTAACACATAAATAAATAAAATTATTAAATAACCATTTCTATATTTGTTTTATTTTTAATTTTTTTTTTATTCCATTTTTTTCAACTCTATTTATATATAATATTTATATTATTACTTTGTTATTGTTTATATTTTAATGTATCTATACTTATCTAATTGTAATGCATTTTTTAGTTGTTATGTTAGAGATCGTTTTGCATGTATTTTGTATGTAAATCTATGTGTTTGGTAGTTGAGATGATTTTAATGTTTGTTAGTTGAATTAATGTTCTTTGTATGCAACTATATGTGTTTGTTAGATGAAATGATGTATATGTTTGTTTGATAGATGAGAGGATTTTAATGTGTTTTTGTATGTAACTCTATGTGTTTGTTAGATGAAATAATATATGTTATATGTCTTTGTGTTTGGCATCTTTTTACATGTATTTTGTAACTCTATGTTTATGTTTGTTAGATGAAACAATGTTTTTTTGTATGTAAGTATGTGTGTTAGATGGAATGGGTTTAATGTTTGCTAGATGAAATAAAAAATTTCTTATGCAACTTTATGTTTGTTAGATGGTATAATGTTTTTTCTATGCAATTTTATGTGTCTGTTAGATAATATTATTTTTATGTTTGTTAAATAAAATAATCTTTTTTATGCAACTCTTGTTTGTTAAATGAAATAAGTTTTATGTTTGTTGGATGAAATGATGTGTTTTTGTATGCAACTCTATGCTTGTGTTTGAAATTTTTGTACATGATTTTTGTATGCAAATCTATGTGTTTGTAGATTTTTATATGCAACTTTGTGTTTGTGTTTGTGTTTGTGTTTGTGTTTGTGTTTGAAATTACCTATATAACTTATATACGTATATTTATTTGTAATATAATAATATATATATACATTATATTATTTTACATTTTTCTTTTATTGTTTTTTATTTTTAATTGTTGTTTTATTTTATTTTTCATTTTTTATTTTTTTTAATGTCAAAATTAAAATTAATCAATATAATTCATTTTATTTAGTTTTTTATCAATTGAATAATATCATAACTATAATAAAATGGACTTAATAAATACATAGCCATAAAATTAATTCACAAGAAAAAATAATTTATTTTATTTATTTTTTAATAAATTAAGTAACTTAATAGCTATAATAAAGTAAACTTATTAAATGAGTAAGAAAAAATTTAAAAAATTAAACAAACCGCTTTATTGTAACAACAAAAACAAAGCACATAGATTCGCTTTGTTATAACAACAACAAAGCATAATTTTTAAGGCCATATGATCTTTTATCTTCCAATGGTTGGTGAGTAAAAATTCTAAAATCTCAAAACTAAGAAAAACTCTTACATTTATAATTATATTTTCAATACATTATTAACAATAATATTTATTAAAATATAATTATCATAGAACCAATTAAAAATCAAATTAATTTAATTTAAATATATAATATTTAAAAATTACAAGTAAATATAAGTTTAAAAATTAAATTACTTTATATATTATCTATTGAAAGTTTTATTTTAAATTAATTTAATTTTTAAAATTTTTAATATTGAATTAATTTTAAAAACTAAATTTTAATTTTAAAATTTATAGAGTTTAATAATACAAATTTTCATTTTAAATTAACTCATAAAAATTAAGCAAATTTTTTTGACATTTTACTTTATAGATGATCTTTTTGCTCCATAAATATAAGGTTAAGATAAATCTATTTAGATGGTCTTTTTACTTCATAAATATAAAGTTAAGATACATCTATATTGGTAATAATAAAAATTCAAAATATATTTACTCTAATTATAATATTTATTAGATTTGTATGAAATAAATATTAAAATTTTAATACTATAAATAAAAATATATTTTTAATACATTAATATTAATAATTATTATTAAAATATAATTATCATGAAACAAACTAAAAAATAAAATTATTGTATTATAAAAATTATAATATTTAAATATTACAATTAAAAAGTAAAAATTACATTTATCATATCTATTATATTTGTAACCATTGAACTTGATTTTTAAAGTTTCATTTTTCCAATATAAATTTTGATTTTGAAATTTAAGAATTTAATAATTAAAATTTTAATTTTAAAACTTATAATATTGATTTGATTTTAAAAACAAAATAAATGAATATGAAATTAAATTTTAATTTTAATTTTAAAATTTACATAATTTAATAATACAAATTTTAATTTTAATTTTAAAAATTAAATTAACTAATAAAAATTGAGCTAATTTTTCTTGTCTTTTTACTTCATAGCTTAAAATAAATATATAATAATAAATAATAAAATTTAAAATATATTTATTCTAATTATAAATTTATTAAATTTATATCAAATAAATATTAAAATTTTAATAGTATAAATAAGATTAAAATTTTGTAATTAATAATGAAACGAGTTTTTTATTAATGGTTTTAATATTAATTACAAAATTATTAAGTTTTGGAAAGAATGTTTATACATGTATGAAATTACATATCTATATTATTATAATATATATATACATTATATTATTTTACATTTTTTTTAATTCTTTTTTTGTTTTTAAATTGTTTTAATTTTTTTAAATTGTTGTTTTATTTTATTTTTTATTTATTTTTAACGTTAAAATTAAAAATTAATCAATATAATCCATTTTTTTAATTTTTTACCAATTAAATAATATCATAACTACAATAAAATCTACTTAATAAACAATATAATCATAAAATTAATTCACAATTAAAAATAATCTATTTTATTTATTTTTTAATAAATTAAGTAACTTAATAACGATAATAAATAATTAAACAACTCGCTTTGTTGTAACAACAATAAAGCACACAGATTTGTTTTGTTGTAACAACAACAACAAAGCATTGGTTGTAACAATAATAAAACATAGTTTTTGAGGTCATATAAGCTCTTACCTTATCGTGGTTGGTCTTGTTAATAGAGATTCTAAAATCTCAAAACTAAGAAAAGCTCTTAAATATATAATTATATTTTAGTACATTAATATTAATAATCCAAATTAAAAAAATAAAATTATTTAATTTTAAAGATTATAATATTAAATTATTTTATATCTATTATATTGATGATGATGGTGATTAACGTCCACTAAAACCAAACTTTGGTCTATCGGACCTAAAGAAACAAATTAATTAGTTTGCTTTAAAATTGTATTCCTATGCTCAAAGAGCTTGGTGAGGAGCGTCCCGAGCTCACTATAATTTTGACAAGTTAAAAGGCTAAAAAGGTCGGTATTGCAACAAAGATTATGAAACTGAGATCTAATGTGGATGTACGCAAGGCAGTGTAAGAGAAAGTGGTTTTCTTCTTCAATGTTCTTATTCTCACAAAGATGACAGATCCTTTCCACCCATGGTGTTTTAGTAACTCTCCAATGACCCGTTTCACTATGGAGCTCATGAGAGTTCGTTCTTATCCTGGTTATATTATTTTTTCTTTGAACTTGTTAGAACAAATATATGCTTTTGATCTTCTAGAGTATGGTTGATGACCTCCTTGTAATATCTTAATTTTCTTTTAGCCTCTAAACATTTCACAAAACACATTTTCTCTTTAAACTTAGAAGTAACAATATTTTTAATGTTATTAATATTTTGCAATGCAACATTTTCATCAATCTCCCAGTGGTTTAACCAAGCCCTAGTATCCTTATACCAACCTCGCTATACCAACCTCGCTGGAGTCTTAGGTGGTTTTGACTGGAATTAAAAACTAGCTTTGGAAGTTTATGGTCTCCCATGTTATTGATTTTGTGTTTGTACAACAAGAGCCTAACCAAAGAGCCTAGACGTCATGGCTAGGCTCTCGATAGAGGAAAGACCCACTTTTATAAGTAAAATAGGATAAGGTGTATTGCTTCTAATTTTGAGGTTATACCTTATAAAACGCTTATGGATTTGCTCAATCTTCCTCAATGATTTTCTAGAGATGTTGCAACCCCAAACCTCACAACCATACAAGATAACAAGAGTGACTAAAGTTTCAAAGAGGAGCTTCTTTTTATCCCACATCATAATGTTTGATATGTGTAACCATTGAATTTAATTTTTATTTATTATAATATTTTAAAGTTTTATTTTTACTATATAAATTTTGATTTTGATTTTTTATTTTTTATTTATTTTAAAATTTACATAATTTAACAATACTTTTTTAATTAAATTAACTAATAAAAATTGAACAATTCTTCATTTATAATTCTGAGTTTAAGATGAATCTATGCTTATATATAATAAAAATTCAAAATATATTTACCCTAATTATAAAATTTATGAAATAAAATTAATATCACAAATAAAATTAAAATTAATAATAAAAATGATTATAATTAAAATAATATTTAATGTATTTGTAACATTAAAATAAAGTTTTAATAATATAATTATAAAAACATTTTTATTTATAAAATAATAAAATGATTATAAGTAAAATTAATAATATAATAATAAAAACATTTTTATTTATAAAATAAAATTAAAATTACAAGTAAAATTAAAATTTATTAAGTTTGTAAAATTTTAATATTTATTAAGTTTGTCATATTTACATATTTAGATAAATAAATTTTAATTTTAAAATTAAAAACATATTAATTTTACAATTTAATTTTACATATAATGTAAATTTATTATAATATTTATATATATTTAAATAAATAAATTTCAATTCTAAAATTAAAAACATTATTATTAATAATTTTTAAAATCATAATTTTGTAAATTTATTATAATATTTATATATTTAGATAAATAAATTTAAATTTTATAATTAAAAACATTAATATTAATAATTTTTAAAATCATAATTTTGTAAATTTATTATAATATTTATGTATTTAGATAAATAAATTTAAATTTTACAATTAAAAACATAACTATTAATAATTTTTTAAATCAGAAATTTTTATTATAAAAAATAGATTTAATAAATATGTTAGTTACCATAATGATGACCATAGATAATCTTATTTCAGTGATTTTTGTAATGTGTTTTCCTTATTGTTCTTAAAAACTAAGTGAATTTTTATAATGATATCATAATAATCGATAAGTGATTTTTTCATAATTTTTATGATGATGATGGTGGTGGTGGTTAACGTCTACTCAAACCAAACTAAACTTTGGTCTAACCGACCTAAAAATAAGTGATTTTTTCATCATTTTTATACTATATCATAATTCTATTTATAAATATTTGTTAAAATTAGCACAAAAAATGTATTGTTTTATTTTAGTAGTTGTAACAAAATAATTTATAATAAACTAATGGTAATGATGAGATTAACCCCCACTAAAACTAAGGATAGTACTTGGTTTGGACTTTAAAATCTTGTTTCTCTGCTAAGAAGCTTTCCAAACTCAGAATACAACAAACTTTTATAACCTCCTACAATTTGGTTGACTTACAATTTAAAAAGTATATAAATAACAGTTTTTTTGAAAAATTAAAAGTGAAATTTCCGTAATATATATATATATATGTTATTTTATTAGTTTTAACAAAATAATTTAAGATGAACTTTAACCATTAATTCTTTAACTTAATTTAACTACATATATTTTTAATTCTAACAATTTTTATTTTATTATATATTTATAATTTTTAATATGTTTCTATATATTAGAGAAAATAATAATAATAAAATTATATATAACTTAATAACATATATTTTCAAATATTTAAAATTTCCATTTTCTTAATTTTAATATATATTTGTTTTTACATTTTGTATTATTTACATGTGTTTATCAATTTATATACTATTTAATTTGTATTATTTAAATAGATTATACAATATTTTATAATAATATGTTATTGGTTATATTTTAATATGTGATTTATTATGTGTTGTATTTGAGTGTGGGTTTTGTTGATTTGATATTGTTTAATATGTTATTGTTTTTTTAAATATCAAATTGACTGTTTGAAATTTGAAATCAATGTTTGATTGTTGAAATTGAAGATTTGATTTATATTATTATAAAAAAAAAAATTTAAATCTTTTATTAATTTTAATATATATTTTTTTCACATTTTGTTTGTGTTTTGTAGCAAGGTCATTGCAAGGAAAACCACTCAGGTTCGTTGCAAGCTCTCGAGGATGCCTTGAACAAATGGAGTCTCAAGAATAAGAGGCATATTAAGGATATGGAAACCAACATTTGTAGACGAGATCAAATCCTATCGAATTGGTGAACTAAGTAGTATGGTTGGTGATTCCGGTTCTACCAAAGCTCGTGAGATGCAATATACTCACAAGCCATCACAAATGATGTAAAGAACAAGTTTAAGGATGACCCTCAAGCTCTAAGTTTGCAAGCCCGATGTAACCTGTGTTAGTGTATGGTTTTTGTTTCCAACATTTTGTTACGTTGTTTTGGCTTATGTCTAGATGTAGCCAATGGCCTCCCCACTTATGGAATTTCTTTTGACATTGCTTATGATATTTGTCCAAATTACCATATTAAGAAAGAGTAGCATGAATTAACAAATTTTTTACATATAACCAACAAATCCTATCATAACTTTGGCTAGGTCCAATTTTAAGATAATTGTTGAGAGTTTTCTCCACTTTTATGGTGTAGCCCCTCCTCCTTTATAGCCTCCAACCACCACATGGATATATGGCTTCTAGAAAGCCAAATTCACATGGAAACATTGCTACTGAATTAAGCATCACTTTTAGTTTTAAAAACAAGACTTTGGTTATAATCTTATGAACACATTTACTTTCATGGAGACATAGAAACTCAATTAAGCATCACTTTTAGTCTTAAAAACAAGACTTTGGTTATAATCTTATAAACACATTTATAGAGTGCAATAGACTTGAAACCATCAAATTAGTTTATGATGGTTGTGAATTTAAAATATAGGATTATGAAATATTGATTAATTATAATTATCAAAACCAAAGTTCGCATTTATTTCAAATATCAAAATTTATTAATAAGTAAAATATAATTATCTTGATTACTTTTTAATAAATAGATAAAAATACATTAATATTATAATTATCTTAATTTTAATTTAAAATGAAAATCTTCTTAAAAATATATACACGGCTTTTTGAAACATTTTTGCACAAAAGAAATGTTGGTGTTCAAGCACACGCTGAGGACGCATACTCTACTATACTATTCCATTTGTCTTTTGAATACAAAATTTTAATCATAGTTAAAATATTACATTTAAAATTAATGTCACTAATATGTGAATGTATTCCTTCTATTATTTTTATCAGTTTTAATAAATAAACAATAATTTTTATCATAACTATCATAAATCAGATCTACTAATAAATACAAAATGTCAATGCAAAGCAAAGAAAATCTGCAATACAAAGATGAGATAAAAACTAAGCTATATCATTTTATTGCAACACAATCCTTAAAAATATAAGAGAAAAGCAAAACTATATCATTTTATTAACAAACAAAAGCCTATGATTACATTTTATTAACAAAAGTATATGATTATAAAAAATAAAAATAAAAAATCTATTTTAATTTTGAAAAAACAACCATTATCATTGAAAAATTTTAAAATTTATTTATTTTAGTTTTAATATTAAACTATATAAATTGAAAAATATTCATTAATTATTTCAAAATAAAGACTCATTTGAGTTATTTCAAAAAATCATAAAATTTTCAATTATTTACAAAATTATTGACACAACCTTTATGAATTCGATTAGTTCAGAAAGATCATAATTTAAATTTTAAATTAAAGTCTCCAATGATCTATTGTCAAAATCCAACAAGATTTCATATAAAATCAACATGATTCATGATAGATCATTTTGAACCATCTTTTTTTAAAATGTCTTTACGTGCACTCGCACTTTTAAAGGATCTATACGGATTTTACATGATGGATTCAAAAACTCCTGTAGAAATTATCAAATGATGATATAAAAATAAAGATGCCTTAAAAAGCTATGCATTCAATTATTTCAAAGGAAAATAATTCTCATTTGATGTTTTTTTTCAATTTGTGTTCATAACAAAGAGATGCGTGGAATTTGCCTCTGAGAAGTTTCTTCACCACATCAACATTTCGTATTTAAAATAAACCTTGTACCTTGTAACCACAAAAATGGCAATGCCTAAACCCTCCTTCACGTTCATCTACAAGAAATCCAAGACATTATGTTACTTTTTCAATTCAAATGCAATACAAGTCCATGAAAATGGAATGTGATCACTCATCAAGATCACATTATACTCTTGGGATTATGGCTTTCATGAAAAACATTGAATATTAAACTTATACAATTTCAAGATTGAAAAGATATGGCAATGCAAAAAGTCAGACATCAATAGAAAAACCTTGTTTACAACAAAGAACATAAATTAGCAATTTACATGTTAACAAATATATTCACATAATAAGGTATTTTAGTTGATTATGAAATGTGTATATCCCCAGAAAATGATCACAAGCATGCAAGCAACATGTTAAAATATATTATATTACCATATAGTTTCCATCACATTCAATTTACATTTTACAAATTATGGGAACACACTACAAAAAGAAAGCAAGTAAATTATTTGTATTACCTTGATTTCAACAAAAATGTAAATAATCCACTATTTAGTTATGCTTAAAAATGGATACATATCTCTCTCCTGTTTCTAGAGATGAGCTATCATTAATCTTTTGCACAAATAAGTGTTTGTAAGAAATATAGTTTTGTGTAATTATTACAAAATGATGGAGCGCAAAACTATGATGTATGAACTAGTGTACATGAAAAAGGACAAGAAAGTTACTTCTAACCTTGTCCAACCTTGATTATTGTGCTTTATGAAATTGGTAAGGCGAGTTCATCTTCAAGTTCAAGTATGCAAATGTGCAAGATATGTAAATGTAGCCCAACCTAGTGTAAACACCCACACAAACAAGATGCAAGATATGTAAATGTAGCCCAACCTAGTTTAACGAGTTACGCATTTAAGTGATCGAGTGCTAAGGATTGTAAGAAGGGAGGCATGGGGTCAAGTACCCAACCTTGATTATTGTGCTTTATGAAATTGGTAAGGCCACCACTAGGAGTTCATCTTCAAGTTCAAGTATGCAAATGTGCAAGATATGTAAATGTAGCCCAACCTAGTGTAAACACCCACACAAACAAGATGCAAGATATGTAAATGTAGCCCAACCTAGTTTAATGAGTTACACATTTAAGTGATCAAGTGCTAAGGATTGTAAGAAGGGACTCATGGGGTCAAGTACGAGAATATTGTGGGCCTCACTCGATGTCCATATTGGGTTTGGTTGCCAAAACTACAACTAAACGGTTTAACACAAATACCATTCTTGAAATGAAGGGAAGTATCCAAAGGGTTTCCTATGATGTGCATTCCATTGGATTAAATAATAATAATAAAAGAAAAAAGTGTAGCAAGTCGTAATTAGATAAAGATAGGAATAGTAAGAAATATCAATGCATATTGGTCATTGTGGTACACAACCATTCTCAATAGACTAAATACCACAAAGACGATAATTTGACCAAATATTTTCTCTAAGCTCTTTTGAAACGTTAGAAGCAAGTTTACATCAATTTTAATTCATCAATCCTTTTGTAAGTTAACAAATACAAAGTTTGTAGTGCCGGGTGCAGCAGGGGGGAGTCCTTTTGGACTCCAATGAACCAAAGGAATTGACCTTTTCTTGGGGAATTGGTAAAGAAACCAACAACCAAGTAGAACTCCATGTTTTTTATATGGATTTGGAGATTGCTCATAGTGGAACATAGGGTTTATCTCTTTGAGAAAGGCTCTGCTCTCTATTGTTTTTTATGAATGTGGCCAATCCTGCAAGATTGGGTGACATGAGAGGGGATGAATAGGGAGACATAAGGAAGATTACAAGGATCATGGGCCTCCTAAGTTTAAGGATCGAGAGTATGCAAGGAATTGTTGACAACATTAAATCATATATTGCTTTACAAGATGAAAAACAATAGATTATAAAGAACATTGTTGCAAGACAAGTGAAGCAAATTGCCAAGTTAGTCAACGATTTTGAGATGCATTTAACATCAATGTCTAAAGATGTTCATTCTGCAAAGGTTTAGTCAGTGGGATCCAAACATATAGAAGAGGACACAGTTCAATAGTCGAGCATCGTTGCAATGAAAAATTCCATCAGACAAAAACTAACAACAAAAAGGCAAGAACAAAGACTTGAAGGAAGTGAATTTGTAAGAGAATATGTTGCAAGATTTAAGTACTAGATCAAGTGCCTACATGAGATTTTATAAGTTGAATTCCTAATTATTTTGCACAAATCACTAGAAAGAATCACAAAGAAAAAGAAAACACAAAATTATTGGAATGAAACTTATTGCAGTAAGTCAAGTGTACAATTTCAAATAAATGAAACACTAACAACTCACTTTCTATCATACACAACTTATAACCATCTAAAAAGGCAATTCAAGGAATCAAAGAAAAGTCACATTGCATGATCCATCAATTGAAGGTGATAGCATCATCAAGATTGCAGAATTTGCTCCAAGCAAACTCCCTTAGAAACATCTCGACAAAATGAATTTACAAGAAGGAATAACTAGAAAAAAGAAAAGAAAAAATCAATACATAGTTATCCATGATGCCAAAAGAATGTTCATATTGGGAATACACCAATGAGCTCAATGCAACAATAAGAAAGATGAGGCCAATCACTACAAGGATAAAAAAACAATCGAGGATATGTAGGTTTGGTTTGAACCTAACAAAAATATTTCAAGTAAATTTCAACAATTAAACATTCTTGAACATTAAGAGATCCAAGCTACAAAGTGTAGGAAATGCATCATCTATAGATGGTTACTCCAGAGAGATGGTTTTTACAAGCTTTGATGATTGATGTTGTGACTCAACACATGCCTTTAAATAAGAACCAAAATCTTTAAATTCCATGTTTAATCCTCAATTTTGGTAGAAGTAAGCTAACTAATTTACATCCTAAGCCAAGCTCATAAAAAAGTAAAGCATAAATTACAACAAAGATCCATATGTCTCCAAGATCGAAGGAATGTAGGCATATCTAACCTAACACATAAACTACAATTTTGTATGTATGGATAGAGCCTACATAATCTTCTAAGCAAGCAAAGTCAATCTAATGGGATTTTACCATTCATCCCCCCTCCTTTTAAAAATAGGTGATTCAAAAAGTGCCTTGGAACATTAGGACCGCTATGAATGAAATCATAATAGGGCGGATTGCAATGATTGAAAAGATTTAGGCAATTGATGTGAACCTCTCAAGTCAGGGTGAGAACGCGGATGGACAATAAGCATGGACTTGTATTTAAGCCTTATGCTTTGTCAACTAAGTGAGTGATGGTGATGGTTGTCATGAGAGTGGGTGGACAATACTGTGTCATAACAATTTAGGGATCAATTTGCAGTAATTTTATGCTACTCTATGCATGTGAAGATAGAAGAATATTCAAGATCAGATTTCAAATGTTGGAAATAAATCAAATGAAGCTAAACCTCTAGAAGTACTCTCGATAACACATTGCACTTGCCTAGGAGGAGAATGAATACACGGGGTCTTCACTTGTTTACCAATATCCTATCACGTTAGTTCATATTGTGGGTTTTAAAATTATAAAAAATCAAACCAATATATTGCAGGTATTGGGGGGATGAGGGGTTTAAGGTGGGGGTGGGTAGGGTGGTTTACAAGGATTGAGGTATAAAATGGGGCAGGGAGGAAGTTTTAAGTATTGGGAGGGGGTTTCAACAAAAAGAGTTTGGGTCAATATCTCTCGAAATTTAGGGTATTCTTTAATATCCCACGATCGCACGTGCTATGTGAGAGGTACACTAAGTGAAGTCCCCATGAATGAATACAATTGAAGAACATTGAGGCCTATATAGTCAAGGCAGAGAAGAGATACAATGTTAAACATTCTTCTTGGAGCACTAGAGATCGGAGCAAAGATCCTTTCATCCCATCTCTGACCACCGACTACATTTACTAGCAAGGAGAGCATTGGAAGCCTAATGCACGTCAACTACCATGGTGCAAATAGTCTTTTGGTAACCAGTAATAGTCTTTTTGGTAAGCAGTAAAAGATTTCATAGCTTTTTGATTCCGTGAATGTTAATGATCTAATACATAGTAAATGTTTGATGGTTCCTTGATTTATGTTTTGATTCCTTCAATCACTCATAAATGCAAGCTATTGTTTTCCCTTTGTTACAAATATCGACGATATATTGCCGACATCGCAATATGTCGCAAGGCTAACTACGACGATAAATCGACGAATATTGCGCTCGAATTTTTGGCTATATATTCCTATTTTATCGCAATATTTTCGTGATTTTTTGCAAAAAATCACGAGTCGACCTGAATGTATCCGTCGGCCCACAAGTTCACTTAGAAAACCAATTTTTGGGGTTTTGTATTACTCATTTGCAAATTGAACAATGTTGGAGGGGAGCCTTGGAGGAGGCCATCATTTTGCATTGGCCAAGGAGGAGAAAACATCTCATTTCATTTTGCAAGGGTGCACTCCCTTATCACTCTTGTCCAAGCTCTCTTAGTTAGTAGCATGCACCTCATTCATCTTTAGCAAAAGAAAGCATAACTCATCATGCATACACATTCCAGGAAGGGTGTCCTCTCATTTGCATGCATGATCAGCCAGTAAATGAGGGGCACATTAGGGATTGGAGCCCTATATAGTCAAGGCAGAGCAGAGATATAGGGTTAGACATTCTTCTTCTAGCACTAGAGACCAAAAGCATAGGCTCTTTTATACCATTTTGACCACCAATAGTATTTACTAGCAAGGAGAGAATTGACAGCTTGTGGCACGTCAACCATCATGGTGCAAACAGTCTATAAGTTTTTTATTATACTTTGTGTTAACTTTAAATCAACATTTTCATTATTCTATTCATGCAAAATAATTAAATATATATTTATCAAAGAAAATCACAAGTAGATTTGTGAAAATTGTTAAGTAGAAATATTTAAATGGCAAATTCTTTTGCGTGCATATGATATATTTTACCTTTGCATGCTTAGATTTGTTTATCTTACACCTTAAATATGCCTTATCTCTTTTGACCATACAAGTGGTAGGTTTTCAATAGGACAGCCAGGTACAAGCGTATGAATATCTTCTCACTATCCTAAAGTCTTCAAAGCAGCCCCCAAAAGATCATTTATTCGTTGTTTTTTAGGCCTAGTTTTCAATCTAACTTGTAGCCTTTTTTGTAAGACAAATAAAAAAGGGTTTTGCAAGGATAATCGGCAGTTCGGTGGCAGTCTTTGCATAACTATATGCTGTTGTTTTGCAGCCATTTTTCTGCATGTTTGGACAGTCCCAAGGAAGCCCTCAAGGATTGGCATTATTCCTTAAAGTTTTGCAGTCAATCGGCCTATACTGGTCCAACCCATAGTCCCCCTACCCCGTACCTTGTTATTCATTTGTTAGTTAGTTGGCTCACAACCCTCATTCAAACTGAGGCCAAAATGGCCAGTCATAAAAGCAGTAAGGGCACACATGCATAAAATTTTAGTGGCAGTTGTAGTGAGGAATCCATGTCCATGCATGGAGGACAATTTACTTGAGTTAGAGGGTGCCATGCTTAATGCATGCAAGTGAGATCAATTCAAGTGGGCAAAGTTGGATTAAATATTAAGCTAGAGAGCGCATTGACCATGCAAGTAATCTTCAGTGCAGGGGCACACTCTCATCACTCTTGCCCAAGCTCTCTCTGTTAGTAGAGTGCACCTCAGTCATCTTCAGCAAAAGGGAGGATCACTC
>LPNX010344601.1:12531-104086 GCA_001517045.1 Pseudotsuga menziesii | reverse complement strand
ATCATGCATACACATTCTAGGAGGTGCACACTCTCATTTGCATGCATGATCACCAATGAGTGAGGGGTGCATTAAGGCTTGAAGGCATATATAATCAATCCAGAGCAGAGATACGGGGTTAGACATTATCTTCAGAGCACTGGAGACTGTTGCAGAGACCCTTCATCCCCATTGATGACTACCATTTGCATTTATTGGCAAGGAGAACTCATCATGCATACACATTCTAGGAGGTGCACACTCTCATTTGCATGCATGATCACCAATGAGTGAGGGGTGCATTAAGGCTTGAAGGCATATATAATCAATCCAGAGCAGAGATACGGGGTTAGACATTATCTTCAGAGCACTGGAGACTGTTGCAGAGACCCTTCATCCCCATTGATGACTACCATTTGCATTTATTGGCAAGGAGAGCATTGGCAGCCTGTTCCATGTCAACCATCATGATATAAACAGTCTTTTGGTAATGAGTAATAAAATTTTGATCATGCTTTGTGTTAGCTTTTTGTTTTCGTGAATGTTGATGATCTAATCTATAGTAAATGTTTGATGGTTCCTTTTCTGTTTTGATTTCTTTAATCACTCATATACGCATCGTTTTTTTTCCATTCCTTTTGTTCCAGTCAAAAAATCCTAATATATTGTCTCAACCTATCTAAACTTGATATTCACAATTTACCCTCCCTTCTGAACTGTTTAAAACAGTCCGAGGGGAGATATCAGCACGCTGTTTTTCTTTATATTTCAATCAGATTTGCAGACCAAATTATAGTATGCAACAGTCAGGGACACCCCCCTTGGATTGGAAAAGCACCAGTACAAAAAAGGAGAGGCACCGCACCGTTACAGAGCTAGGAAGCCTATACTTATTGGGCGGATCTGTGGGTGCAGAACTGCGTGATAACATGAGGTTACAGCCTTGGAGTCAGACCACATAATGATCAAGAGACACAAAGATGAATCTGATGCATAACACTGACAAGAATAAATGAGAGGAAATTCTACAGAATCTTTTGCTAAAGCATGATCACTGGCTAATGTTAAGTATGACAGTTAGGAGAAACAGATGCGCCATTTACAGTCAAACTCAGAAATTTTATGAACCATTGGTAGCATATAATGACTCCATAAAATTAATGTGCAAGGCACATTCTTATAACAGATTTTCCAGTATGGCTTAAGAGCATTTCCTGAAGTATATGCTTCAGAATGATGATATTCCAAATTTATCTTAAACACTGTAATACTCTTTTAGGCCTGTTTTCATGCCTGAGTATTCCTTTGACCAAATCTATACTTCTTCACATAGTAACTGATAACAAAACGACAATATAATATCCTTTCCAGAGCTGAGAATTTTGGTGGCAGCTTTTTGGATTGAATGGATACCTCACCCCCAATATGACCAACAGTAGTGGAGCAATATCATCTTCCCAACGTGTATTTACTGCAGCTAGACTTGATTTTCTCTGGTATAGATCACAGCAAACCTTCCTTATTCAGCTTGGCAGTCATTACCACTTTATGGAGGCAAATCCATACTTACTTTTGGATACAACAGACTTGCAGGATACTTTAGACGTTCAAGTGACAAAATCCATGACATAAGCAACTGCAAATAAAGTTGTGAGCATCTTCAGCCAGTCCTTAGTAAGAACAAAACTACCCAACAATGATACAATTCCTAAATTCAATTTGGATGATCATTGATGGTAACCCTAGTGCATTGACAACACTTAATGATGGGAGAAATTCGCCAAAACTCTTCTAATAAACTACCTGTGGAAATCATGCAACATAAGGGTCTTACTCGATCCAAAGTTGTCATTTTGAACAGGGAAGGAGTTCTGTTTTCAGCCTGTACCAGCAACTTTTACCCTCATCTTTAATGTGCTGTAATGCCTTTATGTAGAATTGTGAACATGACAGAGATATGAGATGCACTATCTCACTCCCTTTATGTGACTTTTAGGGGAATTTCAGTTGTTTTTACTTGGTACCTCAACCCCAGCATAATTGAAGACTATTTGGATCTGTTCTGAGACAGATTGGCAGTGACAGGAAAGGAACTACTACAGAACAGGTTTAGAGCTACTTTAGCTTTCAATCAGCCAGCAGTTAGGGGAGTTACACTCTGTTCCTCCATAACATAAGGGGCATCCTAGTTGTAAAATATCCCAGGCCAATTACAAGTCTGAAAAACAATGTCAAAGAGTTTGAAATGGAAGCATCCAAGGCACTATTTAAGAAAGAAAGGGCACACAGTCCTACTACATTCCATCCAAGAGAGGTGTTTTGGCATAGTCTAAACCCTCAATGCATCAAGAAGAGAAAAAGCGTTCCACCTATTGACGTATCTGCGGTGGAAGTTGAGGCTGATCTAGGAGGAGCATTCCATTGTTTTGGCATATTTTAAGAAAATATGGTTGCTTGGTACATGGATCAAATACTATCTTGCACATGTATCCATACCAAATCCACCATTTAAGGATTTAGTTGGATTAACCCCTTGATTCGAGGAATGTCCTAGCTTTAGGGAAAGCATCTAACAGTCAGCTCATGTTCCAAAGCTTGGGGAAGTTATTATTTGAAGAGTTTTGAGGACGCTTTGCCATTATAAACACATGGGCAATGAGCGCCACCTTTGATGAATTTTATTAGCATGAATGGAGAATGCCCTATTCTCAGTGAAGACACTTGGCATTCAAAGGAGGGAGGGATGTCCATCTCTTAGAGGTCCTTAATTGTCATGTACACCTAAATGTGTAGATCTAGTAAATCTTCTGTAAATATTCTGTAAATCTTCTGATCATATCTGGAGAAAAGAATGGATCTAAGAAGTGGAAAAGTTATTAATTATAATTCCATATAGATATGGCAAAGTATTTTATTATAATTCCATGGAGAGATTTGTGGATTTAGCACCACAATTATAATTTTATATTGTAAATTGTAAGGAGATCAAGTTATACCTCTATGTAAAGGGAAGCTCTCTCCATTTGTTTCTCATGGTTGAATTGATAGGGAAAGCCCCTCTAAGCCTAGTTGAACATCATGTAGGTAAAAGTGAAGGTACAAGCATGTATATATGAGGCTCTCTTCATCCATCTCTTTCATCTTGGAAATCATTCTAAGCCCTCTTTGTTTGTATTCCTCGACTCCAAAACCCTTGGATTGGCATTGGTCTTAGCAACACGCCATCCACTTCAATCTAAAGGATATCATAGATTTACTTAGGGAAACCCCCTTGAGCCAAAGGAGAGCCAGCCTAAAGGAAAAGCAACAGTTGTTGTGGTGAGACTGAAGAGCCTTCCTAAGTTCCTCTAATTCTGAACTCATGTTATAGGGCTTTGCAACTTGAAGTGCAGGTTTGGGAGGTAACACCTCCCACCAAGATTTTTTCTCCATCAAGGTTTCTTGACCAATTTTTCTACATGTAGCCTACTGGAGGAAAAATATGCTAGCAAAAATCCACTTGCCTTCCACTCTCTCTTCTCTTGGGATTTCCACACCATGTTTTTTACATGCCACCTTCTAAAGGATAAATCCGTTGGGAAATGTCTACTTGTCTCTCTCTCTCTCTCTCTTCCAAGGTTTTCTACAATGAGTTTTCGGGAATCTTACTTCTAGCTCAAAATCCCACTCCAAAATGAATGGCTTGCTTGTTTTCTTCCTTTGATCAATAGAAACTAACATTTCATTGCTCGGTGACTTGACTTGTGCTTTGCTCAGCATTTGCCAAGATGGGCAACTAACTCCTTTTTCAAGCAAAGGCCTCCTTCCTTTGTCGACCATAGGCTACACAGAAAGACAATTTTCTACCCCTTTTTATCGATGATCCCATACTTAGCTAGTTCACACTTTATCATGTCAACATGATACTATGTTTCGGGAGATGTAACCTTATCTTTGCTCAATGTTTAGAAAGTTAGCCCACTAGCACCTTCACCAAGCACTAGATTGGCTACGCTTATCGTGCAATAGTACATTAAGCATTACTCATCTTCCCTTTCTAAATGTGTTCTAACTTAAACGATTTTTTTTGCTTTCCATTATTGGTCCTTTTGCTCTATCATTAAAATAGTCCCTTTGCTTAATGAGAGTTGAGAACTCCGTTTGCTTATTTTTTGCTAAAAGCAAAGAAGGCAATTTTCACCAAGCATTGCATCCCACGATACTTTCCTCAATGAACTACCTCTATTGATTAATGCCTCGTAACCAAATTTGTAATTTTTTGCCTAGAATAATGCAATAACAACAACGGGTGCCATGTGCAGTAAAAACATTTGCCTGGAAAAAATGGCTTTTATTGTCTGATGGCATGACTAAAACTGGGATGCAGGGACGAGGAAACGTAAAAATGGCATATGCAAAATTACCCCCCCAAATCTTAGGAAACATTGAAGGGTACAACGAGGTCTTTAACTTAGGAAATAATAATAATTATAAGGGACCCCACCAAGAATGTTTTTAAATTTTATGATACACAATATAATAAATTATTAATTCAATTGACTGTTTCTTAATTTTATAATTTATAGACTGTTTTTTTTAAATTTAATTGACAGTTTTTAAATTTAACGATAACAAATTTTAAAAAATTAAAAAGGGCCTTCACAAAGGGGGTCTAGTCTATCTAATGTTACTGTTATGCTAACAGTAATATTGGAAAGATCTGACACTTGTGCGAAAGGCTTGTTCGGCATTAACCCTAAACCCATGCCCTGAAATTTTGAAACAAAATTACTAACCCATGCAAGCCCTAGAATGATTGGATGCGACCTCAGCTTCGGTATTTGCAGTGAAGATGCGACCTTGACTCATGTCAAGAGAAGAGTCGGCCTCCCGTGATAGTGGACTTGCAATGCAACGACGGTCTTGCAGTGGAGACCTACCACAACCTATACAAACTTCGAATAGAGCTTCAAAACAAAAAGTCGGACACCAATGGAGAATAAAACAAAAGCGTGGCTCCTGTATGCGAATATCAGTGGAGATTGGAAAATAAAACACGGTGCCCAAAATGAAGAAAATAAAAGCTAAAAGTTTAATACCCTCCTGAATGGGCCCTTCACAAATATGGAAGACGAACAGGTGAAAAAAAGCAGAGGGAAAATGAAATCCGAGGGAAAACAAGCCGGACACGTTTCCGCCTTTAGAGGAAACGACCCCTCTGTGTGTTTCCCATCATTTCTGGATTTGGGTACAAGGTGGAAACATACCCAAACTCGTTTCCTAGTTTCTCAAATGCGTGGGAGCAAGGAAACTAGTTTCCGGGGTCCAGAAACGCGTACCCGTGTAACACTAGTTTTCTTCTAGGAGGTCAAAGGTTCAAATCTAGAGGGGGCTGTTGTATGTAGTATGTACACCTCTGTAGATTTTAGCAGTTACATCACTGCACAGAGAGGGGCCTCTTGTCCCATAAACAAGGGGGTCTCATACACCAAATTGGTGTCTAGCTTGGCTAGAACCTTAAAAATAGAGTAGTATTATAATTTATTACTATTATTAGGAATTAGAAAAACAGTGTCCACTACATTACCATATTATAGCGTAGTAACTAACAAAGCAAGAAATGCATTAACATAACATATGCAAAAATAAACAAAAAAGATAGCCACAAACCTACCAACAATAAAAATATTCATAAAATTGCTATAAAGGAACTTGGGATGACAAACATAAACTACAAACCGATACCACATCTAGAAAACTAGTTTATTCTATGGAATACATAATGTTTTATTGCTACTATTGGAACAACAATGAAACTGCACTGATTAACACTAGAAAGATCAACTATCAAACTCTAGCCACTAAAAACTATTAACATATACCATTCGGCGTTTAAGACAGTTAAAGTAGGAGTATAGTTACCACAACCTGCTCAATCAATTGCATTGTATCTCGTCTTCCTTTGAAAGCATTACTTATTATCATATTTACTGTGAGCACAGCTCAAAGGCTGACCAAATCACAAATATTGACACCAGACTTGCTCAAGGTGTTCTGAAAACTCAGGATGGATTGCCTTATTATCCTCCCCCATGATAAGTGCACAATTAATTGAAGACGGTCCTTCATAGCCAAAGAAAGATCCAACAAAATTATGGTAGGCATATTAGACAGTAGGAATGCAATGTAAAGTATTGTTAGTCCTGACAGTATTTATAAAACTTTATAAATACAAAGTATAATGGAAGGATTTTGGGGATGTAGTTTTGAAGCAACAATTACTCTGGATTGTACATGCCACATGGGTTGTAACATCGAGGACTGTAGATTATTGGAATGCTGCATGTAGCTGATAAAAAGTTCTGTAAATCCTTCCTTTTGATATAATATAAGGACACTCGATCTCGTTAAAAAAACAGTAAAATTATCAACCATCACAAGAGAGACATGGTGTTTATGGGAACTCAAACACCATGAGAAAGCCCACTAAAAGCTACGAGTACTTAGCACTAAGAGATTCAGATATTACATATGGTTCAATCCCTAAAACATCAATTGAAATCTGAAATATCATACCTCAAGCTCATACAGGATTTTTACAAAGAATAGCATGGTAACCTAGATCTCAACCAAAATTCTCTATTTAAAGGTAGGGCTTAGCTCATCAACATCCTTATTGTGAGGAGGGAGAATAACTGAAAGAAAGTGACATTAGAGGAACACAAAGTGTCAAGACATTCTAAGGCCCTTCCAAGGACTCTATCCATCCCGCCCTTATCAATCAGGAGAAATTTAGATATCAAGGACCTTTAGTTTTGAAAATATTAAGGCCTATGGATGATATGATTAAAAGGTAGCAAGGCCTTTCTTTTAATGGTTGTCCAAACCCAATGAAATAGAAAGGAATGGAAGTGGCACAAACTCAAAGAAATCATAAGGAAAATCATGGAAGAAGTGGCTCATTAGGCGGGCTAGGCATATTAGGCATGTTGTTAAATAAACATTTTGTAAAGTCAAAACTCAGTTTCCTAGGCAATGTATTTACTTAAGACATGGCAAGCCCCCGATACTTTAAATATATGCATACCTACTTCAAGTGAAGAGTAAGGCCCCATTGCTCTAGGTCATAAAGGGAAGGTAGGTCTTATCACGTCCTGGGTCAGCCAACCCAACACTCCCATTTTCATTGGTTGCACAAGCTCTTACATGAGATCAATCCTTCCTACATCGGTCAACCTGTTCAAGATCACAGGCAATTGATTAAGGCACATATCTGTGTAAAAGAAATAGAGCTTGAGGTTACATTCAAGTCAGTAAAATAAGTTGTATTAATGGAAATAAGTTGTTGGCATTACAATACATAAGGCCCTACAAAAAAGGGATACACGTTTGCTATGCTCAAATGCTTTATTATGCACACCCAAAGCCTACGCAAATTATAAACAATGTCATGTAGAATTGTACAACATTATTGTAAAAACTTCCTGAAACGAAAAGTAGAGTGCACATAGTGGAAATGGAGTGGAATAAGAAGATTGACGAATCAATATAGTTGGTTAGGATGAACAAAATAGCTAAATAGAATCGATCCAGCCCGCATTAGTTAAACATTTAAATAGTTAATTAGGTGACCTACTAAATCATGGTGCATAAGTACCTGTTCCATGTGAAACCACTTTTTGACAGTAGTTATATATTTCGACAAGACTAAAATGTGATTCTCGGTCCAGTCTCTATATATTTAAATTTTTTCTATGGATTTCTAACAGGGATAGCTGGTGCATATATCATCATGGGAGTAGCATTATATAAAGGATCAGTTTATGATCTTGTGTTGTTTGAAAATAGAAGAGGTTGATAAAGTGCTTCCAGTCCCACACTAGCATTTGTAGTAGTCATTTTGGTGGTCAAGCTATTGACCAAGAAATATTTTACATGTGCTATTATAGTTCAACTCTGGTTCATGGTTCTTATTCGTTTGTGTATAAAATTTAAATGCTTCATATGCCAAGAGCACACACTTAGATCAATGCACAAGTTGAAATATTGTAGTCGATTGCATTACCTTAGTTATTCTCTCAATGAACTAATTGTCACTACTTGAACTCCATCCTTGTAGCCAAATAAATCCATATCACTGTGATGATCTATTTCACCAAGTGGGCAAAGGTTGTGGCATTAGTCTCCATTAGAAGGTCTACCAGTGACCTCTTCACCTTTAACAAAAACATTTGCATATAATTTTACATTCCATAAGTGGTCACCATTTACCATAGTCTATCCATCTTAATGATGAAATGTAAGAACTATGCCACAACTTCCATATTACCCATAATGACTTCCTCACCTTATTGTTTTTAAGGCAATCACTAATCAGAATCCAGTTGTAATGTTACAATGCCCTAATCAAAAGCAATTTATGCAACAACGAAAAATATGGGAAAGAGAATGACTTAAACATGTGTGCTTCAAACTATATAAATTAAAGTCTTAATAATATAAAAATGGAATGTGGGATGCGCTCGAGAGGCTCCCGAGAATTTATATCCAAGGGAAAAAATAGCAAAAAAGTGGATATGCATTAGTAACTAGTTAACTGTTAATCAATTCGAGAGAAAAATATTTGTTTGCATAGTTACATGGTTGGAGAAAATTCAAATTATACATCAGCATTACACACAAAAGAAGAGATAATAATAAATATAATAAAATAAACTATGTAAACGACATTTGATTGTCTGCAAAATGAGAAAATGGTTCACTAAAGGGATTTTTCTCCCTGACACTAAAGATAGCCAACTTGTTAATGTTCACTTCACAAATGACACCTTCATCACCATCCTTGAGGAGAATGAAAAGACTTAAAGTTTGGAGCGTGTTATCCCCATATTTGCATAGAGTGTTTACTTGGGGTTTTCAAGAAGGTTCTGGTTCTGTTGTGAAGATTTTGGACAGTTTGAAGCTGTGAACAGCAGTAGTGAATGTCCCCTTTATCAGATATGGAACACTACCTACAGAGCTGTAGCAGCAAATAGTAAATAGCTCTAGGCAATTTTGAGGCATGGTTCCACTCTATAACTACAATAAAGAGGAGTGCGAAGATAATATGGGCAAAATATCAGGGCTATCAAAACAGCAAGAAAGCATATCCAAGCATACATCTCCTTGTAGTTTGTAAACCTGTGTAACATTAGTGATAAAGTTAGAGGAAGCCTGAAGGACATGATTGGTTGATCACTCTTCACCTCAGCTGGTCGCATTGGCTAATATTGGCTTGCTTTATGATGATATCATTGCATCAAGGTTAACTTGCAATTCTGGACTTTATGTTGAAAATGTGACAGACTAGAAACTTCTGCCGACTCATGTCAAGAGAGCTATTGCTGATATAAAGGTCCTAGGAAAGCTCATTCTTGCTGGATGAAAGATGTTATTAAGGCATACCCGAGTGAGGAATAAACTCAGCAATTTGTTCTACTGGGAGCATGAAATTAGCTAAGACCTAGAATACAAAAGTAAATGCAATAGCAGCTAATTAAAGCAGTGAAGATCACTCCATTTTTTTTACTACACCTGCATACAGTCCAAGTTATATGATTGTGAAGGAAATTACTCAGCTTTTGATAAGATGTATGGCAATTGGTTTGGAACAACGATGTACGCCTATTGGTTGGGGACAACAGCCTTAATCTAACATTCATCTCCCAGTTTTGAAGCTTTGATTTGATAGAATACAGAGGGTTTCTTTTAGGGTGTTTCCACTCCTTGCACATGCTTCTAGTTTGAGAACACTTTGCTAATAAAAATGCCAATCAGCTGATGTTTTATTTGGACATCCTTAGAGTCCGTCCCATCTAATAAGCCAGGTTGAAGAGCAGCATTAACACACAGCATTCAAACAGTGTTCCAGGACAATGATCACCTGTAGCATTCCATTACACTGGGTTGGTTATTGTGAGAATCAATTATGGACAGAATGTGGATATCAGTGGTTTAGCAGGAGTAGTTTCCTTGTGTGGGACAGGTGGTGGACTTTGGTCAGTGGAAGGAGGCAATTGGAAAATGGTTGCAGGTTTAATTGATCAGGCAAAAGTTTCTTTACATCTCCACAAAGACATTGCCTCAATTTCATTAAAGGAAAGAAATATGAAGTAAACTCTATTGATAAGCAAGTTAATTACTGTGAAGTTGTGGTTGTGGTGATACCTCTAGATGAGATCAAAACAATCTTTGAATTTATCCCAGCATCTCAATTCCAGAGCGACTTCTTTACCACACTTATACAACATTTGTCAGGGATCTCTTAAATCCGGTATACTTCGGATTTTCGTCTACTTCTAGCCTCCCTGATCTAACAGGCACTGTAGAAGTACCGGATCCGCCATTTTCATGATATCTGTAATACCCTGGTTTTGACCCCATGGTATTGAAATTGTACATGATGTATATATTGTGATGAATCATGGCAAGGAGCTCAAGTCCAAGGCCTTGCCATTGATTGATGTTTTGTGTATAGGTGATCAAGGTTGATACCTATGGTTATGGTGCTAAGACAGGCACAGTACATTTTGATGCATCATGTAATTATACAATTAATAAAATACCACAACTAGCTATGGGACTGCGACGTGAATGAGATGGGGGCATGATTCCACAAGGGATAGGGTGGGGAGTTAGTCAAACCCTTGAGCCTCAGGGTGAGTGATTGCGGGTTCAATCCTCACAAAACCTAGTCTAATCAGCAGAGAATCCTTTGCTGATTTATCGTCCAAGTCACCCAAGCGGATGCGAGCTCGGAATTAAATCCTTTTGGATAGAAATTTCGCGCCTACTGGCCAAGTTAACTACTTTGCTAGTTGACGCTGCGAAATCCTTGTTGACCGTCGGATCAGTGTCCCCACCAGATCAACGGTGGACTCCAAGTTTCGTAAAGCGAATTTGGATAGAAATTTTGCGCATGCTAGCTGAGTTAACTGACGTGCTAGTTGACACTGCAAAATCCTTGTGGGTCGTTTGATCTGTGTCCCCACCAAATCAACGGTGGACTCCAAACTTGATGAAGCGGATTTCATAGGAATTTCGTGCACATGAAAAGTTTGTTAAGTCGCGCTAGTTGAATCAACGAAATCGTTGTGAGCCGTCGATCTGTTTGACGGTCGATCCCAACCGTAGATCTATTCAAAAGTTACCCATTTGTTAACCCATCCACCCTAATTCGTCCCTGTGCTTGATCATTCAATTTTCTTGCAGGAAATTGGTTGAGGCAGTTAATGCCTTAGGCAGAGCAAGGCATGGCAGTCCGATTGCTTGTCTGAGCAAGCCTGCAAATCTGCAGTCTGGGAAGCCACATTCTTGCTTTTGCAGCAAGTAAGCACGTGATGTGTGCCAATTCGTCATTTCCCTCAATCGGGGAAGGGTTTTGCTGTTGTTCCTCGTTGTGGGAGGACACCATTCTATCATTCGCCATTCGATCATACACAATTGGATCATTATGATTAGTTGGTTCATGAGCATTGTTGCTGGTTCACTACCCTGAGTCGCGGAAGAAAGGTTCAGCTGTGTTTTTGCTGAGTGAATGGGCAGTGGAGATCTCTCGATTTTATAAGAGTGTGATCCTCTATAGTTTCCCCAGTGTTGTTGTCAGTGGTTCATTGTTTAGAATGGTTGTCTTACTCTCCTAAGTGGCGGAAGGTGTTTCCGCAATGGTCTCCTCTTTTACAGAGTGAGTGGAGCCTGTTTTGGTTGTGTTTACATTGTGGACTATTGTGATGTGCATCCCTGTTTTGGTCTGAAAGACTTAGGAGTGGCAGAGGCCCAAAATTGGTTGATAAACCTAGTGAAGAGATGAACCTCACAGATAGATCAAGAGGGGTTGGCAGATCCTTTATGCACACCTGGAAGAGCACTTGAAGTGAAGGTATGGCATGAGATAACTGTGTAGTAGTGAAGAGAATACTTCTTTATGTTGGGTGTGTAGGTATTGTGATATGCCAAGCTGGATAGATCTGGTGTAGGTGTCCATAGCTCTGTGGTTGAGCTCACTAGCTTAGCAATTATACCTTTCCATTGCCTTAGCAGCCTTAGAAACCCAAATGTTGGTTGGTTTGGCTGAGTTGTGGTGAGCATTTGACCAAGTGTGGGTCATTGCCTTGACAGCCTGTGAAACCCATTTGGATATTGGCTTGGCTGTGTCTTGTTGTTCATGTTGGCCATGTGTGTGATCCTTGGCTGGATAGTCTGAGAAACCCAACTGTAGGTTGGTTTGACTGTGTTTTGATGTGTGTTGGCTATTTGTGAGCCTGTTGTTCCCTAGTTCCTTGTGGAAATCATACCCACCTCGGGGGTGGCAGTGTGTTGAGAGATTAATGAACACACTAGCCTATGGTTGGATGGAATGTTGCAGCGACATAGCTAGTTGCGGGACAGCTTCATCTCCAAGATAAGTATTCTATGTTATTCTGTTTATGCAATATAGTTGCTTGTGAATGAATTACTGAATGAATGAATATGATGAATGCTTGCAATGTTTCAGTAGAATTTACAGTGGATGAATGTTCCTACATTTGTATCTATATGTGCCTTGTATGTTTAATGCATTTCTGCTTTTGGTCATGGAGGCTAGAAGCCTGGTTACAGGGCCAAAAATGCAGCTAAGGTAAGAAATGTTGTGTTTCTGCACCCCGGGATCCACCTGCTGGAAGCAGAAAAGTTCTAAGGCAAAAGTTAACTTTCCGATTCCCGAAGTCCGAGGTCAGAAAGCGGAAGTCGGAAGTGCAGGAAAAGGCTAAGGTCGAAAGTTAAGTTTTCTGATTCTCGAGTTTCGAGGTCAGAAGGGCAGAAGTGGAAGTGCAGAAGGCAGAAGAACCGTTAAGCATTTTCGTCGAACTTTATGTTTCTGACTTCCAAGTTTCAAGGTCGGAAAGGCAAAAAGCGGAAGGCAGAAGGCGGAAGAGCCGTTAAGTGTTTCCGTCGCACATTAAGTTTCTGATTCCCGACTTCCGAGGTCGGAAGGGCGGAAAGTGGAACTGCGGAAGGCGAAAGGCGGAAGAGTGGTTCAATATTTTTGTCACACATTATGTTTCTGATTTCCGATTTTTGAGGTAGGAAGGGCGGAAAGTGGAAGTGTGGAACGCGGAGTGCGGAAAGGACAGGTTCAGTGCGGAAAACGTGTTTCCGGTCGCATAAGGGATTTGTCAAGGGCAAAACGACTATTACAGTGGTTCCTAAGCCCCAAACTGAATGTTGAAGAGGGTGTTAACGCCCATACCCTATGTTTCGAAAGGAGAACAAGGGTTCTTGAAGACGGAAGAGCCGTTAAGTGTTTCCGTCGCACATTAAGTTTCTGATTCCCGACTTCCGAGGTCGGAAGGGCGGAAAGTGGAAGTGCGGAAGGCGGAAGGCGGAAGAGTGGTTCAATATTTTTGTTGCACATTATGTTTCCGATTTCCGATTTTTGAGGTAGGAAGGGCGGAAAGTGGAAGTGTGGAACGCGGAGTGTGGAAAGGACAGGTTCAGTGCGGAAAAGGTGTTTCCGGTCGCATAAGGGATTTGTCAAGGGCAAAACGACTGTTACAGTGGTTCCTAAGCCCCAAACTGAATGTTGAAGAGGGTGTTAACGCCCATACCCTATGTTTCAAAAGGAGAACAAGGGTTCTTGAAGCAAAAAATTTAATTTATCTGCATTATGGGGTATGGGGACGTTACAGATTGGTATCAGAGCTAATGGTTGCAACATTGGGCCTAGATGGGCCAGGTGATAGTAAGTAAATGGTTTTTACTTTTGAAATTTTTATGCAATTAACAATGATGTTGAATAACAAATTTTTGCAGAGTCATAGTGCAGATTGAAAAGTTGGTCTTGGTCCGACCAAGAAGATCATCGCCCAAAAGATTAACATCATGAGTGATGCACAAGATCCCTACGAGCTTGAGGCAGACACAATAGGGGAAAATATTCCTGTTGAGAATGCTGAAACAGAATTTGATGGGACGGGAAATCAAGAGACTTCCCCAGATATTGCAGCTACCATAAGGAGCCTGAGGGTGGCGTTGCAGAGTTGCAGAGAGGAAAATGAAAGGATGATCAAGGCTCTGGAAGAGCAAAATCAGTTCACTGCAACCATGCTACAGAGTTTGACAAACCTCCAAAGGCAGATAAACTATGGGCATCAAACAACAACTATAGAAGGGAGTAGGAGAAATTCTCACAAAAAAAATGTGAAACTTGACCAAAGGAAAAAGGGTTTCAAACCCTCTCATTTCCGAAATCAGCAAGGGCAGCCATGACAATATGTGATTAAGCCATCCAGAATGCTGAGAGACAAGCCAAGGAAACCACTCTGATGTTAGGAATGTGGGGGAGACCATCTGATTAAGTACTGTCCACATCGGAGTGGGAATGAAGGTCAAGTCCACAACACCCAAGGAGCTGAAACTGTGTGTCATGAAACAAGAACCGTTCCTAGAATTTATGCAGCAATAGAAAAGCAGATCATCAATCAACTGTGGTTGAAGTTGAGGGTAAGATTGCTAAGCAGTCTGTTTCTGTTTTTGTTTTGATTGACCCTGGATCCACTCATAGCTATATCACCCCTAGACTTGTGGAGATGTGTGCTTTGAAGAAATCAAAGCATAGAAAATCATAATTAGTTCAACAAGCCATTGGAACCAAGAGGAAAGTCAGTGAGGTGGTAGAAGGATGTCCATTGGATATGGATGGGCTATTCACTCATGCAGATCTAAATATTCTGCCACTTGGTTCCTATGATATAATCATTGGAATGGATTTGGTTAGAAGTGCATAAGGTTAAACTTGACTGCTATAATAAGACATTTGAATGCCTGAATGAAGAAGGAAAACTAAAGGTGGTAAGAGGCATTCCAAAAGCGATTTCTATTAGGAAGGCTTCAGCCATGCAGCTGAAGAAGTTCTGTGGGAAAGGTGGTAGATTGTATGTAGCCCATGTTTGGGATGTAGCAGAGAATGAAACTCCTAGGTTGGAGAACTTTCATGTATCCTGATGAAATTCCAGGAATTCCTCCAAAGAGGGATATTGATTTTGCCACTGAACTTGTGCCAGGAGCAGCACCAGCGCCCAAGACACCTTTACAGGATGTGCACACCAGAATTGCTAGAGCTGAGGAAGCAGTCGCAAGAGTTGTTGGAAAAGGAGTATATCGGGCCTAGTGTGTCCCTCTGGGGAGCACCAGTTCTATTTGTGAAAAAGAAAGATGGTACACTCAGGTTGTGTATTGATTACAGAAAGTTGAATAAAGTCACTGTGAAGAATAAATATCCTTTACCTCGAATTGATGACCTCTTTGATCAAATTAGAAGAGCAAAGGTATTTTCCAAAATTGACTTAAGGTCTGGTTACCATCAAGTAAGAATCAAGGATGAAGATATTCATAAGACAGTCTTTAGAACAAGGTATGGACACTATGAATTTGTAGTGGTACCATTTGGTCTCACAAATGCACCAGCTACATTCATATGCATCATGAATGGTGTTTTTAGCAGGTATCTGAATTTTGTTCTTGTTCTCCTTGATGACATTCTTAATTATTCTAAGAATGAGGAAGAACATGAAGAACATCTGAGATTGACCTTGAAATTGTTAAGGGAGCATAAGCTGTATGCAAAGTTGAGAAAGGTGACAAATGTAAGATCCTTTTTGGGATTTGCGGGATATTTCAGGAGGTACATTGAGGGATATTCTGCAGGTAAAGTTGAATATATGTATAGGTTGAAGAGGCCTGCATGTGAACTTGTAGTTCCACGAGGAGATGACCCTCGTGTGTATGTACAATCATATCATAACTTCCTGAAGGCTGCAGGTAGAATGACTTGAACAAGGCAATATGGTTGTACCCAATGAAACCAAGGAAAGAATCTACCATGTGCAGAGGCCAAACGCTATGAAAAGGATCTCATGACTGAAATCTAACCTCTGAACAAAACAGATTTTTAAATTTTAGATTTCAAATTTTCCTATTGAATGCTATTGACTGTTTGGCTGGTCTAAAATGGTGTCAGGATGACATGTTGTATGTGGATGTCCAGGTTTTGGGCAGCATGTGTGAGCAAGGGATAAATGCTCCCACTTGCAAAAGCCAAACAATATGAGGATGGCCTCATGGTTGCAAAAATCTAATTTTTTGTAGGAAAGAGAATTGTAAATTCAGATCTTGATTCAACTATCAATGTTATTGATCGTTTGATGTTTGGAAAATTATGTATGCATGAAATAGATTTAAAAATCTATGATTAAAATTCTTATGACGACATCTCATGTGAACCGCATGCTTGTATATAACGCAGGTGAGATGATGAAAATACGCCCTTGGAGTAAATAGTTTCTCGAAAGGATGTGTTTGGGATACATGGCTCCTCAGAAGAATGTACTTGGGGTACATAGTTCTCGGAAGGATGTACTTGGGGTACATAGCTTCTCGAGAGGATGTGTTTGGGATACATGGCTCCTTGGAAGGATGTACTTGGGTACATAGCTTCTTCCCCCGGCCAGCTAGGCACCGGTATGCATCATTGGGGACACTCAGGTGTTAGACATTTGGCGAGACTTCTTTCTGCACCCATTCACGCCGCGTAAGGGGACTATCACGAGGGTGGGGGCTCTGTGAAGAGAATAACCCCTAGGTGTCCAGAAAGGAAGCGCCTGAGCTTGGTGAGCACTTGGAGGAGGTGCTAAGCCCTTAAGCAGAGCTACCATTGAGCACCCAAAGAGGTGTTAGGCTCTGGAGCAGAGCTACCACTAAGCACCCAAAGAGGTGTTAGGCTCTGGAGCAGAGCTGCCATTGAGCACCCAAAGAAGTGTTGGGCTCTGAACCAAGGTTGCCAGATCTCGATTGAGAGATGCTTATGTAGATAAGTATTTGGTTTACTTAGCAATTTTTTTGTGTGTGTTGTTGATTTTCTGTAAACACATGTCCATATGATTCAGCTATGATTTTGGAAATCTTGTTAAAGAATGAATCCTACAGAAATGAATCTGACATGTGAATTAATTCATTATGGTGTCCGAAAAGGAAGCACCTGAGCTTGGTGAGCACCTAGAAGAGGTGCTAGGCTCTTAAGCCAGAGCTTCCATTGAGCACCCAGAAAGGTGTTAGCCTCTGGAGCATGGCTGCCAGATCTCGGTTGAGAAGTATTTTCACAGGTGATCCGAGGCTTGCCAAAACTTGCTTACCTTTCAATGCACACCTAAAAGAGCATAGGAAGGGGTGGGTACACTCGAAGGACTGTATAGCAAAGAAGAGGTGCCATCCTTGTGTGGGGTGGGGCAGGTCTTGTGGGTGCCATGGTTGTATAAAGACAAAGTCGAATCCTTGCGGAGCCAAAAGAAGATCCTTATGCAGATAAGTATTTGGTTTACTTGGCAAACTTCTTGTTGATTTTATGTAAATATACATGTGCGCGTGATTTAGCTATGATTTTGAAAATCTTGTTAAGGAATGAATCCTATAAGACTGAATCTGACATGGAAATTGACTCATTGCTTAGGGCTTGAGCATAGGTATTATTGGTTGCCAAAGACATTGGATGTCACGTCCCCTCCCTCCCGAGAGGACGCGACTACGGTGCTGGTGCTATCATTTAAACGAGGAACCAAGCTCCATGAACATAATAACAAATGAATTGAACATAAACATACACGAATGCATAATGCAATCTACAGCGGAAGCAAAAACATTCATGCAATACATTCAACATGTTCATCATATTTCATTAAGCAAATACAAATGCAAAGATTAACACAAAAGATACTAATCTTGGAAGAAGCTTGTCCCGCAACCAGCTATATCGCTACAATGTTCCGCCCAACCATAGGCCAGTGTGCTCATCAATCTCTCAGCACCACCGCCACCCCCCAGCTGGCCATGATTCCCACAAGGAATAAGGGAACACTAGCAGGCTCACACATAGCCAAAGATATATCAAAATTCAGCCAATCCAAACTACAATTGGGTTTATCAAGCTGCCAAGGAGGTGGGAAGCTTGAACTGCTAAGCTAGTGAGCTCAACCACAGAGCTATGGACACCTGTACCAGATCGAGCTTGGCTCCTAAAACGTCTACACACCCAACACAAGGAAGCATCCCCTTCTCTGCTACATAGTCCCTCAGGCTATGCCTTCCATTCCAGTGCTATTCAAGGTGTGCAAAGAAGAAAACCAGCCCCTTTAGATCTGTCTGTGAGGTTCCTTCCTACACCAGGTTTTATCAAGCTAGTTCAGACCCAATTCCACTCCAATCTAGTTCAGACCAAAACAAAAGATGCATACACCGCAAAATACAAGTTCTGGTATTGATGAAAAACGTTATGGGGACCAAAAACGGAAATGGCAATTGGGGAAAACTGACCCTGCATGAGCAATTCGTTTTAGAAACGTTCTAAGGCTTCACATGGGCAAAAACGGCTCCCTCAGTCCCTAAATTCGTGGATCTGTCCCCCATTGGTTGTGCAACACTAAAAACACGAAATTCCCAACCATAGGAATGTGGAAACAACATAAAAACACCCAGGAGAGATCCCATCCACTGTACATTAACAAGACCACTTCCCAACCATGGGAAAAATGAAGAACACTGCAAAAACGTGAATGGAGAATGCCCAGGAGCTCCAAAAACACGAGGAAGAGAAAAACGTGGATGCATGGTAGAATGGGCATACGTTTTTGGGTTTTTACTTGCCTAAGAAGTCAAAACACGTTTTTTCCAAAATGGGTGCTCTGCGCAATTCGAATTTTTCCCATTCTCTTCCCATTCCCATGCAATAACCCCTCAACCAATTTCTGGCAGAAATAAATGATTGGGGAAAAAGACAAGAAATGGGTAGTTGACAGTTTTGATGGGTTCTCCCTTTGACATTTGGCTTTTCCCCATTGGCTCAAGGTTTGAATATTTCCACCCCCTTATCCTTAGGAAATCATGCCCCCATCTCTTTAATATTGCATTGGCATAGCTAGTTGTGGGTATTTTTATTAAATGGCATATTTACATGATGTCCAAAATTATAATGTGCCTGGCTAGCACGAAATACCATCGGCAACGATTTTTAATCGTCGAAACATAAAACGCTAAATCAATGGTGGGGCTTTTTCCTTTAGCTCCACACCACAATTAAATACAATATTTACATCATATACATTTTTAATGCAAACGAGGTCAAAACCGGGGTGTTACATTGGAAATGTTCCAAGCTGAGGAGAAGGATTCTCCAAGACCCAAGAAAAGACTTTGTGGTGTGTACTGATGCATGCAATCAAGGACTTTGAAGAGTTCTGATGCAAGACAACCACGTAGTGGAACCCGAGGAAGAGTTCCAGATCATGCCATTGGACAGGTAAAGGTGTAGTGGAAGCACCACGGTCCTAATGAGGCTACATGGGAGCTGTAGGGTACCATGCGATTGGCACATCCATTTTTTATCAATTTTGCAGAGCACTGAGGTAATGCCAGTGTAGCATTTTTGTTTGAAGAGCACTGAGAACAGTGTTGTTGTATGGGGGAGGGGAATGTAATACCCCGGTTTTGACCCCATGGTATTGAAATTGTACATGATATATATATTGTGATGAATCATGGCAAGGAGCTCAAGGCCAAGGCCCTGCCATTGATTGATGTTTTGTGTATAGGGGATCAAGGTTGATAGCTATGGTTATGGTGCTAAGACAGGCACAGTACATTTTGATATATCATGTAATTATACAATTAATAAAATACCACAACTAGCTATGGGACTGCAACGTGAAAGAGATGGGGGCATGATTCCACAAGGGATAGGGTGGGGAATTAGTCAAACCCCTCAGCCTCAGGGTGAGTGATTGCGGGTTCAATCCTCACAAAACCTAGTCTAATCAGCAAAGAATCCTTCGCTGGTTTGTTGTCCAAGTCACCCATGCGAACGCGAGCTCGAAATTAAATCCTTTTGGATAGAAATTTTGCGCCTACTAGGCAAGTTAACTACCTTCCTAGTTGACGCTGCAAATCCTTGTTGACCGTCGGATTGGTATCCCCACAAGATCAATGTTGGACTCCAAATTTGGTAAACCGGATTGGATAGAAATTTCGCACACGCTAGCTGAGTTAACTACCATGCTAGTTGACACTCTGAAATCCTTGTGGGTCGTTTGATCTATGTCCCCACCAGATCAACGATGGACTCCAAACTTGATGAAGCGAATTTCATAGGAATTTCGCGCACATGAAAAGTTTGTTAAGTCGCACTAGTGGAATCAACGAAATCGTTGTGCGTCGTCGATCCGTTTGATGGTCGATCTGAACCGTAGATCTGTTCAAAAGTTACTGGTTCGTTAACCCATCCACCCTAGTTCGTCCCTGTGCTCGATCATTCAATTTTCTTGTAGGAAATTGGTTGAGGCAATTAATGCCTTGGTCAGAGCAAGGCATGGCAGTCTGATTGCTTGTCTGAGCAAGCCTGTAAGTCTGCAGTCTAGGAAGCCGCATTCTTGTTTCTGCAGCAAGTAAGCACGTGATGCGTGCCAATTCGTCCTTTCCCTCAATCGCAAAAGGGTTTTGTTGTTGTTCCTCGTTGTGGGAGGACACCATTCTATCATTCGCCATTCGATCATACAAGATTGGATCATTCTGATCAGTTGGTTCATGTGCATTGTTGGTGGTTCACTACCCTGAGTCGCAGAAGAATGGTTCAATTGTGTTTTTGTTGAGTGAATGGACAGTGGAGATCTCTCGATTTTATGAGTGTGGTCCTCCATAGTTTCCCTAGTGTTGTTGTCAGTGGTTCATTGTTTAGAGCGGTTGTCTTACTCTCCTGAGTGGCAGAAGGTGTTTCCACGATGGTCTCCTCTTTTACAAAGTGAGTGGAGTCTGTTTTGATTGTGTTTACATTGTGGATTGTTGTGATGTGCATCCTTGTTTTGGTCTAAAAGACTTAGGAGTGGAAGAGGCCCAAAATTGGCTAATAAACCTAGTGAAGAGAGGAACCTCACAGACAGATCAAGAGGGGCTGGCAGATCCTTTATGCACACCTGGAAGAGCACTAGAAGGGAAGGGATGGCCTAAGGGAACTGTGTAGCAGTGAAGGGAATACTTCCTCGTGTTGGGTGTGTAGGTATTGTGATATGCCAAGCTGGATAGATCTGGTGTAGGTGTCCATAACTCTGTGGTTGAGCTCACTAGCTTAGCAATTCTACCTTTCCATTTCCTTAGCAGCCTGAGAAAACCCAACTGTTGGTTGGTTTGGCTAAGTTGTGGTGAGCATTTGACCATGTGTCAGCCATTGCCTTGACAGCCTGTGAAACCCATTTGGATATCGGCTTGGCTATGTCTTGGTGTGCATGTTGGCCATGTGTGTAATCCTTGGTTGGATAGTCTGAGAAACCAAACTTTGGTTGGTTTGACTGTGTTTTGATGTGTGTTGGCTATGTGTGAGCCTGTTGTTCCCTAGTTCGTTGTGGAAATCATGCCCGACTCGAAGGTGGAAATGTGTTGAGAGATTAATGAACACATTGGCCTATGGTTGGGTGGAACGTTGCAGCGACATAGCTAGTTGCAGGACAGCTTCATCTCCAAGTAAGTATTCTATGTTATTCTATTTATGCAATGTAGTTGATTATGAATGAATGACTGAACGAATGAATATGATGAGTGCTTGCCATGTTTCCGTAGAATTTATTGTTGATGAATGTTCCTGCATTTGTATCTATATTTGCCTTGTATGTTTCAATGTATTTATGCTTTTGGTCATGGAGGCTAGAAGCCTGGTTACAAGGCCAAAAATGCAGCCAAGGGAAGAAATGTTGTGTTTCCGCACCCCGAGATCCGCCTATGGGAGGCGAAGGGTGGAAGCAAAAAAGTGCAGAAAAATTCTAAGGCAAAAGTAAACTTTCCAATTTCCGAAGTCCAAGGTCGAAAAGCGGATGTCGGAAGTGCAGGAAAAGGCTAAGGTCGAAAGTTAAGTTTTCCCATTCCTGAGTTCCGAGGTCGAAAAGGAAGAAAGCAGAAGAGCCATTAAGTGTTTCTGTCGCACATTAATTTTATGATTCCCAACTTCCGAGGTCAGAAGGGCGAAAAGTAGAAGTGCAGAAGGCGGAAGGTGAAAGAGTGGTTCAATGTTTCCGTCGCACATTATGTTTCTGATTTCCGAGGTCGAAAGGGCGAAAAGCGAAACGCGGAGTGCGGAGTGCGGAAAGGACAGGTTGAGTGCGGAAAAGGTGTTTTCGGTCGCAGTAGGGATCTGTCAAGGGTAGAACAACTGTTACAGTGGTTCCTAATCCCCGGATTGAATATTGAAGAGGGTGTTAACACGCCCATACCCTGTGTTTCGAAAGGAGAACAAGGGTTCTTGAAGCAAAAAATTTAATTTATTCGCATTTTGGGGTATAAGGACGTTACAATATCTATATTGAAGGACTATAGCAAACTCTGACAAAGTTTATAAAATATTTCAGCAGTTAAGGCAACACGATTGATCTAAGACTCCAGATAAGTTCGAAAGGGAAATGGAGAGTCAAAACTGAATCCTAGCGTATGATATCGGCCTTTGCTCGATCGAGTTTGTGCAACTCCAGAACTGAGGGCAATGACAGGGCATTAATGGCTGCCACGAGAGGTTATCTCTTGGCTTGTAGATCCTTTGGCTCATAATATCTTCACCTTGTATCCTGTGGCATGCTTTATTACCATGGAACTATGAAACCAAGAGCTGGGCATTAAGGAGTTTTCAAAGGGAACAATCAGATTGCAGGGTATGCATGGAAAGCATCCTCGTATGACATGGCTATGGGACTACCATCCTCTAGTTATAATCAATGACTACGGGTGTGCCATACATTGAAGAATAACGTGGCAGACGTCCAGCACCAAAGAGATCTGTGGACACATTTAGAGGTGATGACCATTTTGACATTGTTGGCATGAATAATGCCCTGCACCTTGACCCGTGAATGAGTATTGGATGGGATATGATGTGGAGCAGTTCTTGGGACACTTTTTGGTATTGTTTCATGACCATTCCTTTGAGCGATCACCTCATCTTGGAGTATCTTAGTGCCATCGCTCATATCCAAAGGGCCTTAATGCGTCAATGAAGTGGTTAGCAATATCTAACCTTCAAGTTATTACTTTGTTGAACATGCCATTTAAAGTGCTTAAGGGACCTTTCAATATTTTATGGGGAAAATCAAGTAAATTTAACCCACTTTGGGAGGTTTGTCAAAAAGGTTGAAGAAAATATTTGTTTATTCCTCATGATAGGAAAAAGAGGACCTTTTAAATCTTGAAATTTGTACTTGTGATTTGACCACCTCAAGGATTTGCCAAAAGTTGGTTACAAAAGTTTTGGGAAAATAATATTTTTTATTATAAAATGAAATAAGGCTACAACCTATAAGGGTAAAAGAGGTAGTTATCGAGGTGACAATGGGTAACACCTCTAAGTTGCAATTAGGCTAGCCTGTTCTTTAAGGGATTTAATCCACATGCCAATTCAAACTGTAACATTTTGGTGTCACTGACGGGGGGGATAAGTCCATTTGACCCAAGCTTAGAACAACATTTCGTTTGGTGAGTTTATCCTCACCTAGTCCCTGGCAACTCCACCTAAAGAATTAGTTCCTAAAGGATACTCCATAAGAGCATCCTCTCAAGAACTTGTTCCTTTTAACCCTGAACCTAAGAGATATTGAAGGGAAAAGAGGAGAGTGATTCAATCTATGAACCAAGGTAGTACTTCAAATCCTTTACCTCAAGTCATGGCTACCCCGTGGTTAATAGAACGACACAAACCTTTTGACCTCTCTCCCAGTCTTGGGCATCCTAACAATGTTCCCAACATAGAAAACCTACCTAAATTCAATGGATATAATGTTTTTTCCAATGATTTTATGGGATGTTTGGATGATGTACATCATCTTGATGTCATCTTCAAAGTTTTTGTCAAAACCTAAAGAAAGGGTTACACAAGGTTTCAAAGTCTCCCTGATAACAGTTATCAAATCCTTCCCAGATTTGAGAAAATCTCTCCTTAATAAATATTAAATGGCAAGAGAATAGAGATGCTAAGTATGTTTGAATGAATTAACTTGCATCAAGAGAAATGAAAGTGAGAATATGGAGGAGTTTAACTCCAATTTTAGCAAACTAATTGAGGAAACTCCAACTAAATATGCTCTCCCTTATGCTACGATTTTGTTGTATGATCAAGATCAATTTAAAATCTTGCTAAACCGCTTAAAACCCACAGATCTCAAAGATGCTAGAACCAAAGCTTTGCTACTTAACAAAGATTGGATTTTTGTTGGGAAACCTAATGCCATATCTAATCCTAGAGTTGTCCATCCAAAGCATGAACCCATCATGAAAGTTGTAGCTAAAGCTCCCAAATGATCCTTTGGTGTCAATCATTGAAGCACTTAAATGATTGGAAACCACTGTGGTACAAAATAACACAACATAACACAAAACAGGCTTATGCTCTTGTTCAATCATTGAAACATTTTCGAAGTTATCGTTACGCCAAGGTAGTATGCTATGTACCATAGTTACATATATTGTGCCAACGAATATATCGCCAAGGGTCCGAAATGTAACTTATCAGCCACATCAGTGAAAATACAGAAAAATATTGACAAATATCGTAAAACCTCAAAAAAATATAAAAATTACCATTGTTTTCAATTTGTTAACATCAAAAGCAACAGCAACAACAAATAAAGACGTTGCTACATAAATATGAAAATACAACTATTTTTAGATGCATAAGATGTCAAAGGGTGGATCACATATAGACAATAAACTAAAATTATTGAAATATGTTCCTAAAAAAATGATAGGAAATCACATCAAAAGATCAAAATAAATGTATCTCATGAAATGAATCATCATGACTCATGAAGCATCTAGATACTCCATGTTAAAAAGTGGCAACAAGGAAGGTCTTCTATCGTTTGCATGTGTCCTTGCTTCTTGCTTGATGGAAGATATAAAACAATAAGCCAGATTGATCCATAGTGAGAGTTAGGGTTTCCGCTTAGCCATTGAGTTAAATGGAGATTGATTTGGTGGAGAGGACACACACAACACGTTTGCTTTGACACACATTGTCAGAGAGAGATTTCTTGCTCATAGCTTTCAGCCGAAGAGTGAGAGAGAAAGTTTGCAGAAGAGTTTTGCAGAGAGTGAGACTGAAGAACATTTTCCGGAGATTGACAGGGCAGCTCAGGCAAATCGCAGAGGGGGCGTACAAGCTGATGCAGGAGGCCGTACAATCTTACGCAGGGTTCGTACACTGCTGTTGCAAGCGGTCATACACGTTGACACAGGGGCCCTACGTTGATGCAAAGGGGTCGTACGGTGATGCAGAGGCTCATACACGCTGACACAGGGCCATACACGCTGACGCAAGGGTCGTACCATCTTGTTGGGGTTTCTTAGTGAGTTTCAGTTGTACGATTTTGCCAGCTGGGTGAAATCAATTTTTGGATTGTATTGTTTTGCATCTTTGCTGATAAAAATATCTTCTCAGACTGTTGCACCGGTTTTCCCATCTTGGGTTTTTTCGAGGGTTTTCATACCCGAAAATATTGGTCTCTCTATTGATGTGATTGTTGTTCTATCTTTCTTAGTATTTATTTTCCACTGCAATATTTGTGAAGAAACTCATTTGTGGTTGTCAGTAATTAGAAATATATATATATATATATATATATTGGGTAGCTCAAGAGTGGATTTTAAAAAAAATTACATGGTATCAGAGATCTTCTGAGCAGATCTGAGAGAAAGTAGCAGTATTGGATAGATCGGGGGCAGATCTATTGAAGACACAAACCTAGGGTTTCAGATCTAGGGTTTGACAGGAACACTTCATTATGGTCGTACAGATGAGAGTCGAGGATAGACTCCAGGGGGCTCAAAACTTTCCTACATTGAAAGAGAGGATCATGAGGATCCAGGATGTTAGTGATGCAGAGAAGCACTTTGACTCCAAGAAGGTTGTGCCCATAGATCCAGCAGAGTTGGCTAGATGGAAGAAGGTGGATTCTATGGAAGAAGGTGAATTCTAGGGCCATGTTGATTATCTTGGATGGGGTGAAGGATCACAATCCCTCACCTTTCTGGAAAGAAAACCGCATTAGACATGTGGACAACTCTAGAAGATATTGGTGTCTCTATTGATGTGATTGTTGTTCTATCTTTCTCATTATTTATTTTTTGCTGTAATATTTGTGAAGAAACTCATTTGTGGTTGTCAGTAATTAAACAAAAAATTATATATTAGGTAACTCAAGAGTGGGTTTTAAGGAAATTTACATGGTATCAAATCTCTTCTGAGCAGATCTAAGAGAAAGTAGCAGTATTCGATAGATCGGGGGCAGATCTATTGAAAACACAAACCTAGGGTTTCATATCTAGGGTTTGACAGGTACACTTCATTATGGTCGTACAATTGAGAGTCGAGGATAGACTCCAGGGGGCTCAAAACTTTTCTACATGAAAAGAGAGGATCGTGAGAATCCTAGATGTTAGTGATGCAGAGGAGCACTTTGACTCCAAGAAGGCTACGCCCACAGATCCAACAGAGTTGGCTAGATGGAAGAAGGTGGATTCTAGGGCCATGTTGATTGTCTTGGATGGGGTGAAGGATCACAATCCCTCACCTTTCCGTAAAGAAACCGCATTAGACATGTGGACGGCTCTGGAAAGCCTTTAACGGAGTAAGAACGAGAACCAGAAGATGGTGCTACAGGAGAGGCTACGAAGCACCAAGATGGCCAAGGGTGAAGGAGTGGAGCCTTATCTCACACGGCTCATAAAGATCAAGGATGAGCTTAGAGTAGTGGGCTCTAAGACTCAAGATGAAGAGCTAGTTCGGATAGCCCTCAATGGCTTTTCTAAGCTATGGGACGTCTTTCTCAAAGGCGTAGTGGCTAGGGAGAAGCTCCCTGATTGGCAGAGATTGTGGGATGACTTTGTGCAGGAAGAGATCCATATGGGTCAAGGTTCAAGTTCATCCAGCAATGCCCCATAAATCGTGGATGCAGAGGCTCTAGCCCTAGCAGGCAAGGGCAAGGGCAAGGCAAAGAAGAAGAAGGGTGGTAAGAAGAACATTGACATGTCCAAGGTCAAGTGTTTTATCTGCCACAAGCCAGGACACTTTGCCTCCCAATGCCCAGACAGGAATTGGAAGAACAATACACAGATGGTAGGTTCTGCAGAGGTGGAAGAGTTCAGCAAAAGCTTTGACAAGGATTTTTTATTGATAGCTTGCATGGCAAGCACAATAGGCAGCAGCATCTGGTACATTGACAGCATCTGGTACATCTGGTACATTGACAGCATCTGGTACATTGACAGCGGAGCATCTTGTCACATGACAAGACAAAAAAGGTTCTTCAAAAACCTGCAAGAGGGTGAAGTAAATCTCCACATTGATTTGGGAGGTGATGTGCGGTATCAGGCGCAAGGAGTTGGTACCGCTTCGTTTCAAAGGGAGTCTGGCAAACCCCTCAGTTTTGTTGACATATTATATGTTTCGGGTCTGACGAAAAACCTTAAATCTGTTTCCACCCTGGAGGATAAGGGTTTTCAAGTGAAGTTTTGTGATAGGAAAGTGTATATCAGACCAAAGGGGTCAAATAGGAGTTTGGATCAAGTGATTGGGATCCAGAGCGGGAAGGTGTACAGACTACACTTCGAGTTTGCAAAGGCTCTGGTCAACAGCAGCAACAGTCAGGGTGAGTTGTGGCATGGGAGGATGGCACACTTACACCATGGAGAACTGAGGCATTTGAGACAGGCAATTACTGGAGTTCCTCAGGTACAGGAGGAGAAGCATAACCACTTCCAGGGTTGTGCGTTGGGGAAGAATATCAGAAGGACTTTTCTGCAGAGTGAGCACAAGTCTAAGGGGACCTTGGACTTGCTGCATTTAGATGTTTGTGGACCCATGAGTGTCCAATATTTCAGTGGCTACAGTTATTGCATCACATTCATTGATGACTATTCCAGGAAGACCTCGATCTATTTCCTGAAGGCCAAGTCAGAGGTCTTCGAACGGTTTCGAGAGTTCAACACTCTCGTGGAAAACCACACAAGGACAAAGATTCAAGTATTGAGGAGGGGCAACAAGGGTGAGTACACCTCCAAGGAGTTCTGGGATTTTTGTTCATAGATGAGGATAAAAAATGAGCATACAGTTCCTCATACCCTGCAGCAAAATGGACTGGCAAAGAGGAAGAACAGGACATTGGTAGGAGCAACCAAGGCCATGTTATTTCATCAAGGATTGCCACTATTCCTATGGGTCGAGGCATAAGGGACCGCAGTCTACATTCAGAACACGTGTCCCCACAGAGCTTTGGGGATGAAGACACCCAAGGAGGTCTTCATAGGTACTAAGCGAGATGTGAGTCATCTACGTATATTTGGGAGTGTCTACTATTGTCACATCCATGCCAACACTAAGAAGAAGTTGGAGCCTTCTGGTGAGAAGGGGCTACTAGTTGGTTACAGCAAGACTTCTAAGGCATACAGGATATATATCCTGGCCCGCAAGAGGATCGTTGTGAGTAGGGATGTCCAATTTGATGAGGACAAAGCTTTACAAAGATCTATGGACTTACCAACACAGGAGCAGCCAAAACAGGACTCAAGAGTCAAGCTGGAGGAGCCACAGGTACAGGTACAGGCATAGGACACAAGTTTTGGTAGTCAGAGGGAGTCAAGTGGACAGGATCCTTTGGCCATTGACTTAGAGTATGAGCTGCAACAGGAGGAGGATATCCAGCAACAGCAGCAGTTAGACACTAGGCCACAGCCTAAGTGGTTTAGGTCCACAGTTTAGGATTCCAGGCAGGTGACTCTTCCACAGAGCTCCATGAGGCGAAGCAAACCACCAGATAGACTTACCATTATGGCACTGATGACAGAGATGATTAACTATGAGACTTCCAGGTTTTGAGGAGGTTGCACAACATGATGTGTGGCAAGAGGCTATCATTGAGGAGTATGACCCCATCATGAAAAACCAGGTGTGGGAGGTTGTGCCGAGGCCAGAAAGAAAACAGGCGGTTGTATCCAGGTGCATCCATAAGGTAAAGCATGCAGCAGACGAAAGCGTGGAGAAGTACAAGGCACCCTTCATGGCAGAGGGGCATTCACAGAAGGAAGGTATTGATTATGAGGAGACCTTCGCCCCTGTCGCCAGATACTCTTCTATTCAGACTATTCTGTCATTAGCAGTAGAGATGGGTTGGCGCATTCATCTGATGGACGTGAAGACTGCCTTCCTCAATGGAGTTATAGAGGAGGTATTTATTGAACAGCCCGAGGGGTTCGAGGTGGAAAGCACGGAGTCGCATGAATGCACATTACAGAGAGCTCTTTATGGGCTCAAGCAGGCACCTCGAGCATGGTACTCGAGGATTGACAGCTATCCACGGGAGATGGGATTCCAGTGGAGTGAGGTTGACTACAACCTGTTCTTCTTGTCAGGTGAGGGACATCTCATAATGGTTTTGTATGTAGATGATCTCTTTCTTACAGGAGATGAGAGGTTAATTGACAACTGCAAGTCCAACCTTGCAGTTGAGTTTGAGATGAAAGACCTTGGGTTGAATCATTACTTCCTAGGTCTGGAGGTTTGGCAGAGAGATGGGTGCTTCTTCATTGGTCAGGGGAAGTATGCAGTAGAGATCTTGAGAAGATTCAGGATGGAGGACTGTAGACCCATGCCCACGCCTCTAGTTACCAACTAGAGGAAGATTGATGCATCGAGTTCAAAGGAGTTTGATCCTACTATGTATCGCTAGCTTATCAGGTCACTCATGTATCTGGTCAACACACGACCAAACATTAGCATTGCAGTCAACTCATGTATCTAGTCAACACACGACCCTCAAAGAGTGCATTGGACAGCTGCGAAGCATGTGCTATATCCAAGGCACAGTGGAGTATGGATTGGTTTATGAGCGCAGTGGGAGTATACAGTTAGCAGGCTTCACAGATGTTGAATGGGCAGGATGTGTAGAAGACTAGAAGAGCACTTCAATTGTTGCTTCAGCATTGGGTCAAGGGTTGTCTCTTGGTTCAGCGGGAAGCATAAGTCAGTTGCATTGAGCTCGACAGAGGCTAAGTACATGGCAACCAATTTAGATGCATGTGAAGGGATGTGGCTAAGAAAGTTGCTTTCAGGGTTATTCGGGTGTGAGTTGGAGGCTACGTTGGTTCGTTGTGACAATCAAAGTGGCATCAAGCTATCTGAAAATCCAGTGTTCCATGATCGGAGCAAGCACTTAAACATCCAATATCACTTCCTGAGAGACTATACACAGAGAGGAAGCATTCGATTGGAGTACATTCAGACAGATCAGTAGGTAACGAACATATTCACCAACGCACTTTGCAAGCACAATTTTGTAAAGTTCGAAGACAAGTTGCGATTGCTACCGAATCCCTTCCTCGTTGAGAGGCAGTGTTAAAAAGTGGCAACAAGGAAGGTCTTCTATCATTTGCATGTGTCCTTGCTTAATGGAAGACATAAAATAAGAAGCCAGATTGATTACTGCCTTTATCCAAAGTTTATACTTAGGAAAAGTGCATTATGTGATCTAATTTTAATTTGACTTAATGGAGGCACTTTTATAAAGTTCAAGTGAAAAATAAATTTAAGTAATGGCTAATCTAATCTTGGCCATTGATCTATGATCTAATTTTAATTTGACTTAATGGAGGCACTTTTATAAAGTTCAAGTGAAAAATAATTTAAGTAATGGCTAATCTAATCTTGGCCATTGATCTCACCGGAGGATCTCATCCATTGATCCATAGTGAGGGTTAGGGTTTTCATTTGACCATTGAGTTAAAAGAAGATTGACATGGTGGAGAGGCCACACACAACACAGTTGCTTTGACAAACATTGTCAGAGAGAGATTTCTTGCTCATAGCTTTCAACCAGAGAGTGAGAGAGAAAGTTTGCAAAAGAATTTTGCAGAGAGTGGGATTGAAGGACATTTTCTAGAGATCGACAGGGAAGCTCAAGAAAATCACAGAGGGGTCGTACAAGCTGACACAGCAAGTCGTAGCATCTTACGCAAGGGTTGTACACTGCTAACGTAGGTGGGTCGTACACGCTAACGCAAGGGTCATACGCTGACGTAGAGGAGTCGCACGTTGACGCAGAGGGTCGTACACGTTGACACAGGGACGTACACGCTGATGCAGGGGTGGCACAAGGGTCGTACAATCTTGTTGGGGTTTCTCAATGAGTTTCGGTTGTACAATTTTGCCAGTTTGGGTAAAATCGATTTCTAGATTGTATTGTTCTATATCTTGCTAATAAAAATATCTTCTCAGCCTGCTGCATTGGTTTTCCCATCTTGGGTTTTTCCAGGGGTTTTCATACTCAAAAATATTGGTGTCTCTATTGATGTGATTGTTGTTCTATCTTTCTCAGTATTTATTTTGTGTTGCAATATTTGTGATGAAACTCATTTATGGTTGTCAGTAATAAAAAAAAATGATATACTAGGTAACTCAAGAGTGGGTTTTAAGTAAATTTACACCCCATAGTATAATGAAATAATACGGATGATCGATCCCCTCTACCCCTTTTACAAGCAAAGGGCACCAATCTTCCTCTAGAAGTAGTAGGTGGTTTTGTAGGTGCTTTGGATGAGATTGGGGTGGAATTGGAAGCTCCAACTGCTTGGGCTATGGTGGAAGGCAAAGGGGCTAAAGTGGAAGCCAATGTGATTTATCTCCTCCCATAACTATATATCATCAAAATCATTGCATATATCGAGATCCTATTCATCAATAACACCCTATGCCCTCCTCTAGAGTCTCACCCCTCCGTCTACCTCGAATCTCAAAGTTGATCCTCCAAGGGCATTGGTCAACAAACTCAACACCCTATAATTTTGATGAAACTTCCTAATCCAATCATTAAAACAAGGTAGAAAAGGATTCCCAAGCATAATAAGTGATTTTGCTTGAGTGAACGATACACTTTTATTAAAGTCATGATAGAGGAGTTAAATAGTTAGCACCACCAACATTAAGGTACATAGAGGGATTGATGTTCTTGAATAAGTGTCAGTCCCATACCCTCATACATTATTAGAATCCAATGTAAATGTTGCAAAAACTATTTAATCTGTTGAATTCTAAATGGGATCTAAAATTCTACTTTTTGCATATGAAGTCCGATGTGATTGGAACCAATCTCAAACATCCTAAAACAATTAATGGTGATGTTAAAATTTTAAGCAAAAGGATAGAAAAAGAAAGATCATGAGAATGTCGCTTTTACTTAAAGAATTTAATATTACCATTTATTACATTAAGAATTTAATGTCTAGTTACAGTGCCAAGAAATTAACCCATGGCTTTATTTCCCAAATTCAATGCATTTTTTTACAGGGTGATATTTTCCAAAATATCGCGATATATTCCCAATATATCGCAACATATTGAAAATGTCGTATATGTCGCAATTTTTTAGGAGCAATATATCGCCAAGAGGAATGACTCGCGCTATATCGTGATCTGTCACCGATATATGTAACTATGCTTATGTACCCCATGCTACAATCTAGAATATCTTAACCCAACAAGATTGTCTAGGTCCTAGAGCTAAGTGGGTAGCTCAAATTCAAGAATATGACTTGGAGATTAAACCGACTAAGTTGATTAAGGGGCAAGGCTTAGCCCAAAGGCTCACGAAAGGAAATGAGAAAGTCTTGGACTTGGCCAATGAACCCATTGAGATGGTCTCCGTAGTGATAGAAACATTAGAACAACATCCTTGGTATTCGAAAATCATTTATTGCTTGAAAAACCTTACTTGTTCATATCACTTGGTTGACCATCCACAAAGGGCCTTAAGGTTAAAAGCGTCAAAGTAATGTATGGTGTAGGGAGAATTGGGTTGAAGAAACCCAAATGGATTGGCCATGCGATGTGTTGATGATGTTGAGGCTCAACAACTCATGAATGATTTGCATAAGGCTTAATGTGGTGGACATTATGCTGCCATGACGACTACTCACAAGATCTTGAAAGTTGGTTACTATAGGCCCTCGATCTTTACAAATGTTCACAAGTTTGTGAGGAACTGTCAACCATGTCAATCGTTTATAGGTGGGCAAATACTCGCAAAAGCAGTGTCTTCTGGATTCATTTATTGTTCATGTTCAAGCCCACAGTTGGCAAGGAACATGGTCTGATACCACTATAATATCCCAACTGATATTTCCTTCTTTGTATTGATAGGGTTTATGGTTTTAGTCCAAAGTTTCAGTGTGTTGTCGCTTAAGGTTGGATGAAATTAACTTGCATGCAATATTAAGAGTGTACACAAACCCCAAAATAACAATAACCTGAATTCACCATGAAATTAACTGTAGAGACGTACCAATATTAATAGCTTGAGTATTTGAGCAGTATGGAATAAGCATGCATGCCATGCAATGAGAGACAAGAGGAAAACATGTTACTCTTCAGTGGTTGACGCCCATGCAAGGAAAGCGTCCCTCTCTGGTTGATAATCTTCTTGTAGACAGTCCAATACATGGCGGATGATGTTGAGATTCTCTAGGTGATGTAGTATGGCCTCCCTATAGAGATAGGTTGACACATGCAGAGGTTTAGCTCCCTTTTGGTACACTAGTGAATTGATTTTCCTGAATAGGAGGGTGTCCCTCTTTCCCATGATTTTGCATGTAACTTCTCCAAGTGTGCAAGCGAGGACTTGATATTCACCAACTATAGTAAGTTGACCCTTCCAATGAGAATAGAAGTGACATGCGGAAGAAAAGAAGAGTTTCTGGATCAAGGCGAATTGTTCTTGGTGCTTCCAGCTCGTTCCCAGCAATATGACGTGCCCCTGTCTGATAATTCCTCCTCTGTGTGTTAAAACTCTAATGATCGATGAATGTCTTGAAGTGCGAATGATAGATCTAAGTGATCTATCCGATAAGTGATTAGCGCAGATAGGTTTCACTGTCGAAAACACTTGTTAGTTGATGGCTTACGCCCTCAACCCCAACTTGTTGCTGTAGCCACTGTTGCTGCTCTCGAAACCAATCTCAAAAGTGAATAATAACAATAGATGCCTTTTTGGTTCGACTTATCTTCTTATATAGCTTTTAGGGTTTTCATGACTTTACTTTTGCATGCATGCAAACCTATTTGTTCGTTAACGCATGCAAGGTGAAATAAGGCCCGCATGCTCTGCATGCTTGTTGATATCTGCTCCAACAGCCTTCCATAATCTACTGATGATTTAATAACACTGAAGTGATGTTCCTTTCTGCTCCTAGTGATATTAGTCCTCAAATATTCCCTTTTCTTTAATACCCGCTCGAAACTATGGGAATAAAATAGGTTAACGAGTGCCTCTGGGTGATTTAATTAAAAGAGGACATTACACAATGGGAGATTTGGAGGCTATGATGTGGTCGGAGACAGGGGATTAAGAAACCCTATGCTTGGTGGGCAACTCATGGGGCAACATACCCTATTCTACAAAAGTTAGCCTTGAGAATCGTCTCTCAAGTTACTTCATCCTCACACAGAGTCCCTCCTCACATGGATGGAGAGATTTCACAAGGGAGTAAGATAGCACATAGACAGATATCAGGATAGAGACTCACTTGATGAGGTGGAGGAGGGCTTTGTAGAGTTTTCCCTTGCTAGTGGGAGATTTGGAGGGTATGATGTGGTCGAAGACAAGGGGGTTAAGAAACCCTATGATTGGTGGTCAACTCATGGGGCACCATACCCTATTCTACAAAAGTTAGCCTTGAGGATCATCTCTCAAGTTACTTCATCCTCTAGTTGTGAGAGGAATTGGAGCACATATGGGAACTTGTACAATTTGAAAAAGAGAAGGCTTGAAAAGTCCAGGGCAAAGACGATGGTGTATGTGCACACCAACCTTCGCCTTATTTACAGGCAGAGGGAGAAGTGGGTGAAGGGAAAAACAAAGATGTGGGATGTGTTTCCTGATGATATGGGTTTGGATAACAATGTTGAGTTGGCATTAGGCAACATGGATCTTAGTGATCCAGTGCTAGAGCCAATCACTTTTGATGATAGTGATCATCTGGAGGGATCATCCTCCACAACATCAAGTGTAGATCTTGAGAGGGCAAAGAGGCGAAGGAGGAGGAGGACGAAGAAGAGAGAAGTGATGAGTTTGTTGATATAGGCATGGAGGAGGGCTATTGAGTCATTGGCAGGTGAGATTCTTCCATCTTGATCTACCCCTTTTTATATTTACTATTTTAGTATTTGCTAGTGGCATTTCGATATCTATGTAATACATTTTGATTTTGATTACTTAATGAGAAATATGGTTCCAACATCTTGATCTATGACTTTCATCTATGTGCCTCGACTCTCATTGTGATTTGTGACTATGTAATGTGTATTGATACTAATTTCTACTGAATATTTGTAAATAGTCTAGTTTCTAATAAAAATTGGACTATACGTCTACTATATTTTTAATATATATAATTTTTAAAATATATATATAACGTGTCCTCCATGTCTTGATTCCACGAGTCGGCATGTCCGTGTCGGATATTCGCATTCTTGTGTCCTCCTGTCAGGTGACTTAGGTTATCGTTTTTCAAAAAGGTCGATTCCTGCATCTCAATGTGGTTAATAGATTATTATCGAGGGGTGGAAGGCTAGTCCTTCTTAAGACCGTTATTGAAAGAATATCAGTTTTTTGGGCATCCATTGTTCACATCCCGAAAGGGATTCTAACAAAGATTTGTAAGCAAAGTTTTAGCTTTCTTTGGTCAAGAAGTCGGATTGGGGAAGGAATTCATCTAATAAAGTGTTCCAGAATCGCCCTACCAAAAAGTCTGATAGGATGGGAGCTAAAGAACATTCATCTTTTCTCCCAGTCCCTTGTTGCTCAAGCCTCATAGTCCCTAGAGGTTGGCATACAATTTCTCTGTGGGGAAAAATAATGAAGTCCATGTATTTAAATGGCCTTACCACAGAAGATTGGTTTTGTTCACCGCGCAAATCCTCACAAAAGGGTTCCATTGTATGGAAAGCTTTGGTGGCCTCCGTTCAGCAGATCAGTCCTTGGACTGCCTGGAAAATTGAAGATGAGTGCAAGGTTCGATTGGGTAAAAACCCTTAGATCGACTCAAAGGACCATTTTCGCTTATCTCAAAATCTCCTGCAGCGCCTTCACACTAAGGGTCTCGTTTTCCTTGTTAATGTCCGGGCTCAAGTCCCTCAAGTAGTCGAGCAATCAGGCTGGAAATCAGCCCGAGATCTTGGTCTTCAAGGCAATGATGTTGTGGAATGGTAAGTTTATATTTCTTGCTTAGTCTAGTTTTGTGATCCTATTTGAAGAAGAGGACACTTTGGCTTGGTCCAAAATCTAAACTCGAGTCAATTCACTGCAAAGCTTAGTTTACAAGGCAATCTATGAATTATGCTTTTGGAACAAGAAAATTGTATTATGGTTGGTTCTAAATAACAAACTTCTCCTATGGGAAAACGAGTTGAAAAGAGACTAGGTAGGTCCCAATAGATGTGCATTATGCAAGAACGATGAGGAATCCTTCTCACACCTTTTTGTTTCCTATCCTTATACAGCTCAAGTAAGGGCACTGTCAACTTCTGATCTCTCGCCCATGATGTAGTGGAACCTCCCATCGCAGGAAAACAATGTTCAAGCATGGAATCAGGATGTAGCAGTAAAAAAATTTAAAGTTTTTCCATGCCACTTTGTATACAGCATCTGGTGGGCACGGAATTCTAGCATCTTCCAAAATGTTGATGCTCCTGACATTTCAACATTAGGACTTGTTTTAAAACTTACCAAAGAATTCAAAGTGCAACCAAAAGAATCACGTATTCCTATCATGCCGCAGTTAGAATTTTTTAACGTCATGGGGTTTTTTCGATTGGGCCAAACAAGGCCACCCTGCTACCTGTGGAGTGAGGGTAGTTCTTTTTCTAAATCAATCTCACTATAATCATCTCTGTTACCCACTGGGCAGGGGATCAAACATGAAGGCGTAATCTCACTATATTCATCTCCGTTACCGTCTGGGAAGGGGCTCAAACATGAAGGTGTAGTTTGTCGCCTTTTGGTCTTTACTTAATCTCGCAAAGTTAAAAAGAGTATTCAGACTTCAACTGATGGGTGACCTGAAAATGGTGATAGACTAGGCAAATGGAGAAAATGCATCATTGCAAATATAAGACTGCAACATCTTCTCCAGCCGATCCTAGAGTCACTTCAGCAATTCCAGTGTACAAAATTCACTCATATTTACCAAGAGCATAATTCAAAGGCCAAAGAAATCTCTAAGGAGGCTCTCACTTTACATCCGGGCACTTTTTATTTTTCTGAATTTGTGAATGAGGAAGAAGTGAAAGCCATGGCTTTCTGTTTATGATCTATTAATGAGAAGTCAAAGGGCACTGCACTTGCTGCATTTGTGCTTACCTTTTCGCCATTTTGGAAGACTGTATTAAGTTTTTTGTCTATATAGCAGACTTAAATGATCCAGAGTTATGATAGTAGTGGTTGGTTTTATAGCCATACATTTTAAAAAGTCTTTTGGACAATCCAATGTATATTCTCTAAGCTCTTCGAATATAATGATTTTTTTCCATGTGAAAAAGTAAATAATGTTGTGAAAATGAATAAGGGAGAGACGGCTTTATGCAATTTGAATGAGAAACCAACTTATCTCAAGGGTTTGCAAAATATAACAATTAAGTTGTGAAAACGAGTAAGGGATGGAGGAATTTAAGTAAATTGGATTTTAATATAAATAAGTTGTGAAAATGAATAAGGGAGAGAGGGCTTTATGCAATTTGAATGAGAAACGAACTTATCTCAAGGCTTTGCAAAATATAACAATTAACTTCTGAAAATTAGTAAGGGATGGAGGGATTTAAGTAAGTTGGATAAGAATCTAATTTATAGCAAGCAAAAATAATCCAAATAGTAAACACATAAAATAAATTTGACAAAGCGGTAGGGGACCTTCTATCATCCTGTCTATGTGATGGAGAAACACAAAAAGAGAGTGAATACTCCCCAAACCCCATTAATTGTGTGGAATGGTGCACAAATTCAAAAAATTTGATTGAAACAAAGAGGAGGGAATGACCAAAAACGCAAAAAATCAATGTAAAAAGGGATATGGATGGGTATTTATGCCCTAAAAAAACAAAAAAATGCATATGGCCCTAGCAAGGAGGGGTCCATTGACAAAAACTAACCAAAAAACAAGGTAAACAATCATCCACTATATCAATTTGAATAAATGGGAGTGGTTTCCACATTAAACCAGCTAATTAAAGGCTATGCCAACTGTACCTAGTCATAACGATGTTTACATGTTCAAAGTGTGGTGGTCCAAACAAGTGAGTTTTTCTACACTAACCTAGATTTGAATCCTAGTACGTAGTGCTTTTACTTGGAAGTCTTTGGAGCAATATATCCTAGGAGTACAATTTCATTAAATCTAACTTCCGATAACGTGTTTGGGAGAAAAAATTAAGATTGGGAATCATTAGTAAAAAAGGAAAAATAATAATACTTGCATGAATAATAAAGTAATGTGAAAAAAGTCTCCACTACGCTTACCATCATGGAGTTCACACGTGTCACAGAGATGAAAGCAGTTGGCGCTGACAGGATTATGGGAGCATGTTGGATGGCAGATAACAGCTCTCCTTCCGCGTTCTCCAGTACAACCATTCTGGTCATAATGTGGTTTTTAAATGGTGCATACATATCCCTCAGTGGACTTGGATCCCAAGTACATTCAATTGATCTCCCTTGTGTGTGGACATTCATGGTTGTAGGTGCCCACTTCTTCATGAGGGTCAGCCTCATCGAGATAAGAATGGTTTCTATTTTGGGGGCGCCATTGCTGGCGCCCTCCTAGTTTCCTCCCTCTTCGATCCCTCAGCTCTCTCTGCCCTACGACCAAGCCTGTTCCTGTGATCCCTGCTTTCCTCTTGGCATGGTCCGAAGGAATGTCATGCAAAAATACACTTCCAATGGCCTGCGGCGCTCCCACATTTCACAAGCCCTCAAAGACATGGAGAATGCAAAAGGTTTTTTTCAGAACAGGGTGAGTAAGCCCACCCAGGACCATGTTGAGCGGTTGGAAAAGAAGTTGTGCAGGGATGTTCCAAAACCCAGTGCATAGAGGCTAATGGAAGAGTTTGGTGGGCTGGTGGATGAATCGGGATCCACCCATACTCGAGAAACCAGGCACACCAGAACCTTGGGATTATTTTGGATGATGAAAGCAATTGTTTGTCTCGCGCGGGAAGAATTCAAACAGGGTAATGCGCAAACGGATGTGAGTGAACCATCAGTGGATGCACGGCTCAACAGCCTAGAGGAGGGGATGCCGAGAATCGCCCACAACCAAGTAGTTGCAAGCGCGAGGATGAATCCCAAGATGGATAGCCTGGCGACAATCGACCTCCTCCTGCTCGTCTCGAGGCCATGCAGTTGGTGTTTCAACACTGCCCTGATGCTGTCATGAAGACTGCAAACAAGAAAATTGAGGTGCTGGTCTGTCCTATATTACTCTTTTTAATGATGATTAGACCCTGCTATAATCTGCCTGAAAATTTAGTTTCAGGGAGTCTAGTTAAAGTCTCTGCTTTTTTGGTTTTATTGGCCATAAGCCCCGGCCTGTGGGGCAACAGCACTGATAAACTTAAGTCAATCCTAGATTTAGCTATCAAACATTGTTATTTTTTATAGTGTATGCATGCATCTTATATATTCTCAGACTTGGTTAGCATGGCATTTCTGGAACAGTCACACTCATTTTACAAATAGCTGCCATAGCTATGCTCTGTACAGTTTTTTTTCTTTTTAATGTAAAAGAATTATCGAATCTTACCAAAAAAAGGAGTAATGTGAAAAAAGGAGCTGGTGTGGTTGGTTGGATGTGGAGGAGCCCGAATAACTACGAACAGTTCTAAAATCATCTTGTTAGAAAAATACTACTTTCAAATAGTTTATTCTAATATGAAAACATAACAAGATCGATTCAAATGAGTTAAACTTCAGGTAGCGTCAGGGAGATGAATAGAATAGATTTAACTTTACAGTAAGCATGACTTGCACTCTAGTTTTATTGAAAAAAAAACCATGAGGAATCGCCTAATAGTGTAATTTTTTGAAGGGAATAAATGATTGGATGAACAACAAAAAAATCACTAGGATTTGGGATAGATGATTTTGTGTAGAAATTCTCTAAGGAAAAAATATATTCTTGTTGGCAATTGTTTCTAAAAACTCAGTTTGGCAACTAGTTCAAATCTTGCAATGTCTAGAGTTCAAAATATTTTCTAAGCAAACTTTAGTCTAAATGTACACAATCTTGCAAACTAAAATTATTTGGAATCCATTCAGCTTTGTTTGATTCGAGGGAAATAACTGTTGCTTCCTCATACATCTAATCGTTTTTGTCTTCAATCCCATTCCCTATGCAATTACTCAACTAACCAACACAATCTTACTGACATTGTTATTATTCAGAGTACAACACTCGCGTTTCCTTCCTTGATTTTATAAATTAAGAGAAGCTGAGTTCTGTTACTGTTGCATTATCTGATGTCTAGTACAATCATAACAAATCGGTCTGCACAAATTTGGGGCTTAAAATATTTCTCTGGAAACTAGGATTCTAGTTCAATGAGACAGTAGTTGAAGCAGTAACAGTAGTAGTATGCGATGTTATTGAAAAACAGCAAGCCAATTTAAATAGAAAAGAGAGGTCATGGAAGAAGGGTATTAAACAATTTGCATATGAGCAAAATACAAAGGAAAATAATAAGGGTATGAGCGAAGATGGAACTAGAACCGTAAATAAGGATGTGAGCCAATGTCTCAGGTATCTTCCACCATTGCTCCTCTCTTTGCTAGCTTAGAGCATCTTGATATCATTGTCACTCATAATTTAATCTTTTAACTTTCACTAGATATATCATATATTTATAAACTTGCAGTAATGTTTTTTCCCCGTACAATTTTAACAAACAATTTTCCTCTTATACATGATCACTCAAACAATAAGATGTTAAAGTTTACAACATCGTGAGACATTCTCCAATACTGCCTTGAGCAAACAAGGTTGACTTAAGTCTTGAAGAAAAAACCAGTGAGTCTGGACAAAAGTCAAAGCAAATGGAGATAAGCTTTGTGAGTTGGAACAAAAGCCAAAACAAGGAAATTTAGTCTTGTGAGCTTTATGTGTGTCAAAGCAAAAGACAAGACAAAATATTGACAGTCTTATTTGTGACAACACTGTGCAAAAGTGGTGTGTGATGTTCTACTAGGTCAGTGATGGATAAGCTATGAGATCTTACCTAGGGACTGGCCAACCCTGGATAAGTAACTCTAGCACTTGACCATGTGTGGAGAACTGAATGATCACATCCTGAGACAGATGATATTTTCTTATATGTGAGATGCAAATGATGTAATATGTGATAAGCTAGTGCATTGGCCGTGTGACCATGTTTAGCATGAGGGACTTGTGTTTGCTTAAAGAAAGAAAAAGGGATAATAAGTCCATGTCATAGACAACCTAGCAAAAAGGGATAACAAGTCCATGACATAGTGATGGAGACAATATCTTCTAGAAGGAGAAGAAGTCAATAATAAAAAGGACTCCTCATCATTTGATATAAAAACACATCAAAGATTATATCTCTGCAGTTTGTGTGCCTCTGCTACAGCCACACGCATCAACTTTCAAGTGAGTCGTTTTGGGGTAATGAGACTATATCTCTCCAAGCGTTCAGTTCCTAGTGAGAGGCCATCATCATTGCGCCCTTTTGACATCTTAGCATTCTGAAAAGGAGATCTGAAGCCTGCATAAGCTAAAGTTTAATTCTGCAGTAAGGGCTTAAATCTGCAGAAGAATTTGATCCAGCATGTTAAAGAGACTTGAGTCCAAGTGATCAAGCAAGCCAAGATCTCCCTGGATAGGCGTTCAATTTCAACAAGTACTTCAGTCATAGAGCATGGTATGTGACAGATCTAGCCACTAGTATTTTTCAGCAAATCTTCATGGTATGTAAGCCTGTGTGGCCGAATTAATTGTATCTGCTCCTAGCTTGTTCATTTGCAAATAAGAAAAGATCATTTGTTGGGTATTTTCCCTCGAGTTTGAGAGCGTTTTCCCAAGGTAATTCTCCTTGTGTGATTGTGAATATCATTTACTGTCCTTCAGTTTATGTATTACAGTTTATACATTGTGATTAAATTATGATTCAGTAAGAAAAATTTTAAAAGAAATCTACAGATCTGAAATACTCTTAATTTTAACATAAGATTGATGACATTGAGGGGGTTTGAAATGTATGAACAAGGTCTGAACATAGAAATTGTTTTCATGGCCTTCTTTGGATTTTGGATTATTAATGACTAACTGATAGAACCAACAATTCATTTTAAGACTGTATTTGTTACCAATCACTATTACTGACTCGCTGAGGTTTTATTTCTCCCTGCATTGATGCAACACTAGCTTGCATTCTGGAGGAGAAAAGTTTATCTAGTGGGCATTCTACTCCAACACCTGAAAATGAATAGGGAATCACATAAGATGACATTCGAAAATGATTAAAATGTTCTTGCAACTCAAAGAAATAAATAATAGTGAAAACATATTCAAAGAAAGGGTCAATGGGGTGGAGATTAAAACACAAAAGGGAAGAAGAAAATTGCAAGCTAAGATACAACAAGAGTGGATAAAAACAGATCCACTAAGGACGAGAATAAAAGCATAACTAAAAGACGAACAAGAAAGCTTAGGCATATCCCTCTTTGGATGTAATATAACATTTGGATTCCAAGTACAATTGTTGGGCAATGTAATCACCTAGTTCTTTTAGTGAAAATTTGGCAAAATGGATTTCTGATGTTAAGCACGTTACCTAAGGGGTTAGCTTTTTTTTTGCTTTTATTTAAACAAATGTGTACCTCTCTAACTCCAGGTGAAGAATGACACTAATCCCCGAGATATGTATGAACATGAATTGTCCTACATGAGAGGTGTGATATAATGGAGAGGATGATGAACTTCAAGGACAATCAAAATTATTTGAAGAAACAAGGAGAAAAAATGAGCCTCACATTTTACAAACTAGTGAACTAAAATCTATGATATAACATTGTGAGTGTCCCAACAAAAATCCCATTTGGAGAAAGAGAACAGGTATAGGAACAAAAATAGTAGAATGTAGGTTGAAAGGCTAAGAAGGCCATCGAGAAGCCAAAAAGGAGGGATAATAGACTAAAGAAGTTAGAAATTGTCAAATGTAAAACCAAGATCACTAGAAGAAACACAAAGCACAGAAACAAATTAGGTGTGGAGCTTGTTTAACCATAGTGATGATCTATCACCTCCCAGCCGTAGACAATACAGCACTAGTTTGTCTCCCCCGAGCTCAGACCTTTCAATAGAGAACGATGTACATCCAGATGGTAGTAGCACAACCCCAAGAAAATAAGAGAGAACCTCTCACAATGGAGAAACCCTAGAAAAACAGTCTCTTAGCTGCTGTAGCGAACTTCTCTAGCTGAGGGCAAACTTGTCCTGCAGTGCTCAAGCCGTTGTGTATCAAAATGAGGATGGGCGCCCTCTATTTATACTATTTTTCCAGTGAAATTAAATCGGGGCTGACTTGACAGTTTCCCATTGTTTGGGGCAAAATTCCCACTATTTTGGGGCAGCTTGACCCACTAGGCCGACTTATCTTAGGGGAAGATAAAATAAGGTTTATTTAATTATTTTTCTTGCGTAATTCTTCCCCAAGGTTTACATTAATTCTTTCAAGGATTTACATGATTGATTACATAAATATAATCTCCCTTAGGAGGTACAAAACATTACAATAAGAATAAATTCTGAAGTTGCACAAAATCCAACACCCCCTTTCAACAAGGAAGGTATTCTTCGAACATGGTATTCTAATTTCATTATTTCTTGAGCCGACCTATGAGGTGGTGCCTCACGCAACTACTACTCCAACACTCCCTCTTAGCTAGGGAGGCATCATTAGTATTATCATACCGGAACACATCTGGATATCATCTGTACATCACAGTTCTATATCATAAGGAAGGTCTTCCAACACAATCTTAGTCCATCAAGAAGTGTCAACAAATAAATCTTTGTGCATCGGCTCAATCCAATCCATCGGAGTACATGCACTAGCTCCACAACTCTGCACAGTCCCTCGAAGAGACCTTCATCCCGGCCCATTGGGAATCCATCATTAATACAATGTGCATCAGTTTAACTCAGTCCTTCGAGGAGCATGCACCAACTCAACCAGTCCTTCGGTAAGTGCAAGAGTATCAGTATGCGCCAGCCTCTTCATTCCATCTCAAGATGTCTGAGAGATCTCCCCACTCTACTGAGTGTCTGAAAGTGTGCCCTGGCCTCTCCATCCTATCACAATGTCAGAGATCTTCACTCTATCCTAGAGTGATCCGGAGAATACAGTGGCCTTTCCATCCAACTTGAATGTTTAAGAGATTTCCCATGACCATATTTCAGCATCTCAATCAGCTGGGTCTCATATTGAAGGTTGTCAACACGGCCTCATTCTGTCGAGAGGTGTCACCATGCATTTGATCCACTCAGTCCATCGATAGATCAATCAGCTCTGCAACTCTACACGGTCCATCGAAGAGTAGTGCAATCAACATCTCATCTACTATTAGTCCGTCTCAATTGTGTTCTTCCTTGACTTAGGAAGACTTCCATAGGTTTCACACCATCATATGCAATAGGCCAGGATCCTCATCTTGAGAGCTAACTCCCTTTGTCTCCTCAGAATTCGGTTGAGTAACTTTCGTCTTCCAGAATCCATGGCTCTAACTAAAACGTAATTGCTTCGAACAATTGCAACAGAGAGACCGACATCCGTAGAAGCCTTCCACTTCTAATCGCCAAATCCCTACATGGGATCATCTAAGCTTATGGATTACATGTACTCGGTTCTCATCCGCCTATTGTCATGACTTCCACTTAACTATTTCGACCGAAATTCATCCTTCTTTCTGAGAGTCATGCTTCTAGAGACTTTCTACTTCCAATCCAAACAGGATCACTTGTTCTTCTGACCAAGTTTCATCGTTCATCCTTGTAGGCCACATCGCATGGTCCTTTCCTACAAGTCAAATCCAATTTAGTTGGTTAGCAACAATGCATAATCAAATCAATGTAATAACAATAGTTCATACAAGAGGCATCTTAGCCATTGCTACAGCACAACACACACATGATTACTATTTGGATGCTTGTTATCTCCATTATAAAATACCATCAAGAGTGTGCACTACTCTAAGTATATTAGAGGGAGATGTCATTCAAGAGGAATCCATGAATTGTTGTGCAACATTATGGGCTAAATCATGTTCATAACAAGTACTACATAAGCTTACAGTTTATCAATAAGGAAACTATATCACATGCTCAACAACTTCCTGATCCTAGGAATATAGATCTGCATAAAACGTATCCAAAAACAACCAAATCTAATCTATTAGAGCAATAAAATCAAAATATTTATCTTTTATTGTTTTGTGGGTGGGCTTCCACTGCCTTCTTGTAGGAACCATGAGTCCTTTGGTCTTCATTTTCTTGCTAGAAGAACATCAAAGTCTGGATCTTCGTATCATCACCTCAATATGGAGAGCACTAGAAGAAGAACTACGAACAATCATCATTCCTTGACTTCTTGTGAAAAGTGTCTTCATCAACATCAGCAGTTGAGGCTTCATGCTTCCTTTTGCTTGAACTTCTACAATTTATGGCATGGTGTCCATATGTCTTGCACTTGAAGCATTGTATATACGAGAGATCCTTCTTCTTATTCTTCTGATCTGGAGAAGGACTTGATTTCCTTTCTTGGTGGTTGTGATTGTAAAACTTTCTTCCCTTTTCTCTGCCTTTCTTAGCATGGGCCATGAATGCTTGATTCTCCTCAAATTGAGTGCCATGAAGTCTTTGTCTTCTTGCAATCTTCATTTCTTCCTGGGTACAATCTACCAATAACCTATCAAATTTGGGCAACTTGGTTCGACCACTTATGGTTTGAATGAATGACTACCACGATGTTGGAAGACCATTTAGAGTAGTCATGACAAGCTCCTTATCATCAATGGATTCTCCACTGGACCTTAGCTTGTCCTTTAGGTCTGTGATCCTCATGAAGTATGAGGCAATTGGTTCAAACTTTGACATCTTCATATTTGATAGTTGGTTCCTCGATGTGAGAGTCGCATTGATGTTGTTGTGCTCAAATAGCCTCTTTAGGGTTTTGAGCATCTTCCTAGCTATTTTCTTTTGTGATATTGAGGAACCAAATGATCCCTGACTAAGTCCACCAAGATTCTTCTTGTGCTGGCATCATTCTTCCTCCAATCAGACTTGTCTTCTTCAACTTCTTGTTCTAGAACGTTCTCATTAACAAACTTCAAAAGATCATTTTCTTCCAAGATGAGAAGAACTCTGAACTTCCAAGAGATGAAGTTGGTAGCCCCATCAAGATGATCTTCAACCTTCATTCCAATCATCTTGCCTGCAAATCTGAACCAGAAACCCTAGCAAGAGCTAGGTCAAAAATGAAGTTTGAAATTTTGTGAAACTAACCTCACAAATAGATGCGCCCTATCAAGGCGAGTTGAGAGAGGGTGAGGTGGAGCCAAATCAGTGGACTAATCAGCACAAAACTTGAAACCCTAATTTTTGTTGTAACAGCAGCAGCGAAATTTAGGTCAAAAACTGAAACTTCTCGAAATTGGATTCTTCCTTCACCAGAGGATGAGCCTTCCCTCGAGTGAATTTCCCAAATCTCTTTTTCTCTTGAAATGTTGAGGGAAGGCCTCGAAATATCAAGCCCTAGCTTCTTGCAATGGCTTCTTTTAGAACTGCTCTAATTCCATGTTAGAAATTGTCAGTTGTAAAACCAAGATCACTAGAAGAAACACAAAGCACAAAAACAAATTTGGTGTGGAGCTCGTTTAACCACGATGATGATCTATCACCTCCCAACCATAGACAATACAACAATATTGTCTCCCCCGAACTCCGACCTTTCAATAGAGAACGATGTACATCCAGATGGTAGTAGCACAACCCCAAGAAAATAAGAGAGAACCTCTCACAATAGAGAAACCTCAAGAAACTAGTCTCATATCTGCAATAGCAAACTTCTCTAGTTGAGGGCGAACTTGTCCTGCATTGCTCAAGTTGTTGTGTATCAAAATGAGGAGGGGCGCCCTCTATTTATACTATTTTTCCACTGAAATTAAACTGGGGCCGACTTAACAGTTTTACCCACTGTTTGGGGCAAACTGCCCACTGTTTTGGGGCAGTTTACTAAGCCGACTTGTCTTGGGGAAAGATAAAACAAGATTTATTTCATTATTTTTCTTGTGTAATTCTTCCCCAAGGTTTACATTAATTCTTTCAAGGGTTTACATAATTGATTACATCAATATAATCTCCCATAGGAGGTACAAAACATTACAATAAGAATAACTTCCGAAGTTGCACAAAATCCAACACTCCCTCTCAACAAGGTATTCTTCAAACATGGTATTCTAATTTTATTCTTTCTTGGGCCGACCTATGAGGTGGTGACTCACGCAGCTACTACTCCAACAAAAGGTAGGTTGAGAAGCCAAAAAGGGCATTGAGAAACCAAAAAGGGGGGTTGTTGAGAGGCCAAAAAGTGGATTCATAGGTTGAAAGGAAGACCAAAACACCAAAAGGGGCATGAGAGGCCAAAAAGCATATCAATAAATTGAAATGGAGCTCAAATGGTTCAAGTGAACAAGGAGGAGCACTAAGAATCCACATGTTTTTTAAGGCAAACATTTGAGAAAAAAACCAATGAATTACAAATACACTACAAATCATAGAGGAGATTCTGGCGAATGACTCTTGGTGAGGCCGCCTACACGGCAAAGAGACAAAACACAATGGAGAAAAGCTACAAGTGAAAAATATAAATAATTAAATTGTGAAATGGGCAAGGGAGAGAGATTTCTACAAATTGGATGAGCCTCCAACTAGTAGGCACACATAAATAAGTAAAACAAAGGGGTAGGGACCTTATATGTACCAATGTATTATGATGGAGAGCCACAAAGGAAGGACAAGTGTGAGTACTCTTAAACCCCGTAAATTGCATGGAACAGTCCACAAATTCATAAAATTCAAAGGAAACAAAGAGAAGGAATGCCCAAAAAGGCAAAAGTCAAGGTCGAGGGGAAAAGGATGAAAGTTATAACTAAAACAAAAGAAAGCACATGGACCCTATCAAGAAGAGAGACCACTAAGAATGACTAAGGAAAAAAACAAGGCAAATGATTCTCCAATGGATTAATTTGATTAAATAGGTATGCTTTGAGCATTAAATCAAGCAATAAAAAGCAATGCACTCAGTTTATCCTGGTTTTTCCATTAGTTCCTAGTGATAGTCATATTAGCATAAATAATGGTTAATGTGAGAACTACACACACTTCTAAAGGTGTGAATTATGCACATTTCCATTCCTTGTTCTCTCATTTTTAAAAATATTCCATGAAGAAGCAAGATTGCCTTATAAAGAATTCTATGACGAGCATAAATGATTGGAAGAAAAACAAAAGGCAAAGAAGTTACAATTTGCACATTAGCCAATTACAAAAGAAAATAACATGGATATGAACTAAAATGGAACTGAGCGTAAAGGAAGGCCATGAACAACTTACTCTTGTATCTTCTACCACTGCTCCTATCCTAATCAAACTAGAGTGTCTCGATAATGCTTTAAGGGCCTTCACTCCTAATGAATATTTCAACTTTTTCTAGATTTATAAATGATCATCTTATTCCCCCTCGGTTTTAAGAAACAAACTTCATCTTCCATATGAACACTCCGATAGTAGGCTTAATGAAATTGGAAGGGCTAAAATGTATGAACAAGGAGTGAACACAAACAATGCCTTCATGGCTTTTCTCTATATCTGGATTGCTAATGGATAATTGATGTAAACCCTAGTCATCTTTGACAGCTTTAACAACATGAGTATAGTGGTTGAAATTTTATTTGTTCTTCCACTGGCCATATCTACAGTAGAAAAGTTCATATAGCAGACCATGAGACTAAATTCAATCCATAGATCAGAGAATCAGTTGACGCTATGGCCCTACCTAGCCAGCCTATTAAAAACACAATAATGAATCGTTTTGTCTCCATGTACATTTCAATCATTTGAATTCTACAATACTTTGTATGTAACAGACTGCATCAAGGTCTAGGTGACAGCGGTTGTGCGAAATAATAACAATATTATGATTGTGAGACAGATGCTGGACATAATAAAATACCTGATTATAGCAACAGGGCCGAGTGGCTTTGGCTCTAAATCCACTGTTGAATGCATCCTTGACTCTCTAACTACAATAATCACCGGTAATATTAGGCTGAGTTACTTTGAAATCATTAACCAGGGTTTCTTTGAAATCACTAACGAGGCTTTTGGCCTGTAAGCGAGCAATTAAAAGCAAACAGGGTTTACCTGGAATGAATGTCTATTAATTCAAATGCGAGTGGTTGAAACCCTTAGGATTTCCCTTGAAATGTGAATGGTTAAAACCTTGCGATTTCCTGTGAAATGACATAGCACTCTTTTATCTTTCACTCGCCATTCCTGGTCTAAGATCATCTCCGTCGACAAACCCTACGCCTCAAGCTACCCTTTACTGTGATCAACAGCAAGAATGTACTTGTCGCCACGACTCTTATTTCACAGGTCTGAGGAAAGTTTTCCCCGACTCTTATAAGGTTATTTTTTAATTTCCTGCATCTTTGGTTTCTCGGGCACTTTTTTTTACTTCCTGTATACTTTCGAACACGGGATCCTTCCGACGCTTCAGTTGAAGGAGGGTAAATATAGAGATGTACTGATTTACAAAACCTACAATAGCCACCGAGAAACCAACAAACCGAAGTTATATAGTGTTTGTTTCCCACATACATTGATTGGCTGTTCAATCCTATAGATAGAAATACCGGATTACCTCGTAAATAAATGGGGTTATAGCTCCCTGGATAACTCCCTTGAAAAATTGGGGCCTCTCCGGAGCTGCGGAGATCGTCAGAAGATCGGAGCTGGTGGTGCGCTCTCCGGAGCTGGTGGAGGCACCAGAAGCCGAAGCCGAAGCCAACAGCAAGAATTATGTCTTCTACTTTCACATTCTGACTCCTTTTTCACATTTATAAATGCAGATGAAAAAACATTTATAAAAGCAGATGAAAAGAACAGCAGAAGGTGATGAAAAGGGCAAAAAGTTAGAAATGTCTTTTGAGTTTTTAATGTTTTTTAGTGGGAAGAGTGGCAGGAGTGAAAGTTAGAAATGTCTTTTGAGTTTTTAATGTTTTTTGTGGGAAGAGTGGCAGGAGTGAAGTGAGAAATGATTGTCTTCTTCTTTCTGTTAGAATGTTTATTTTCTAAGTGTACGGAGGGGAGAATCGTTTGGTATCAAGTGAAATAGCAGCAAGGCTGCTTATACCTGCCTCTTAGAAATATTTTATTGTGATATTGTATATAGTTTAAAGCTAAAAGTTAAAGAAATTATGAAACATTCAAACTTGAAACAATGTATTACTTGTTGCCATGGCATTTATATTTCTATGTGAGATTACTTGTTATTTATAGGTTGTTGCATTACTTGTTACTTCTTGTAACTGTCATTGTTTATATTTCTATGTGTATATCAATTAATTAGTTATTAAGTAAGTCCTTGAAATTAAAGATCCAAAATGAGTTTACTTGTCTTTGTGAATAGGAGAGCTTTTGTCACTACCAATAGTTGAGATAAGCAACATAGATGCCTAGTACTTGGCTCTTAAAAATAGTTTAATAAATATTACGTAAGAAATGGATATTGAATAACATTAACAATGTTGAATGCCTAATAAATACTTAACAATATAGATATTAAAAATGTAACAACAATTGGAGATTTTGAAAAATCTGAATTCCAATGTAAGCACCAACTATTACAATGAAACTTTCAAGAAGATAATTCTTTAAAAACATAGAATGTTTCTCATATATCTATATATTTTATAATATCATACATGCATATTCATTTACTTATGATAGTTGTTAAATATTTTATATAGTTATGTTTGTATTACGTAAAGTAAATATTTAAATATATTTAATCTTAGAAAAATTATAATATTATTATGTTATTCTATTATTTTGGTGAAAGATACCACAACAGAGTGTTGGTTTGTTATTTAAATGATTTACTAATCTCCTTAAAATAACCATTTCAATTTTATTATATTATTTTGTTGGAAGATAAAGTGTTAATTTTTTTTATAAATGATGTATTAGTCTCTTCTTTACTTTAATTNATTCCCCATTCAAGCTTTGCTTAAAAACTACGGACAAAAAGGGAAAAAGATCAAAAGGGTGCTTGAACTTCGTATGCATCAGACATAACCATATCAATTGATAGAATGAGAGAAAACGTGGCGTGTNTCCTTAACTTAACTTATATGATTAGATTGAGTATTTCATATGGTTATGTTTATTTTGTGTCAAAAAAGTATTTGACATGAAGATTAAAGTACCTAAAAATCCATTTTCAATTTAATTATATTCTTTTGATGAAAAATACCTCAATTTTTTTATTTTAAGAATAACTATATTATATTATAGAATAACTATATTTAAATGTTTGCTATTTTGTGTATCACTAAGTGTGCCAATATATGATGAACCACAATCTGTNTATCACATCTATAACTTTGTGCAATTTTACATAAAAGCTGAGTTTGTTTTGCAGGATTTTCATTGCGAGAGACGGTCATAGTTCTAGCTTCAATGGCACTAGCTATCTCCGAGCAGGAAATGAGGATTCCCATGGGACGAAAGCTTTCTACTTTGCAACAAACAAAGTCATATGAAACCTGGTAAGCTAGGGTTTATAACCACTGCCATAAAATTTCATGCTTGCTTATAAGTTTGTTTAAACCTTCGTTATTAAAATCAATTGTTATCTAATGGCCTTTTTTTTTCTTACTATTGGATATCTGCCACCACAACTTATTGTCTGCTCATTAATACTCGGTGGTTACAGACTCGGCGTACAACCAACTCTGCTCGGCGCATAATTAAACTTCCCTTGGCGAATAACAGAGGTATGCGACCACTGACTTAGGGCTTTAGACCAGTTCAGGTTTAGTCATGCTCTTAGTTCTTCTTTGAGAAACTCGCCCTGGAGGCTAAGTCTAACTGGGGTAGATTAGGTTTAATCATATATACATACGCCTTCCTTTATATCATAGGAAGAACAGGTGCAGAAAACACCTGAGACGTGGCCTTTATCAAACTACATGTCCTGTTAAAGAATTTGAATAATATGTTATAACCGAACTTATCTTTAAAATTAAGCTCAGCTGTCACTTAAGCTATACAGACGAGCGATGTTTGATCTCTGTCAAATAGAATTTTCATTTTATTTACTTAAGAATGTATGAACCAAACTGTGAACTTTTCCAGATGAATTAAATTTGACACAATAGATTTAGCACTATGCTCATAATGATAGGACTATGGTTTCTATAGTTTAATTTTGCATATAAGCATTTTCTAAAAAGCCAGACAAACTCATTTTGTTTCTCTTATGAATATATGAGAGCTCTGTGAAAGATAACAAGATACTTGAATTCTTATGAGATTCCTCGTTTTTATGTACGAATAAATAAAAACATGTATTTTAAATTAATGTATTCTTGCAAGAGCTAATAATAAATATGACTCCTAGTTTTTATATAGGAATAATAAAAAACATGTATTTCAAAATTATTAGTGTCTATAATGCTATGAAACAGAAATTTCAAATAACTGTCACTCGCCTAAAATTACCAAAGACAAAACATCGACAAATTCATCTTCTTACTGGTTATGATTTTCTTGTCCATCTCCGCATAATTTACCGAGAATCGTGAAGCTCTTGTGAATCATGTCATATCGATTCAACGGATCGCCTCCTGCCAGCTTCCTCAATGTTGATCCGCTGTTTCTATCCCCCCTGCTGCAAGCTTCTGGGCATGTCTGCTCATCTGCAATGACACAATCTTCTATGGGCAGGGGAGTAAGCTGAAGCTCGTGGTTTTCAGAATTGTTCTCTACTTCTTTTCCAGTATATGGATCCCCTCTCACCATGACACAAAAAAAGGTTTCATTAACTTCAATAGCCTTATAATTTTTTCTAAAGTAATTAGCCACAGTAATTCCATCAGGTAGTTGGCACGTTGAAGCTGGTTGGTCTGGAATGCCATCAATCTGATATTTCCTGAAAGTTGGTTGGTGCAAGACGTCTACATACAAGTCTTTTAACATGTCCCTTGCCCTTTTTGCAGATTCTTTTCCTCAGTAGTGGGCGAAGGTTTAAATGTCCACGTACAAATTCCTCTCCCCTCTAAATACTCTCTCAATTTTATTCTGCAATGGAAGGCCATGGATGTGCTGTCCAGATTGAATGTGAGTCCGCGATCTACAGCACGCAAGCTTTGAACAAAACCCTTTAGAGCCCCAATAGAGTGCGCTCCGGTTCTCGGTATTCCGCCATCGCCTTTCAATTTCAACCCCTCCGATTGATCGGGACCATCCCAATAATAGGAGGCGTTGTTAAAAGTGTAGCAGGAACGAGAAGAGTTAGGACCTTCCCTCATGATAACTTCCAAGGCCCAACGGTAGTACGAGGGGTTTTTCGCTACGCCTCCCGTGAGAAAAGATCCGAGGGCAATGTCACCAAGGACATTAACTCTCGTCAGCTCCATCTCATAACTATCTGCGCCTGGAAATGGAATGATTGTGAATTCTATTTCTTTGCTGTCGAGATAATCCTTCTTCCTCAACGTACTCTCTGCAATGAACATGTTGTTTTGGCCATCGTAGTCGATGAGATCTCCATCGAAATGATGTCTGTGAACAGACAATGCATGGCACAGATTAGATGAGGGATTAACGACCAGGATGAAAGCGGAGGTTGCAAAGTCCAGTAATCAACGGTCCAGATCATAGCGGGGAATGATAGATCCAAAGTCCGATGCATATTCGAAATTCCGTTGAGCCCTCGGAGACAAGAAGAAGGCGGGTAGGTGAAAAGTTACATATGATGTCATTGTTACCAGGTGTCGACCCAAATCCAGATAGCAAACTTCGAGGATAACATCATCCCTGCTTAACCAATAGCAACACAAATAAATACAATTTTAATAAATTTAAAAATTGCTATTTTTTATGTTACAAAGTTAAACTTTGGAATAGAGATTTTAATCTTTTAAATATGCACCAATATGCACCAACTAATACCCAAAGTCAACGCGGTTTGAATTCGATCGATTACAATATACCTGCTGAGGCAGGTATAAAAATGAAAGTCTGTTAAAATGTTTTTTTTCCAAGTTTAAGGATATGTTTTTTTTCCAAGTGTAAGGAGGGGAGAATCGTTTGGTATGAAGTGAAAAATAAATTTTAAATTTTATTACTTTATTAAAAATGAAAGGGTAAGAAGTAAAAAATAAAATTATTAATTAAATTGAAAAATATTAATATAATTTTAATAATATTAATATATTTAAATATTTGGATAAGTATATATTTGACATATTGATAATATTTTTTTCAAGTTAATATTATGATTGAAGTTAATATAATGACTATTGTAGTTAAAGTAAAAGTTAATTGAATAGTTTAATCATGATTGGAGTTGAAGTTTAATTTGTTCAAGTACCATGATTGGAGTTAATATAATACTTGTATCATGATTGAAGTTAATCTAATAGTTGTATTTAAAAGTTAATATAATGGTGATTGTAGTTCAAGTAAAAGTTAATCGAATAGACCCGAAAGCAAGTGCCATTAGGGACACACAGCCATCGATGGATGTCACTATCATTGATGAAGGACACTCGAAGGCGTTAGGAGACGAGGCTACAGTTGGCATCGTGTGAGGAGAAATGGTTCTTAAGTGTGTGGATCAGGAGGCGAAAGGTTAAGAAGGGTGGTGGAAAGTCGAACGTATTAAATAGAAGTGATGGTGAGAATGCTTGGGAGTTACGTGAGGCCATGGTGATGAAGGAGAGGTACAGTGTGAGCTTGAAAACTATCATGTGGAAGTTAATCCTCTTTAATGCTTGGGTGTGGTCGGATTTGTATATAATCATGGTGGTTATGTTTTGTTCCATTGTGATCTATGGTGAGCTATTGTGGGTGAGAAGAAGGCTTGACGCTTTGTTGCATAGCAAGTTGGTGATGGCTCCCCGCCAACGTATGTGTAGTCATCGGGAGGGATGTGATTTAAGCGAGTGGAAGGCTAAGGAATCCATTGTGGGGTTGGAATTTGTTGATTTTTGTACCTAGGAAAGTGTTCCCCTAGGTGACTTTATCCTTAGTCACTTAAAAGGGGAAATAAAGCGACCATTGCATTAAATGACTTAAGTGGAGAATTTTATGTGACTTTAGAGATTAAAGTCAAGCTTGATAAATTTAAGTTGGTGAGGGAAATTAATTTTTATGAGAAATTAAATGGAGCATTTATTCTCATCCCTAGATCTAATCTAATCTCAGCCATTGGATTAGATGCTCTCTCACCTACCTAGGGTTTTAGACAAAAACAAGGGAAAAGGAAAAATCAATTCATTCTTGAGAGAAGAGTGAACAAGAGAGAGAGCAGAGAAAGGGCCCGAGTTTTGGGGCACCTAGCTGATGAACTTTGCAGTGGGCACGCAAACCGAGACATCGTTTATTGTTGTGCACAGATCTTGAGGAGAGTACGGCCATCATTTATTGCTTGGCACATAAATCGAGAAGAGTACAACCATCTGTACGGATTTTGGGCACAGCTTTCGAGGGAAAACTCAAGCACATATTTCGAGGAGAAAGACAAGCACAATTCTTGAGGCAACAGGCTAAGTTTTGTGGCACATATTTCGAGGCCATACGACTGCATTTAATGCAGTCCATATTGTATGGTTTTAGTAATAGTTTTGGCACATAAATTGAGATCAGGAAACACATGTTCTTAATAGTTATGCCCACTTAGGTTGTAATAGACATGTAATGACAAAATTTAAAAGTTATTTGATCAAGTCAATGTAAGAATGTCAATTGTCAGTTGGGTCTCTCCTAAGTGGTTGTGGGATGGAGTGTTATCATACCTACCTAGGTTTCGTGTTAGTGGCATCTTAAACTCATAATGAATATATTGTTGCAATGGTTTCGAGTCCAATCTCACGTAAATAGACACAACAATCTAAAAAATTATCGATGAAGTCAACATTGGAGGTGGCAACCTATGCCAGTCAATAAAATGGTTGTTTCATATTCAAACTTGTAAAGTAGGAAAAGGTGGTAACCCATGCCAAAGATGTGTAATCCTCTAAACAAAGATGGCGACAATGTTCAAGGACCATCAAGTCGATGTAATACCACGGATGTCAAGCCCTAAACATATGTTATTGTTTGTTTTGTTATTGTGGAACAAGGTGTCGGGACTATGGACTTGGACATTATTATAATTATTATTAGTATTATTTAACAAATAACTAGCTCAATATGGAAAACTAACGGGAATGGGGGGTCATGGATTCCACATGTGAGGGGGTTAGGGACTAGGATTTGTTGCTCTCCCTGACATTACTTGTTGGACCCTATTTTATATTATTTTGGTTTATGGGGGTACTATTAAATCCTCTTTGATGTTTGGTGGGACCCTCTTGTCTAGTGCGCTCTCCTTGGATAATTAAAAGCCTCTTGTGATGCTCCCATGCGCCCACATTGGTTATTTTTAGCCTACACTCCTTGAAAAATTGTAACCCCCTTTTGTTTCACCTTTTTCTACTTTGGGAAAGGGAATCTCTAATTGCAACCTCTCTCTCATGAATTGAGTAACCCCCAGTTAATTTGAGTTATCTCTTTTGGAATTCAAGTCACTCTCTTGGGAATTTGAATGGATTTAAAAGGATTCGAATTGGCTCTCTTTCACTCATATTCTCTCTTTTGAGCTCTCCAGTGTACGGGAATACTCTCTTATTTGGGAAATACATTCTCTCAAGCAGGAGATGCATTGTATTATAGGATGATTGAAGGTTGTGTAATGAGGTTTGAAGACCTTGTAATGGGGATTGAAGATTGATATATGTTTACACTACATGAGTCCTTCTCCCATTGCTTGTCTTTATCCACTCTAGATTGTAAATCTTGGGTGAGGGTGGTGATATCCTTAGGGCTTGTGCTGCGAGGGGAGTCACAACTCACTAGGTAGTGTAGAAGATGGAAGGGAAAGTTGATATGGTGAAAGGTGTAGCTATGGTATTCTCACAATGTTGAAAAGGGGGCAACCATATGTTATGGTTCAAACATTTCTAAGTGTTTCTAGGTTGTGAGACATGTTCCATTGCATCTGAAATGTCGTTTCCAATGAGGAATACTTTTTATTTCATTGAAAATGGTTCTGTTTGACTGAAATACAATTGTTTTTGTGTGGCAGTGTTCTCAGTGTTGAGATGAGTGCACCATACCTTTTGGTTCGAGAGTACCTCTCATGTGGATGTATGGCCTCATCTCTAGGGTGAATGTCATGTTGAAACATGCATGAACATTGCATGCCTACGGCTAGGTAGAATATTGTCCTATTGAAGCTAGTTGCTTTTCATTAAGATGAGTATTTTGTTATGTTTATTTACTGCAATGTGTTATATATATGTGCTCATGGATTTGATTTTGTTGTCATTTACATGGTTGTCAGTGGAATCCATGAGATCTGATCTATTTATCATTTGTATGGTTGTAGATAACAGCCTTCATAGCTAGTTTTGTATATGTTAATATGGTTGTAGGTGGTAGTCAGTAGATCCGGTTTTTAACATTGTTAATATGGTTGATTGTGGCAGCTCGTAGATTTGTTTATTTACATTGTTTATGGTGGCATGCATATCTTATTTGATTTAATTTTAAATGGATGTAATAAATATGATATTTCGTGTTTGAAATCATGTTAATGTCTTTGTCAAATTGTGTTGCATTTCATGCGTACATTTACCTTGCATAGCATGTGTATTGGGAATGATCTACACCATTTCATTTTAAAAGGTTGAATGTTTTATTATAGTGGCTCTTTGGCATGTTGGCCTAGGCTTAGTTACCCTTATTCCATTGTGCATTATCTTGATTCGGCCTTCCCCTTGGGTTTCTAGGTGTCCTTGGCCTTGGATTCAGGGTTGGAGACATCACAAAGTGGTATTAGAGTGAAGGTTTCAACTCTACAACCGTTGAGCCTTCTACATATTTTTAACTATATGTTATGTATTTGGAATCATAATGCATGTATTGTGAAAGAGATGTGTATTCTACTAAGAATGATTGATAATGAGCACGTTGCAACCCCAAATATGTTAGTTAATGAATGAGCATGTAGTGTTGTTATTGAAATACAATTGTAAACCACAATTGAAGCAGTGAAGACCAAAAATTTAGCAAGTACAATGAAGAGGAAGCTACAAAAACAAGAGATTGGATATCAGAGATCATCTACAAAGATCATAGATGGATTTTGAAGGACACATACCATATAGTCCTAAAGATAATTTAGGACAAATGGACACAAGAGAAGCAGTGAACCCTTGTTTGGAGATCTAATAAGAAAGTGCAGAGAAGATAATGAAATGATCATTCACATTTAAGAACAAATCAAGCATGATTTGAAACAATTGCAAAGAACCCAGAGAACAACTCCAAGAAACAATCAAAATGCCAAAAGACATATATCGAGAAGAGATTATGAAAGATTTTGACCATCCTCAAGAAGACCTTATCATATTGCCTATGTAGTAAAGAAGAAGAGGTATTCATCAAGCAACTCAAAAAGTAGCCCTAAAAGATCCCTAGTAAGAAATAAGAATAGAAGGTTTACATATGATGACCTGTTGGGAGAACTAAGAAGAATTAAACCTGCAACCTTTGAAGTTCTTCCTATTGCATTAGTACACATCAAGCATGGAAGCAAGGGTGGCCATATAGCATTTGCAAGGTAACTTAAGCATCCATTTGGTAGGATCAACTAGTAAAGTTGAAATATATTCATGAAGATAGAATATCTTGGAGAAATTTCAAGAAATACTTACAGAATGAATATCTCTCAAAGCACTACTACGACGAGAAGATGGAGGAGTTTTTTGAACTCAAGTTAGGAAGCATGATCATGGAAGCTTATGAGAAAAGTTTCCTATAACTCTTTAAGTATGTAGGTTTCATAAAGGATGAGAAAGTGAAGATTCAGAGGTTCCTTAGTGGTCTACCAGATTCTTATAAAGACAAGATCCAGTATGACAGACCAAATACCCTTAAATATGCCATTTGGAAGGAAAAGCATCTATATGATCAGAACAAGAACACAACTCCATATCAAAAGGACTAAACAGATAAGTAAAATGACAAGCAATAATAGAGAAAGAAAGGATTCAAGCCTCCATTACTCATAAACAATAATGATTCCTATCAGTTAGAGCAAAGAAAAACTGAAGGGGAAGAACATTCAGACCAAAAGGCAAGAACACATGTTGAATGTTGGATATGTAAGGAGGATCACTATGCTAGGCAATGTTCACATAAGGGAAGTATCATTAACAACACTCAAGAAACCTCAATTGCTGGTGATATTGGAAGAAGTATTCCAAGAATCTATGCAGTCCTGGATGGTAGACAAGTTTATAATCAGTCCCTAATGATTGAGGTAGTAGGTAAAAGTACTAATGTACCTATATCTATTATTATTGATTATCAAGCTATCCATAGTTACATTACACTTGACATAGTTGAGAGATGTTACTTGAAGAAAAGCCAGCTTGAGACAACAGGTCTAGTGCAGTTGGCTACAGGTACGAAGAGGAAGGTCACAAAAGCAATAGGAAAGTTTTCTTTGGAAATGAATGGTATGGAGACCTTTACATACTTGAACATCATACCTTTAGATTCATATGATGTATTGATTGGAATGGATTGGTTGGATGCACATCATGCCATACTTGATTGTTGTAATACAACTTATACATGTCTGGATGAAGAAGGAAATCAAGTGTCAGTGAGAGGTATACTTAGACCCATATCTTTAAGACAAATCACAGCTCTATAGTTGAGAAAGTGTTTCATAAAATGTTGTCAGTTGTATGCATCTCATGTGGAGGAGCCAAAAGAAGGAAAATAACCAAAGTTACAAGACTACCCAGTGTTACAAGAATCTGTAGATGCATTTCAAGAATTGTTAGGAATACCACATAAGATAGAGATCGATTTCACTATTGATTTGGTGCCAGGTGTAGTTCATTCATCTAAAGCACCTTATAGAATGAGTGCTCCAGAATTGAAAGAGTTGTAGATGCAGTTAGAAGAGTTATTAAAAAAAGGTTCACAAGACCTAGTGTGTCACCCTTGGGAGCTCGTGTGTTGTTTGTAAACAAGAAAGATGGAACTCTAAGACTCTGTATAGAATACAGACAATTGAACAAAGCAACAATCAAAAACATGTATCCCTTACCAATGAATTGATGACTTGTTTGATCAACTTAGAGGATCCAAAGTATTCTCAAAGATAGATATGAGATCAAGATATCACCAAGTCATAATCAAGAATGAAGACATCAGTATTACAACATTCAGGACCAGGTATGGTCATTATGAGTTTACAGTGGTACCTTTTTGGGTTGACAAATGCACCAATAACATTCATGTGTCTAATGAATGGAGTTTTTAGGAAGTATTTGGATAAGTTTGTAATTGTATTCTTGGATGAAATCCTTATCTATTCCAAGTCAAGATAAGAACACGAAGAGCATATGCGATTGGTGACGCAAGTACTCAAAGAACATTAGTTGTATGCCAACATAAGTAAGTGCTCATTATATCAAGGTAGAATCTACTACATGGGGCACATCATATCAGAAAAAGGCATCTCAATGGATCCTAAAAAGATAAGAGCTATAATGGAATGGCATACAACAAAGAATGTATAAGAAGTAAGATCTTTTATGGGGTTGGTAGGGTAATACCTAAGATTCATTAAAGGTTTCTCAAAGTTAGCTTATAAAATCACATATTTGCAGAAGAAGGGTGCGAAGCTTGAATGGACTTCCAAGTGTGAAGACAGTTTTAAAAAAATCAAGGAAATGCTTACCAGTGCATCAATTCCGAAGATTGTAGATCCTAATGAAGGATTTGTAGTATGCAATGATGCATGTAAGTAAGGCATTGGTGGAGTGTTGATTAGAATGGCCATGTAATCAGTTATGAATCCATAAAAATGAAAGAACATGAACATAGTTATGCCACTCGTGATCTGGAGCTTGCAACCATCATTCATGCCTTGAAGATGTGGAGACACTACTTGATGGGTAAGAAGATTGAGTTAAGGAATCATCATGATGGCTTGAAGTATTTGTTTGAGCAACCTACCTTGAATGTAAGACATAGAAGGTGGATGGAATTGCTATGTGAATATGACTTTGATATCAAGCACATCAAAGGAAAGAAGAATAAGGTAGTTGATGGACCCATTAGGAAGATAGATGTGATGCATGTAGAAGTTGTCAGTACTAGTACATAAGATTTGAAAGATAAGATTGTTGAAGCCAATGCTATAGATGAATATTACCAGCAGATAAGAGATGGATTGTAGAAACATAAAGTACAACAAAAGTTTGATAAGTATAGGTTGGAAGAGAATGGAATCCTCGTGCATAAGGACAAAGTTTATGTTCCAAACTTTGGAGATGTAAGGAAGATGGTTCTGAAAGAGATGCAAAATGTGACTTATGCTAGGAATTCAGGTTATAATAAGACAATAGCAATAGAGAGGAAGCAATATTATTGGCCAAGAATAAAGAATGATGTTGCAGAATACATAGCCAGATGCATGGAATCTCACAAGATTAAAGTGGAGCATCGAAATCCAATTGGTTTGTTGCATCCATAACCAATACTTGAATGGAAGTGGGATGTGGTGACAATAAATTTTATCACCAAGTTGCCTAAGATAAGACTAAAAAATGATGCCATCATGGTGGTGGTGAACAAGTTTACTAAAGATGCACACTTTATTCCAGTAAAGACAACTCATAAGACATCTAATAGTGCACACATTTATATGAAAGAGGTTTCTAGACTTCATGGAATTCTGAAATCTATAGTGTTAGATAGAGATGCAAAGTTTACTTATAACTTTTGGAAAGGATTATTCGAAGGATTTGGCACAAATATGAACATGAGTACATCATACCATCCTTAGACATATGGTCGGATAGAAAGAGTCAATCAGGTGATTGAGGATATGTTGAGAATGTATGTGATAGTTCAACCATCCAATTGGGAGGATCACTTGCACTTGGTAGCATTGCCTATAATAATGCATATAATGGATCTCTGGACATGAGTCCTTTTGAGGTATTATATGGGAGAAAGTGCAATACTCCTTTCAGTTTGGATAATCTGACATGAAAAATCATCATTGGATCTAAAATTCTGAAGGACATGGAAGATCAGATGAGTAAGATCAAGCATAATATGAAAGCAACTCAATTCAGGCATAAAAGTTATGCAAATCATAATAGAACTGACCAATAGTTTAAAGTTGGAGATCATGCCTTTTTGAAAGTTAGACCCAGGAAGAGCTCCTTGAACTTGGGGAACTATTCCAAGGCAGCTGTTAGATACTGTGGACCATTTGAGATCTTAGATATAATAGGTCTCATTGGATATGAGCTTGCATTGCATGCTTGAATAAGAGTGCATAATGTATTTCATGTATCGTTGTTGAAAAAGTATATACTTGATGCTAATCATGTGATTGATTCGAATGTGATTAAGGTGGAACTAGAAGGGGATTTTCCCGTACAACTAGTTTCCATATTGGGAAGAATAATCAAGTTACTGTGGAATTGAGAGATTAGACATGTAAAGGCCCAATGGACCCATTACAATCATGAAGATGCTACTTGGGTGTTGGACGATGCTATGAGGGAGGCATGCCCTCATCTTTTTTGAAATTTTGTGTTGCGACGTGTATGTAATAAATATAAATCAAGGATGATGCATTATTTTAAGGGGGAGGGGGATGTAATACACTTGACATATGTTATTATTTGTTTTTTAATTATGGAAGAAGGTATCGAAACTATGGACTTGGAAATTATTATTGTGGTATTCTCACGGTGTTAAGAAGGCGACAACCATATGTTCTAGTTCAAATATTTTTGAGCATTTTTGGGATATTATATATCTAATATTTATGTTTGAAATCATGTTAATGGGTTACTTAGATATGGTTACATTCCATGTTTTCATTTACCTTGCATAACATGTGTATTGGGGAATGATCTGCATTTGTGTTTGTGCATTTCATTTTAAAGGTTGAATGTTTTATTTTAGTGGCTTTTTGGCATGTTGAACTAACCTTAGTTACCCTTATTTCATTGTGCGTTACCTTGATCCAACCTTACCCTTGGGTCTCTAGTTGTCCTTGGCCTTGGATTTGGGGTTGTGTACATCATAGTCGAATTGGATGGGCAAGAAAGACTTGACACCTTTGTCATTAAATCCATTTCTGTTGCCCAAACTATTTTCATAATTTGAAAGAGTAAAGAGGTGCAAAATGATAGAACAATTGGCACAATAGCCTTTTTGAGTCATCCTCGACTTGAAATAAGGGGGAGCCATGGAGGAATTGTAATTATTGAGTTATAATTACTTATTGACAATCAAGTCCACTTTTGTGTTAAATAATTGATACGTGGCTTTGATCGTGTCCTCATCATGTTTCCTTATGAAATGTTATACATTATCCAAGTTCGAGTCTAGTGTCCTCATCGATGGTAAAACCTTAGGTATTTAAGTAAAGGATGTGGCAAATGCTGAGTGTGTTTTATCGAATTCTCACCATCTTTATAGAGATTTTCTTCCTACACCTTTCATTTAATTCTAGGTAGTTGATTTATTTACGCTTCATTGCTTCCATTATGAGGTTCATGTTTTGCTTCTAGTGTTATGGCTTATCAATTTTCTTTCTTGTCATATATTGATTCGATTCCCTTTACTGAATCCCTAATTTGTTGGAAATGCAGAGGTAGTTGTAAAATTTGGAACATGCTTGACTTTCAAGGAAATGTCAAGGGTTAAAGTAAAGAGATAGGACAAAACTAAAAGATCTCAAAGTTTGCCATCTCTCCATAAATTAGAACATGTAACATAAATTATAACATATAACATACTCACCTTTGGAGGAAACAATATGTGATTGTAATGTCCTCGTAAGTTCACTATGGGTAATTCCGCTAATCCATCCAATTCCCGTGGGTTCAAAAAGTAAAATAATTAGACCAGGGGATTGAATGGCCTAAAATCACTTTTTAAAATCAATAAGAAATAGTAAACATGTGACGTGGGTCATGGAATAATGTTAAATTCATGAATAAAGAGGCATCCAAGCCAAGGAGAGTGCGTTAGAGGAAGAATGGGTCTAATAGGATTTGTAACTCCCACCAAACAAGGAGGATATCCCAGAAATCAATGTACAAAAGAAGCTAACGCTCCATTGACTAAAAATATCCAAGGAAAGCGCATGAGTGGAAGAATGGGTCCATGAGGAGTTGTAACTCCCACTAAACAAGGATGGAATCCCACAAATCAAGTCGCAAGGAAACCAACGCCCCCAATGGGCAAAAATTAACAATGGAAGGGAGATGAGGAGTCATGATGAGATATTCTCTCCTAAAAATCAATTTGATTATTATTTTTTAGAGAAAACTCTAGAATGAGGTGGAAAAGGTCACAAGGATATTTATAAAAAGGATGAGGGCTCCTTTGGGAGGAACTTTTGGTCATTTTATTTTTAAATTGGAGATTTCTTGAGCTTTTAGATCTTGGGTGATGTACCCCTTGCATTTGTAACTAGTTTTGGTGGTGAAAGATTCCACCCTAGATGGTAGAGAGGAGAGGTCATTAAGATTTATTAGCATAGCTTCATTGATTAGACTTTGTTGAGTGGTTTCTAGTAGGATAGATGATTTGACATTGTTTTGGATTACACTTGTGCTATTTTGGTTGTGTTTGGAATTGCTCGGTGTTGGTTTGGAAGTTGGGTGTCTTTAATATTGAACTGGTAATGATGGGGAAAATTATATTTCGGTTCTGATATTTTCATGCATTTTCAGACTATGAGATCTATTCCATTATGTGTTGAGAATCCTTTCCAATTCGAAACACTTTTTGTTTCATTGAAAAAGGTTTTTGTTTGCCCAAGATACGACCATTTTACCAAATCCAGGGGTTTCATTTAAGAAGAACACACGAGTGGTTGTTGCATTCCCTTGAAGCCATCTCTATTGGTTGTATATCAATCCTGTTTGGTTGGGGGTGTACTTGTAAAGGAGGATCCATTAGTTGAAGCTTCCATTTGCATGTGGAGGGCACACTTGTGAAGGTAGATCTTCCGGTTGAAGCTGTATTTTCCTTGTTCTTTCTCTATTTCATGCTGGCATCCATCTTTTGGATTTTGTATCAAATTTATATATGTATTTGAAACTGTTATAGTAGCCATTGCTGTTGTTTTTGTGTATCAATCCTTTCATACTAAAATAACATAGCGTTGATGGGACTTCAAATGCACTGTCAAAGTGTGGGTACAGAAACTCAACACCTACTTCCATTTGAATCCCACGGCAACAACATATGCCATCAAATTGGCCACGTTGCAATTGGATGGAGAGGCACATGATTGGTGGTATCATAAGATGATAACCATAGGTCATAGTGGTATCACCTCATACGATGATTTCACACAGATACTCATAGAGAGATATGATAGGAAGGACCCATGTATGCCATTTAGAGAGTTGTCTCAATTGAAGCAAATGGGGACACCAAAGGCATTCATTTCTGAGTTTCAACAAATCGTAGTCATGGTGATTGACATTTTAGAATCTTACTTAGTTTTGATTTTTACAGAAGGATTGGCAGAATTATTGCAAGGATTGGTTAAGGCCTACAAGCCTACCACCTTGCAAGACATAATCAATCGTAATTGAAATATACAGGATGCAGTGCCTAAGACCTGATTCCCTCCGAAGATGAACTTTCTAACCAAGTTCAGAGACTCCAAACCTTTTCGGAAAGAAGGATCCAGAAAGAACAAGATGGATAGCAGTAATAGATGAGTTAAGGATGAAGAAATTGTGCTTCACTTTCTATGATCCTTGGGTTCCTAGTCATAAGTGTGCAAAGGGAAAGGCACACTGTATAGAGGTATTCTCTGACATTTAAGAGGATGAAGACTACGTGGGGCAAGAGCCTGTACCAGAAGAGGGGTATGAGACAATGGAGGAGGAGCGTCCACAAATCGAGTCCGAGAAGGGATTTAATGCATCTATCATGAATCCAACTAGAACCCAATAGCTTTCCATAATCATCGAAGGAATGAACATTGGTAGTAGAGATATCGACATCCTTTGGAGCCTCCTTCTCCCAATTTCCAATCTCTGTATGATATGATATGGACTTGTGGGTCATGTGTCCACATATGGATCGATGTATTATGTCCTCATTTGTCTGCTATAACTTTTGAATAATCATGACTTCTATGGAAGCCATCCTTCTTCCTCATTTGTGGTTTGAGCTGAGAGTCATGCTATTAGAAGCTTCCTGCTTATGATCATCTTGTTATCTCTTGATCACTTAATACCAATGGGATTTATATGTCCATTGATTTTCCTTTAGAATAAGTCTCATCATTCTTCTTTTGTAATCCATAGCATATGGTCTTTCCCTACAAGTCAAATTCAGTAAGATAGTTAGCGACATTGCATAATCAAATTAAATCAATTCAATGCAATGGAAATAGTTCACACAATTATGTAAGCATATTAGCTAATGTTTTAGCACAACACTTATTTATATCCATAAGCACATATGGCAACTATATGGATGCCTTCTATCTCCTTTAGAACATACTATCAAGAGTGTGCACTACTCTCAACATGTTAGAAGGAGATATCATCATAGAATAGCTCCATCAAGGGTTCATGGAATGTTGTGCAGTGCTATAGGATATTTTAACAATAATATACATAACATGTACTACATGAGACTATTGTTCATCAACATCAGTTATATAAAAAAAAAGAACTATATCACATGCTCAACAAACTTCCTAATTCTAGCAATATAGACCTGCATACAACTTGTTATGAAAATATGTTCAAAACATTCAGGTGTGATTTATAAGAGCAATAATAACAATTGATAATATAAATACTTATCTTTTCTTGTTTTGTGAGTGGGATCCTTCTAACTCCTTGTAGAAATCACGGGAGTCAAAATGATCTTCATCTTCTTGCTGGAAGCCCATCGCAATCTGGATCTTCATACATTACCAATGACAGTAACATCATCTTGATATTGCCATCATTAGTGCATATTAGAAGAAGAACTCCTTTCGACTATCTTCTGTATTTTCTCTAAGATCATCATTCCTTGGCCTCTTATGTGGAGTATCTTTATCAACATCAATAGTTGAGGCTTGGATTTTTCTCTTGTTTGAACCACTACATTGTCTGGCATAGTGACTATACTTCGAACATTCGAAGCACTAGATATGTGAAAGATCTTTCTTCTTCTTTTGCATTGGAATAGGACTTGATCTTTCACCTTTGTCTTTATTGTCGTGATACTTTTGTCCCTTACCATTTCCCTTCTTGACATGATACGTAAGGGCTTGATTTTCTTTGTGTTGAGTGCCATGCAATCTGCCTCTAACTGCAAGTCTAGCCTCTTCTTATGTACAATCTGCCCATAATCGATCAAAATTGGGCAACTTGGATTGCCCACTAAGACACTGGTTGAATGGCTCCCAAGAAGGATGGAGACCATTAAGAGTTGTCATGACAAGTTCTTTGTTTTCAATTTATTCTCCAATGGTGTCAATTGATCTATTAGGTCATAAGTCTTCATGAAGTAGGTAACAATTGAGTCTGACCTTGTCATCTTAATATTGGATAGTTGTTGTCTTAGGCCAAGAGCTCGGTTGATGTTGTTATTTTCAAACAACTTCTTGAAGACTCCAAACATCTTCTTGGTTGTATTCTTTTGGGAAATTTGAGGGACCAAGCGTTCTTTTACTGAATCTATCAAGATTCTTCTTGCCTTAGTATCATTCTTCCTCCACTGAGTTTTCTCAGTTTCTTCTTATGGTTTTGGAACCTTATCACTAACAAACTTTAAAAGATAATTTTCTTCAAATATAATGAATATCCTAGACTTCAAAGAGCTGAAGTTTGAAGCCCCATCAAGTATATCTTCAACCTTTATACCAATCATCTTGACTACTAACTGAAACTGATTCAGAAACCCTAGCAAGAGCTAGGTCAAAAATGGCGTTTGGATTCTTACATTTATGATTCCATAGATAAATGCGCCCTTCTATGACAAGTTGAATATACCTTCTTTTTTCTCCCAGATCCATGGACAAAATAGTAAGAAAATGGAAGTCGTGGTTTCTATTACCGACAAAGTTTAGGTCAAAACTGAAATTTCTAGAAATGAGGATTTGTTTCCATAGAGAGATGTGCCCTACCAAGGCAAGTTGGATAATGTCAATATCGAACCAAATAATGGATAGAAAGGCTTAGAACATGGAGCCCTGGTGCTTGACCACAATAGAAATTAGGTCAAAAATTGAAAGTTAAATAATTTGGATTTTGCCTCCACAAAAAGGTGCACCCTCCTAGGGTGAATTCCAATATGTTATTTTCAAGATGAAACTGAGGTTGCAAAGCTCTGAAGTATGGAGACCTAGTTTTTGACAATGGCTTCTTTTATCACTGCTCTGATACCATGTTAGTTTTTATAGATAGCAATATAATTCCAATATTATGTGCAACGGAATAAGTAGGATCGCTAAAAGAATAACCAAGCACATAAACAATAGGCACAAATATTTTAATATGGGAAACCATGAAGGAAGAAAACCCAACAACCTTCTAATAGAGATAATCAGTTCAAAGAGAAATGTACATCGAAATACACAGGAGTCACATATAATAGAAAGATAAACCACAAGAATAAAGGAGATAATCCTCCAAGATAGTGAACCCTAGAAAAATAGTCTTCTTTCTATTGTAGCGAAATTCTTCCTTGAGTGGAGTGAACTTGCTTGGTGAGAATGAGTGAGGGAACCTTTTATTTATACTTGATCATGTTGACATTTTCACATTCCAAGTGGCGTCAAATTGTCTTCTTTTACTAGTATGACTTCTCTTTGTGGTGGCATATTAATTGTTATCTTCATGTTTCTGGTTGGGCCGACTTGGTGAGGATGCCTCACGCAGCTACTACATCAACAAGGTTCACCTAGAAGGGCCTCACAAATGATGTACTAAAGGATGTAAGGGAGTGTGGTACATGTCCATAGAATAAGGTAGAACACACACATCCTATAGGTCTATTACAACTTTTTCCTATCCTAGAGTAGATGTGGGAAAACATCTCCATGGAATTCATCATAAGATTTCCCAAAGCACAAGGAGAGATGGTGTACATGTGGTGATGGATTGGCTCACAAAATTTGTTCACTTAGTTTCCATTTCATCAAATTATACATCAACATAGGTGGTTGATCTCTTCTTCATAGAGGTGTTTAGATTACATGGTATAGCTAAGACGACCATCGGTGATCGCATAAAACCATGAGCTTGTCACTTCCAATATTGGAAGCGCTTCAATATTTTTATTAAAACAAGAAGTGCTAGAGAAAATCCTAAACCATCCTTAATGGTGGAGAAAACTTCATTCTCCCCTTCAAACTCTACGTTTTCATCTTCATCTTTAGATTCTAAGGCTCTTATAGAGATTAAATCCTTTGCTAGGGTGAAGAAATGATCTGTCTCTCCTTAAACATCAGGGGAGTGGGGTCCTCCCTAAATTTATAGCCTTCCAAAGTTTCATGGACTGTTGTAATCCAAATTTGGTATTCTTGCAAGAACCTATGGTCTATGGGGAGAAATCCTATTGTTTTTTCTTAGGATTAACAAAGGATTAGGAAGTGGTTTCGATGATGCAGAAGGCTTATCAGGTGGTATTCTGGTTGCATGGGACCCTCGTAAGGAAAACTTGAAAGCCTTTAAAGTCTTAGTTGGAATTCTACTCTCTGGTCGATTAATAGGTTTCCCAGAGGAAGTAAATTCTTTGAATTGTTATGTCGCATACCAGGTTAGGGAATCATTTTGGAACAAAGTGAGTTTGGAGGGAGCTCTAAGTTTTCCAAACCTAATTTTGGTTTGGTGACTTAAATTCTACTTGGGATTCCTCGAGTATTTTGGGAGAAAGGGCTCGACTAGACCTATTGACCTCCTTCTTCCTGGATTGGTTCAACTCTGCACATCTTATGGATGTGGAACCCTTTCTTATGAGGTTGACTTGGTGAAATGGAAGGCATGGTGATAGTGGGATTTCTTACCGTCTTGACAAATTTCTCTTTGCCAAAGCATTCATTGAGAAGATGTTTAGGTTTAGAAACTAGGTGAAATCTTCTAGGATTTCAGACCATTATCCAATAATTCGGCAATTTGAATATGAAGGTGATTGGAAGAAATACCCCTTCAAATTTAATCACAATTGCCTTAAAGAATTGGAGTTTAGAGATATGATTAGATGGGAGTGGGGTGAAAAAAATGGATACAATTAAAGAAGATTCGAACTCGCTCCAAGAAGATTTGAAGGCTCTTGGCCTGGTCCATTGGTTCTACTAAATCGTTCTCTGGATCTTTAGCTTCACGATTGCCTGGAATTCGACATCATTGCCTATATTGGAGCTTGGGGCCGTTGAGGGACATAGTCTGAACATTTTTGGATCAAGATCGGTCGTCCTTCAACCCTGGTTTGTATTTCTTATTTTGTAGGTTCAGATTGTGATCGATCTCTCAGGATTTGTGAACTTTTAATCATCCTGTCTTCTTTAGTTGCTCTGTCTTCATTGTGAGAGTGTTATTTAGACTGATTCTCTATGTGGTCTCTTTCTATGGCCTCTAGAGGGGGTCCCTCCATCCTCTTCCTCCCGAGATTGATGCATTCAAATGCCTCATAGCCTCTTATGGGAAGAGAAAGGGAACTCCAATGGTGTAGACCTTTGTGAAGAAAATAGATATTCCTTCTGTTGATCTGCCGACAGAACGTCCTTGCCAGACTTCCTTGAATCTAGCAGAGCCTGGGCTCATTGGGCAATTTACAGGACTTTGGCCCTCTTCGAAGGCAATAGATGGACAGGTTTAGTGAAATTGGAGACCCCTGGTCTCTGAAGGAATTCACAATCATCTGGTTGGCAGAGGCTATTATGTTTTTGTGTTTGAATCAACAAATGACCGAGATCTTATTTTTAGAAATGATCCATATTTTATGGGTCCTTAGGGACTCTATCTAAATAAGTGGAATCTGGACTTCGACCCTACCCAGGATGTACCTTCAGTTGTTCCTGTTTGGGTTAGGATCCCACATCTTCCCCTTCATTGCTGGAATTCAGAATTGTTAGAAACCATTGGGAATAAGCTCAAAAAATACATCGATAGGGCAGAAAGGAAAGATCAATATTCGTGCGCACGAATTTGTGTTGAAGTAGATTTAGAGATAAGGCTGCCTGAGGCAATCAAGTTGAATGTTGTTGAATGGTCTCACATTCAGGAGCTTGATTATGAACAAATACCTTTCAAGTGCCGTCATTGCCATGGATATGGCCATTTCGCTCACAATTGCAAGAAAAAACCAAAAGAAGAACTTGAAAAAGAGAAGACAAATAAATGGACTAAAGTAGAGAAAGTAGGCACATCTAAACAGGTGAAAGGTAAAGGAGGAAACACTGGGAATGAAGCTATTCCTATTGAGAAAAAATCTTTAAAACCCCATACTTCTAGAAATGCTACTACTTCTTCAAATCCATTTATGGTATTAAGTCCTTTTAATGATTGAAACTCTCCTATTCTCTAAGAAGGTGAGATGCAGCAATCTGAAGTTCATAAAGAAGATGGTGAAGTAAATCGAGGGCCACAAGAAACTGAACCAATATTCTTAGAAACTCCTAGTGTAGATGTTATCATGCAAGATCTTTATAAATCTCCCAAAGGAACTATATCTTCTCCCTCTTATGCAGATGTTATAAAGAAGAAATTGGCATAGACTTCTGGTTCCTCGGAAGAAGATGAGCAATTCACTAAAAATGCAGGAAAGAAGTCTCAAAAGGAGATCAGAGAAGAAGAAGCTGACAGACTAAAGATGCAGGGAAACCAAGCTACAATTGAAATGTCATTAGGAAGAAGTAAGCGGAATAGGCCCCCAAAGGGAGGGATAACTCCCTTTTCCATGGGTAAATAATGCAGATCATCTCTTGGAATTGTAGGGGATTAGGGAATCCATTGAAGGCTGAAGCAGTTAAAGATCTACTAAAAATGGAACCTTCTGACATTCTCTTGCTCCAAGAAACAAATATAGAAGATGAAGCTCTTTTATCCATCAGCAGATTAGAATGGAAAAAAAAATGCAGGCATGGCAGTAAGTGCTCGGGGCACATCAGTGGGCCTAGCAACATTATGGTATAATGATAAATTTCTTCTAAAAACCTCGTATGCTACTCAACCCTTAATTTATATAGAATTACAACATTTATCTAATAAGATTTCCATTTCTCTCTTCAATCTTTATGTCCCTGTTAATTTTCTTGAGAAAAAATTCTATTGGAAAACTCTGTCAGATTTTATGGAAATCCATTCTCCTATAAACATAACAGTGGCAGGGGATCTCAATATTATTTTTGATCCTAAGGAGAAAAGAGGAGGAGTTCAGGGCAAGGATCCACTTTAGGAGGTCATGGAATCTTTGATTCAAGCTAGAGACCTTCTCGTTTTCAAACCCAAGAAAGGGCGATTCACCTGGACCAATAATAGAGTGGGGGTTGCTAGAATTTCTGCACGACTAGACAGATTTCTAGTTCAAAGCTCATTGTTGGATGGAAACATTTTAATCTCTACCAAAATTTTGCCAAATTTAACTTCTGATCATCATCCAATTTCCCCGTTATTGGAAGAAGAGGAAAATATTAGACCTATTATGTTATGGTTCAGTCCTCTTTGGATTGAGAGGGAGGGCTTCTGGGAAATAGTCACCCAAGTTTGGTCTCAGTTTGTTGAAGGCTCCCCTAGCTTTTTTTGGGAACATAAACTTAAACACGCCAAATACGCTTTGAAAAACTGGATTAAAACTCCTCTCACTAATCCATTGAGAAGTAGGGAAGCGTCAATGCAGGCTTTAGCTAAGCTTTATCTTAGTATGGAGAGCTCTAAAATTTCCAAATCGTAGTAGGTGAATGAGTAGGCTATGCAAATTAACTCTTTCCTCTCCTTTTGCCAGGAAGAAGAACACTTGTGGCTTAAATCCCGTAGCCTCTTGTTGCATGTTGGGGATAAAAATTATGCATTATTTCACACGCAATGCAGATTTAAACTCTCATGTAATCATATCTTAGAAATATGTACAAGTGATGGTGAAGATATTAAAGGGCAAATGCAATTACAGTAGGCTGCTAAAATACATTTCCAGCAACTGTTCCATGAGGACGGTATTTCTGATGAAATTGTAAATGTTGATTTTTTATCCAACATACCTTCTTTGGTCAGTCCTGAGGATAATGTTGGAATATTGAAACCTTTCACTGAAAAAGAAATTGTATATGTTATATGGGAAATGGAGCCAGATAAATCCCCCGGGCCGGATGGATTCTCTATCCATTTCTACAGAGTTTGCTAGAATATTATAAAACTTGACCTCTTCCATATGATCTCAACCTTTCTTAAAAAATACAAAGTGGGAGGGAGCACAAATTCTACCTTCCTAGCCTTAATTCCAAAGGAAGTTAACCCAACATCTTTTGATATATTTCGAGCCATATCGCTTTGTAATGCTTCATACAAAATTTTGGCCAAACTCTTAGCTAATAGACTGAAACCTTTGTTAGGAACTTTAATTTCTCCTCTCTAGGGGTTTTTTTTTAAAGGAAGACATTTGATAGATAATGTCATTCAAGTACAGGAATCTCTCAATTCCATCTCTCAAAGGAAGGAGAAAGGCATGCGCATCAAGTTATATATGAAAAATGCCTTTGATCGTGTCAATCTTTCCTTTCTCTATCAAGTTCTCAACTCTTTTGGCTTTAGTGCAAATTTTGTTCATTTGATAAAAGCTTGCACAGATAGGCCCTGGATAGCACCTCTTGTTAATGGTAGACCAACATATTTATTCCAAGCTTCAAGAGGTCTTCATCAAGGGTGTCCCTTGTCTCCTTTCCTTTATATTTTTATGGTTGAATCTTTAAGTAGAAAGCTTTCAGCTAAATTGGTTGTAGGTTCTCTCCATGGCATTAAGATTGCAGGAGGTGTGGATCCTATTAATCACATTTGCTGATGATTCTCTCCCATTAGGATGGGCATCCTTAATCATCGTTCAGGCCTTCAATGAAATTTTACAAAACTTCTATTTAACTTCAGGAGCTCTGATTAACAAAAGCAATAGTGATGTATATGGCTGGAATGTTGACCACGTGTCTATTCTTAGAATATCACTCTCCTTGGGATTTCCTGGATTCAATAAGTGGGATAAGATCAATTATTTGGGTCTTCCTTAAACCTTGGGATCCAACCCTTCTTCACTATGGCCGGAAGTGATTTGTAAACTAAAAACAAAAATGGTATCCTGGGGTGGCCAATGGTTAACTAAGGCTGGTAAATTTATTTTGATTAAGGTTGTCCTTTCAGCCCTCCCCATCTTCCAGTTCTCTTTGCTTCTTTCCCCCAAGTCCATCACGGCTCAGATCTCCAAACTTCTTCGAGATTTTCTTTGGGAGGGTGGAAAAGGTAATCAAAATAAGATGCATTTGGTAAGTTGCGATATTCTCAAAAGACCCACTTCAGAGGGTGGTTTTCAAATTCAAGATCATGAATTGGAAAATCTGGCATTGGGAGGAAATCTCATCTGGCAGTTGTATGCAGACAAAAACCATCTGGTAAGTAAGATCTTCTGGATGCAATATCGAAAGGGTGGTTCTCTGAGAAACTTAAAAACTGCAAACACCCCTATAGGCACAATAATATGGAATTTTTGCAGAAGAGGAATAGATAATATTCACCATCGACTCTATAGAATCCCTGGCAAAGGAAAAAGGGATTTATTGTGGGATGATAAAATCTGAGGAAACCCACCTCTTTCCTCTATCAATTCCCTGAATGAGATCAAGTCTTAGTTAACCAACAAAGACCTTCTTAAGCTGACAAACATTTGTATTTGGGACAACGCTGGGAATTGGGTTGGATGGTCTTTTCCTGAGACCATGGGACAACTTCTCTATCAACATAAATTGTTGATTATATACTTATCTGGAATTGCACCAGTTAACTGCTTCTATAAATATGAATGGGGCTGGGGCTGTTCTGGAAAATACTCAGCATCACAAGGTTTCTCTGAATTGCAAATTCCCCTTGTCTCTAGCTTATCTCCCGTGATCTGGAAATATTTCTGTTCTTCTTGCAGCCTTCCCAAGGTGAACTTCTTCATATGGCTTCTTATGCGCAAAAGGGTGCTGACAAGAGAAAACTTGAACAAACACAGGTTCCATGGACCGTTTAGGTGCTTCCTTTGCAACCCTATCGTTGAAACGTCAAACCATATCTTCATTGATTGTGTTTTTCCTCAATTGGTGTGGGAGTTGTTCCTCAATGGCCTGACTGCTTATGCTCCCTTCCAAATTTCAGTAGTCTCTCTTTTTACCTTATGGCAAGATCAGATTCCATAAACAAAAGTTAAAAATGTTGAATGGAAAAAACTATGGTGAATTGTTCTGAAATGCATTTGGTGGAATATGTGGACACCATGGAATGATGGGATCTTCAACAGCATGCCATCGTCTCCCTTGAGTGTGGCAAAAAAAGATTAAAATTCTCATATTAGAATCCATATGCAGCTCGATTTCTCTCTCATCATTTCCAACAGAGGCTAATACGTGGCTGGGTAACTACACATTGGGAACTAGAAGAATGGCCTCCTCTAAACCGGTGCATTCCCCTTCATGGAGAAATTGTTGCAGTGAAGTAGAATTTTTAGCCTGGTGGAAGAAGTCCTCCTATGATACCATTTTTTTTTATGGTGCATCCTAGGGAAATCCTAGGACAGCTGAAGCCGGGGGTTTGATTATTTCACCTGTTAGACAGATCGAATCTTGCTTCAGCTGGGGACAAGGAATAATGTCGAATAATCTGGCAGAAAGTTATAGTCTCCTTAAGGTGTGCCATATTGGAAAGGAGAACGGGTATAAGTCAATTCAAATTTTTGGAGATTCAGAGTTGTTGATTAGACTGTTAAACTCAGAAGGTCATTTTAACAATTCAGCCTTGAATACAATTATGCAGAGAATCCAAAATTCATTGAATGAGTTTGAAAATGTTTCCTCTTTCCATATTCTTCGGGAATTAAATAAAAATACAAATTCTCTGGCAAACAAAGCTTTCCTGCTGTCACAAGGTAATCTTAGCTTCAATGGAGAACATAGTGCATTTCAACCAATTCCTTAAAGTGAGATGAGTCTAGGAGTTATCACTTCTTTTTGTAAGAAATTGTACATCCTTTGATCGTCTCGTAGTTTTAATATTGCTCTATGTAAATGGCTGATTAGGCAATTGGTAATTCAGACCTGGAATTTTTTCATAAAAAAATATTACCGGTTTGTGTTAAAAAAAAGATAGGAGTGGGGTAAGAATGATGGAATGGATTCTCTTTCGGCCGTGTCTGAATTGACAAAAAAAAAAAAACCTGAAGATGTAGTTATAAAATGGGAATAAGATCGATGGTCCTCTTTTAAGAAAGATATTTTACACATTAACAAACAAATAGAAAGTATTTCTACAAAAAATGTGTCAATAATAGATAAGAAAAAAGATATGGAAGTGTTAAGAAGCTTGGACCAAGAGGAATTACATATTCTTAATCTGGAAGAGGAGAAGTCATGTTTGAAAAGAAGGGTTACATCGCTGGCTTCAAGTGATAAAAATAAAAAAAATTCATAAGTTTGTGGAGCACAAAAATTCTATAAATTCGATTTGGGAATTAAAAAATGGAAACAATGACAGGATATCATATTTTGGTACACTTCATCAATTGGGATGGTCTCATTTCAAAAATTTATTTCAGGATCCATGAAATTTTTTGGTTAGAGAACAAATCGGTGTGATCAAAGAATACCCGAGGTTTTTTTCGAAGGCAGAAGGTGACAATCTCTTCAAGCCAACCACCTTGGAAGAAATTAAGGAAGCCCTGAAAGATTAAGCAAGGTCCAAAAGTCCGGGTCCGTATGGCTGGAATATGGAACTATTCTTACACTGCTTTGATTTCACAGGAAATGACCTTTTGGAAGCCATTGAAGAATTAAGGATTATAGGATTTTTTTTTGGTGCTTTAAATTTTACATTCATTGCTTATATTCCAAAAAACTCCTATCCGAAGGATTTTAATGATTATCATCCTCTATCTCTATGTAACCTTCTGTATAAACTGATCTCAAAGATTATTGCATATCAATTGAAACTTGTATTGTCCAGTCATATGTCTCCCGAACAATTTGGGTTCCTAGAGAATAGACATATTTTGGAGGCAATTGGAGTGAGTCAAGAAGCATATCACAGTATAAAAAGAGAAATATGAAGGCCATTATACTTCAACTAGATCTTAACAAAGCATACGACAGAGTTCACTCGGGGTTCTTAAGACTAGTTCTTATGCAGATTGGCCTTCCTTACAAAGTCATTAAGTGGATCATGGCGTATGTATCCACAGTGAATTATGTAGTTCTATTGAATGGAAGGCCTACATAGTTCTTCACAACATCTCGGGGTCTGTGTTAAGGGTGTCTGTTGTTCGCTTTGCTCTTTTTATTAATTATAGAGGGTTTAAGGAGACTGATATCAAAGGATAAATCGGAGGGAAACTTAAAGGGTACCAAATTTAGCTCTCAACTATCTGTAACTCACCTCCTGTTCGTTAACGATGTTATGATTTTTGGCATTGGATCAACTTAGGAGTGGGGATGCTACAATAACATAATTTAACTATTTTGCGGAGTCTCAGGTATGTCTATAAACCTTACCAATTCTTTCTTTTTGGAAAATGGTATGGATACAGGGGATATTGCAAGAATAAAAGCTCTGTTGCCTCTGCAAGTATCTCCCATATCTTCTAGCTTGAAATACATGGGATACTTTATCAAACCAAATGGCTATTCAGATGGGGACTGGCATTGGTTGCTTAAGAGTTTTGATAAGAGAATAAATCATTGGTGCTGGAGGTGTCTATCGCTGGGTGGGAGACTGGTAATGGCTACGTTAGTATTGGAAAATTTGTCTGTCTATATCAGCTTGCACTATGTAAAATTCCAAAATCAATTTTATCAAGTATCAGAAAGAATATCTTATATTCTCACTATCAATTTGGATTTAGACTATTATATGAAAGTCTTTACCTCACACATCTACTCTTTCTCTTCTATAATATTTAGTCTCTTAGTTTTTTATATTTTAAATCATTCTAAGATTTTTTTCATTCGGCCATTTTAGATTCATTATTTCTTCAAAATCTTTAGTTATGTTTTTAGGATTACATCAACAACCGATTTCATATAAATATTAAGTATAAGTATGATATAGTGGCTTCTATGATGATCAACTTTCAAACAAAGTTTTGATTCATTATTTTGCTTCTTCTTGAAATAAAGTTTTGATTGTTTACTTTTCTTCTTGTTGCAAATACAGTTTTGATTCTTGCATTTTTAGCTTGAGTTTGATTATCTAAAACCTTAAAAGGGCTTGTTTATATTTAAGTTGGGGATGGAGTTTTGTACATACCATATAATCAATAAGTATGTCAGTCTTCGTAATACTTATTTTAAGTGTCGCCATCCTAATCATTATATTAGAGATTGTCTTTTAATGGTCAATGCTCACATTCCTCCTCCTCGAGTGTCTATATACATCAAACCCAAGATTAAAAGTTCTCAACAAATAATGGGTGGGTCCAAGTGGTCAAGAAATTGTGCCTTGTTCAAGGGTGATGATGAATTTGTGCCCCACCTATTTATAAAATATCCCTTTACAAAACAAATATGGCAGTTTTGTGTAAGGAAATTACAAAAACATTGTAGACAAGATGAGAGATAGATAAAATAATCTTGGAGAGTATGGACAAAGGACCTGAAAAAAAAATGTATCAAATCCCTTCCCTTACTGGTTTGTTAGAGGGTTTGGATAACGAGGAATTTTGCTATATTTGAAGATAGAACAATTTTGCCTGAGATCATAGCTACACAAAACCTCGGAATTTTGTAACACTTCCCATAAGAAAAAGGTACTAGTTCCATCTGCTTCATCATTGAGAAATAGGTGGATCACTCAATCGCCTCGACATATTTTGATGGTGCCTCACAAAATAATGCGCAACATTGTGAGGGGGGAGATGTGATCAATCTATCAGATACACACTCTCTCAAATTAAAAACGGGGTTGGTTGTTGACACAAACAATTATGTGGAATTGATGTTTTTAAAATTGTTGCTTCTTTTTGCAAAAGAAAATAATAACATTATAAGTTGGGCAATAAAGACAAAAATTTCATAACATTTTACTAGCTATTCTTGAAGAAGTTTTCACGAATCATGGAATCAATGTATAATCGTTGAACTAAATAATGAAGACTATTATGATCATTTCCAAGGGCCTTTTGTAGATTTTCCTTTGGATCCTATTCCAGCTCTAAATTGATTGTATCATAGTATAATAGTTTGGCTCAGAAGATGATTCATGAAATTTTGCATGACATTAGTATGGGGTTATATAACGGTCTTTTCTATCAGTTTTTTGGTTGGGAGTCATTTTCTCGTCTTTTGGAACTTTGTCTCTTTTGTTCTTATTTATGATGGTCAGTTGATGTATTTTTGTATACTGTTGTATTATTTAAAGTGTTTTGTTCACATACACAGTCTTTATGTATATGGGTTATATATATACCATTATCTTCGGTAAAGAGTGGTGTGGTTTTTTTTGCCTGAAAATACATGGAAACATGTATTTCTACAGAATGTAAATTTCTTTTCCCTTCGGATGAAATGCAATTTACGTTTTTTTCCAGGAAAAAAAACATTAAAGTTGGTATGGGTTTTGCTAAATTTGGATAAATAATGCACCAGTGTGTTTATAAGAAGCCTCCCTAAAAGTTGTTATAACTAGTCCATGCGAAAAAACTGGTTTATTTTTAATTTTAAAGGAACTGTAGTTAATTACAATATACTATGCATGTATGATTTTAGACATATTGTTATGTAATGTTGGATTCTATTAAAAAATTATTAAAAAAAACATACATGTGCACACTCATAGAAGGCACCCCGATGTGTTCCTTATCTAGGTGCACCAAAGAAATTTTCAATTTTTTGTAATATCATAGACACAGATTCATCATTAAACATCAAGCAAACTAATGCATACATAAGAAGCACCAAAATAAGTTTTTACATTTTATTATAAATTATAATTTGTATTAAAAAAAAACCAAAATAAATGTCACTCATATCCATTGAGTTGCACTTATAAGTAACACATTATAAATGATTATATATATATATATATTGAAATGGGGGTCTCCACATAACAGAAGGAATTTATTTTCCAAAAGGTCCACGGAGAATGCTCATAGTGTTGGGTGAAAAATCGTGATTGTTCTGAACAAAATTCATGAGCGTTATGTGCATGCGAGCAACCTAGGATTTGAGCTCGGGTGGTGGTCCGTGCACACGGATCCTCCTCCCGATCCCCCCCTTAAAGGAGAGAAGATGCCTTTTGGATGACGCCTTCAGGGCTTTGGTTGAATCCTCGCCTCCCTCAACCTCTGAGATCCATGCGTCAAGTTTTGTGAGGCGAGTTGCATCTCCTTGCATTCAGATCATGTTGGCTGCTTCAAGAATGAAGGACCTTGCCTTGAGTGAGAAGGGACTAATAGGTCAATTCATAGGGATTTGGTCGTCACCCAAAACCATGGAGTATTGGATCTCGAAGAACTAGATGCCTTTGATCTTTGGAGGCTTGCAACATTGCTTCAGTGGAAAAGGGTTTTTTGTTGTTCTATTCAAGAACAAAGATGACAGGGATCTCATCTCTAGAAGTGGGCCTTACTTCATGGGGTCGAGAGTCCTGTATCTAAACCGTTGGAGTTTATCTTTTGATCTAGAGAAGGACGTTGAGTGAGAAGGGACTAGTAGGTCAATTCACAGGGATTTGGCCCTCACCCAAAACCATGGAGTATTGGATCTCGAAGAACTAGATGCCTTTAATCTATTGAGGCTTGCAACATTGCTTCAGTGGAAAAGGGTTTTGTTGTTGTTTTGTTCGAGAACAAAGATGACAGGGATCTCATCTTTAGAAGTGGGCCTTACTTCATGGGGCCGAGAGTCCTGTATCTAAACCGTTGGAGTTTATCTTTTGATCTAATGAAGGACGTTCCCTCAGCAGTGTCGGTTTGGGTTCATCTTCCTCATCTCCCTCTACACTACTGGAATGATGAGGCCCTTCAAGCTATTGGAAATACCATTGGGAAATATATCAACAAGGCAGAGCCAAAGGGACCATTATTCTCATGGGAAAGGATATGTGTGGAAGTCGATTTAGAGAAAGGCTTACCATAAGAAGTGAATTTGTTCATGGATGGATGGGAACATCTGCAAAAGGTTGATTATGAGAAACTTCCTTTCAAGTGAAAAAAGTGCCATGAACACGATCACTTCATCAAAAGTTGTCCTAAAGAAGCACCAGAGGATCTTGGAAAAAACCAAGAAGAAGGATGGCAACAGGTTAAAAGAGGGAAAAGGCGCCCTACATTCCTGCTAACACTAACAACGACTCACAACCAGAAAAAACTAAAGATCAGGCCCCAATTGACAAGGGAGTGATCACCAGCAATCAATACCTGGATCTTCATATAGAAGAGGGAGAATCCCCTCAACAAATGTCACTCATGAGGGCGATGAAATAGAAGAATATAGGGATTTGACACCAAGCACACTTACAAATGCAAGTGAATATGGGACAAAGAAAAAAATCACAGGATATTCCTCCCCAAGTGGATCTTGGGCACCAATAGTAAAGAAAAGCATATTCAATCCGATGGTAGACTCCCCAGGCCATTCCTTTTTTCAGAAGGATCACAAGAAATACCAGATCGAGATCCACCACCATCCATAAGAGGAAGAAAAACTCATAGGAACCATAGGGAATAGGAAGTAGAAAGGGAACTCGGGAGGCAGATGAGCATTCAAGAAACTAAGCTTCTACAAAACACCAGAAGTGTCGAAGGATCAAGAGCGGATAGTAGGTCTCGAGCAGGACCTCAAACGCAAAGTAATACTGATAGTTGTCTCTTGGAACTACAGATGCTTGGGAGCTCAATCAAGGTGGAATCTATTAAAAATATTATCAAATCAGAGAGACTAAACATTTTGATGATTTAAGAGACAAAAATGGCTGAAGAAGAGGTAATGGCTTTATCTCGCCTTCACTCAAAAAACTATCACGGGAAAGCCATCAGGTCTAGAGGAGCTTCTGGAGAAATTGCAACCCTTTATAATTCAAAAACAGATGCAATGAAATCAATAAAGGAAACCAATCATTGGATTCTAAATGCGCTGTAATGTAAAGAAAAGCAAGAGTCAATCTTTGTTTGTAATGTATATGGTCCAACGCATTATAGGGATAAGATGGTATTTTGGGAAACACTCAATTTGTTGAGCAAGAACTTGCAGGTAAACGACGCTATTCTTGTTGGGGACTTCAACGCCACCAAATCATAGGTGGAGAAGAGGGGAGGCTCGATCATTAGGGACCCCTTTGGAGAGAAAATGGAGGATCCGATGGCATATCTGGATCTACTAGATCCTCCCCTTAAGAACAAGAAATATACTTGGAGTAACAAAAGAACGAGCCCTGGACATATTGATGCAAGACTTGATAGGTTTTTGTTAAGCTCATCCCTCCTGCAAAGTGACATGATCCCGATATCCCTAGGCCTTCCTTCAGAACCTTCTGATCAGAAATAAATATACTTGTCCTTAGATCCTTCTGAAAAGTTGGGTCCTATCCCTTTCTGTTTTAATCCTCTTTGGCTACAGGATTTAAAAGTTTTGGAAATCATTCAAGAGGCTTGGAATTCTAAAATATTTGGCTCTCCTAGCTATATATGGGAGTCAAAGCTAAAAGAAACTCGTCTTCCTCTCAAGAACTGGGCTAAATTTCTTTTAAAGAGCCTACATTCCACAAGAAACAAACTCAAGACGATCTTGCTACTTCCCATAAAAGAATGGAAGATGAAGAAGTGACTTTGCTCACTTTAAATCCGGAAAAATAGATGAATATGAGGATGTTAAAGGCTGCAAGGCAGGAGGAGGAAGAATGGAGGCTGAAATCTAGGCAACTGTGGTTGAAAGGGGGAGATAGCAATACTAGTTATTTCCAATATCAATCTAAAGCCAGACTAAGGTTTAATACTATCAAGGAGCTGAACGATAATAATGGACAAAAAATCGAGGGGAATGAGGCAATCAAGAGGCATTTTGTTCAACACTTCATAAATATCTATATTGATAGTGATGAGAAATATCCATCTGTCATGCTGATCTTCTCTCGGTTATCTCTTCCTATAATTTCTGATTCTGAGAATGAGGAACCAGTGAAGGCAATGTTGGAGCATGAGATCATTGAAGCAATTTGGAATCTGGATCTTGACAAGGCTCTGGGATCCGATGGGTTCACAATCAATTTCTATCGGGCTGTGTGGGACATCATTAAGGAAGATCTAAGAAGGATGCTCAATTGGACGAGGAAAATAGACAAAATTTGTGGGGCCACCAACTCTTCTTTCCTGGCTTTGATTCAGACCAACCTCACCGTGCAACACTCTTACAAGATTCTCACAAAAAATTTGGCTACTAGAATGAAAAATCTCATGAAGCATATTATTTCAGAGTCTCAAGGGGAATTTGTAGTCAGGAAACAAATTCTAGACAATATCATTATTATCCAAGAATCCATTCATTCTATCTTGGAAAGAAAACAACAAGGTATGGAAATAAAGCTAGACATGGATAACGCCTTTGACAAGGTTAACCATTTCTTTCTTTCTGAAATTATATCCAGGTTTGGATTCTCGAAAAGGTTCATTAGATGGACCAAAGCTTGCATTAACAGCCTGTGGATTGCTCCGTTAATTAATGGTAGACCTTCTGAATTCTTTCAAGCCTCACAGGGTCTCATGCAAGGCTGCCCATTGTCCCCACTCCATTTTATGTTAGTAGATGAGTCATTGAGAAGGAAGCTCCAATCATTACAAGAAAATGGAAAGCTAAAAGGCCTAAAGATTGCTTGGGGGACCAAAGCTATAACTCATTCCCAATTTGTAGATGATAAAATAATGCTTGGAGGGGCTTCCACGGTGACTACAGAGAGATTTAACAAAGTTTTTCCCTGTTTCCTCAAAGCTTCAGATAGAAAGGTAAATCTTATAAAATCCAAGGTTTATGGCTGGAATTTCCCACCCAGGATGCTGACAAGGATACAAAAGATTCTAGGCTTCGAAGGAAAGATAAATTGGAACTCATTCAGCTATCTTGGCACCCCATATTCAAAGGTAACAAAAACTTATGCATATTGGCAAGGCATTGTTGACAAGATCAAGAAAAAAATCTCCTCGTGGGGAGTAAGGTGGCTCAACCCAGTAGGAAATCTCGTCCTCATTAACTCTATCCTCTCTACATATCCAATTTATTCCTACTCGATCTCTTTAGCTTCAAAAAAAGTTATGCATGAAATCACAAAGGAGATTAGAAAATTCGTTTGGCAAGGAGGTAGGTCAATTGGTTAAAAAAAAAGGATTGGTGGAAGGAGATTCTTAGGAAAAAATATATGAAGGGAGTAAGGAAAATATATGTTTATGAGCACCCACTGACAAGGAATGTATCTCCAATTTGGAATCTTTGCATGAAGGCGACCCATATCATAAAAAGTAACCTGCATTGGATCTCCGAAAATGGTAAATAGATCATGATTTGGCATGATAGTCTGGGGCCTGTCTCTCTAGCAAACTACCTGGCTGAATTTGCGGATCTCAAGCAATGGTTAGATCAGTTAAAAATCTCCATCCTTTTTTTTTATCTATCTTGTTGTAAAAATAATGGAATATGGGCTGGATGGAAAGTTTTGGATGTTCCTGAGCATCTAATTGCTCTCTTCTTCATGGGTTAGAGGTTGTCCACCATCAACTTTTTGGTGGTATAGGTTGGGGAAAATCAGGGATCTATATTGTAAAAGAAGAATACTGAATCACCTCCAGCAACAAAGAAAAAACACAACTGATATTTAGTTGAATAAAGTCTGGTGCAAATATGGCCTTCCAAAAATAAATGTCTTCTTGTATATATTAGCACATAACAAAATCCTGACAGTAGTGAATTTGAAAAAAAGAGGGATTGAAGGCCTTCACACTACGTCCTATGCAAAGAGTCAGAAGATACTCTAGACCATCATTTTATGGAATGCCAGTTTTCCCAAGAAGTTTGGTCTCGGGCTCTACAAGAGCTGCATATAAGCATGATCCTTCCACCAAATTCGAATGACCTCTTTTCCTACTGGAAATATTATTACCAAGGTTCCCTTCTCCAAAAACCATATCTCACAAGGGCTTGGGTCACCCTTCCAAAATACATCTGCTGGAAGATATGCGCTACTAGAAATAAAGTGCTTTTTGTAGGGGAGCCTCTAGTCCAGGGAAAGTAATATATGCTGCAAAATCGTTATTTGTGGAAGCTCTAGTAACAAGGGGGATGACCCATATCCATAAGGAACCTTTGAATTCTCAAGAAAGAGCATGGGAAATTTATTTTTTGTCACTTATTACCAATAATTAGCATACGACTGTTCAAAGACCCAATTGTTTAAAATGGCAGCTAAGGATGAGATATGAAGATTTTGTTAAATGGAGGTTGAATCTCAGCTGCAAGTCCCTTTTCTTTGACGGGGCCTCCAAAGGAAATCCGGAGTTGGTAGGGGCGGGAGGAGTCATTTTTTACTCAGGAGGGAATAAGCAGAAGGACTATGCTTGGGGTCTGGGAAAGAAATCCAATAATGGGGCTGAGTGGCTTGCCTTAATCAAGGGACCGGAGATAACAAGTAGCTGCGGAGTGGAGGAGTTAATGGTTTTTGGTGACTCTCTCTTGGTCATAAGGGAAACAGGGAAGCTGAATAAGAAGTACAATATTCTGGAAATAAAACTGCATTACATCCTTAAATGTTTAGGAAGGGGGTTCAAATCTCTCAAGTTCTTTCATATTCTGAGAGAAAATAATAAGCAGGAAGACTTAATGGCTAATAAAGGAGTTTTATTAGATTATGGAGAGCTAGTCTGCAATGAAGAAAGGCATGGAAGAAGCTAGATCCCATGAACTTGAATTTATCCCCAGCAAGGATGAGTATTTATCTCCAATGAACTCCGCTTTATGTCATTTGGTAGGTATGCATTGCATCTTAAACAAGGATTGGGAAGTCTCAATGCGTCTCAAATACACCTCAGTTTCTCTTGAACATGTTTCAATTACACCTCATTTGCATAGAAGTATGAGGATGATGCTCAAATCAATGATGAATGCTATCACTGGTATGCTCAAATCATCAAACTTCCAACTTGTTGGGTTGGCTCAAGATCCAGATGAAGTACAACTACAGATCCTACACAGAGGGAAACTTCAAGCAATCTTGGTCTTAGAAAATGAAGCCTGGGAAGAGGGAAATCATCAAGCATTTTGGAGGGAAAAATTCGTGGGATCGAGAGGGTAGCATAAGGTGAGTTGTAAGGAAGCATGCATAGAAGGCAATAGGAATTGCCTATGCATTGATAACACAATAAAAAACAATCATTTTAATACCCAACAGATTTCAACAATAGATGACAGCATCAACGGTCCTCTGAGCTCGGTGAGCAATCTAAACAATAGGATGTGATTTGGCATTTGGGTAAGACAAAGGGTAGGTAGATGGGCAGAGCTTTGGAAATGGGTTGACGAGTAGGAGATGAGTCAACTGGTTTCGGCAAGAAAGCATTAAAAAATGATAGCTCCTAGTTTCAATATGAACATAATTTATATGCATGATTGGATATTGACAGGTGCTATTAGGAGCTTTTCTGAAAATGGAAGCAACAGGGTGAAATTCAATGAAAACGGGTGATCTAGTGAATGATTTTAGTTTTTCATTTGCACATATTTAGTCTATCTTCTCAACCTTTGCAATGCATTGTTTTTGTTTACTACTTCTTGGACAATTTGTAAGGAGGTATAGTCTCCATAGACTAGGGATCTTTCATGATAGTTACTGTAATGTCCCGATACCCAATTATGCGAATAAATTAAATTTTTTACTTCAAGAACCCTTGTTCTCCTTCGAAACACAGGGCATGGACGTTAACAAACACTTCAACCTTCTTTCTTAGGCTTACAACCCACTGTAACAGTTGTTCCACCCTTGACAAATCCCTTCTGCGACTAGAATGATCATTTCCGTGCTGGACTTGCCTTTCCGCAGTCCGCATTCCGCACTTCCACTTTCTGCCCTTCCAACCTTGGAAGTAAAAAATCAGAAACATAATGTGTGACGGGAACATTGAAACACTCTTCCGCCTTCTGCACTTCTGCTTTCCACCTTCCGCACCTCGGAAATCAGAAACTCAATGTGTGACAGAACATTTAATGGCCTTTCGGCCTTCGGCCTTCCGCACTTCTGCTTTCCGCCTTCTGCACTTCTGATTTCTACCTTCCGTACTTCAGAACTCGAAAATCCAAAACTCAATGTGCAACAGAACATTTAATGGCTCTTTTGCCTTTCTCCTTTCACATTTCTTCTTTTCGCTTTTTGAGCTCGAACTTTGGAAATCAAGAAACCCACATTCTGCCTTGTTTTCAACTACCCTTTCCGCCTCTCGTATTCCGCCTTTCCTAGGCGGATCTTGGGGTGCGAAAATACAATGATTTTGCCTTGTTCAACTTTTCCTCTTCCTGTTTCTGCCTTCTGCCTTCCGCAGGAGGATTCCAAGGGGCAGAAACTCAATGATTCTTACCCTAACTATATTTTTGGCCCAGTAACAAGCTTCTAGCCTCCATGAACTTAGGAAAATGCATCACCAAAACACAAGGCATGTTCAGAAGTAAAGTGCATAAAACATACAAGGCATAAAAATAAAATAAAGGGAGATTCATTCACAAGTTAACCTCTACTTGATCATTAACAAGCATTCAATATGAACTTAGCAATTCGTAGACAAATACATTGCATAACCAGGAAGAACAAATAATACTTATCTTGATGATTAAGTTGTCCCGCAACTAGCTATGTCGCTACAACGTTCCACACAACCATAAGCTAGTGTGTTCCTTATTCTCTCAGCACACTGGCACCACCGAGCTGGCCATGATTTCCACAAGGAACTAGGGAACAACGGACTTACACATAGCCAGACCAAACACAAACACAGTCAAGACAACCTTTAGTTGGATTTATCAGTCTGTCCAGCCAAGCCAACACCAAGTTGGGTTTATCAGGCTGTAGGCTTACAAGCCAAACATTGTTGGGTTTATCAGACTGTTCACAGTCAAGCCAACAATTAGTTTAAGGACCAGCTAAGCAAACATATGGGTTTATCAGGCATTCAACCAAGCCATCATTCACAGTTGGGTTTCACAGGATTTCCAACCAAGGATATCTCACAAGGACAAACAAAATAAGACACAACCAAGCCAACAAATGGGTTTATTAGGCTACCAGCCAAGCCCTCCTTCAAGTTGGGTTTATCAGGATGCTAAGGCGATGGACAAGAAGAACTGCTAAGCTAGTGAGCTCATCCACAAAGCCAAGGATACCCTAACAAGATCTATCTACCCTGACATACACATTTCCTACACACCCAACATAAGGAAGCGTCCCATTATTTGCTTCACAGTCCCTCGAGTTACACCTTCCCTTCCAGTGCTCTTCTGAATGTGTAGAGCAGATTTACTAGCCACTCTTATCTTATTGTGAGTTTCCACACTAGGTTTATGAAGCACATTCTACATCTCTTCCACTCCTAAGTCTTGCATATAGTTCATATCCAAATCAGGGTGCACAACATAGCCAAACCATAGTGTAACACAACCAAACATGCTTGCATTCACTCTATGACAAGGAGACCATTGAACAACAATGTTGGGGAAACCACAGATGAGCACACTTGCTCATGAAATTGAGTGATCTCCATTGCCCATTCACTCAGCGAAACAAGGAGACCATTGAACCTCTGTGCGGCTGAGGAAGGTAAACAATAGGTGAATAATCTAGAATGAAACACGGTTCTGCAAGTAGTATCAATGCACAACACCCAGGAATATAATGGAGTAGTCATCGAGGGTAGAATGGTCGGGAACAATGAACATAATGAACAACCCCGGTGCTCCACAACAACAAAACCATATGCACGTCTGGGAGAAAGGATAGACTGAGCACACACCATGTGGTTACTTACTGTGGAAGCAAGAACACTGCCTCCCAGGCTATAGACCTGCAGGCTTGATTAGACAAGCAATAAGACCTCCATTCGTTGCTCTGCCTAAGGCATTAACTGCGTCAACCAATTTCTAGAAGAAATTGATGATTGAGGGCAGAGGACAAAAATGTAGCTGAGGGTACATGGGTTTCCCCATTGACACCTGGCCACACCCTATTAGCTCAGGGGGTTTGACTAACTCCCCACCCTATCACTTGTGGAACCATGCCCACATCTCTTTCATGTTTGCAGTCCCATAGCTCCCTATGGTATTTTATTAATTTGCATAGTTACATGATATATCAAAATGCTATGTGCTTGACTTGGCACCAAAACCATAGGTATCAACCTTGATTAGCTATGCACAAAACACCAGATCAATGGCAGGGCCTTGGACTTGATCTCCATGTCATGATATCAATGCAATATATACATCATGTACAATTCAATACCAAGGGGTATTACAGTTACAAACATGTTAAAGATGAATAAGGCATTCTGGACGTTTCCCTCCTGTGGGAACAATCCATCTTCAGCATGACGTGAACTCTATTTTTTATGATTATTAATACAAAAATTCTTAACAGTTTCTGTTTATATATATATATGGGTTAGCGCAAGTGGTCGAGAGTTGTTTATGCTACCAGAAGCTCTTGGGGTCAAATCCCTAGGTGGCTATGCCAGGGCCTCACTCGATGTCCCCACTGGGTTAGGCCCCGTAATCNCACCCCCCCCTTAAGAACCGTGTTTCATTATGGATTGTTCACCTATTGTCTACCTTCCTCATCCGCACAATGCCCAGGAATAGAATGGAGTAGTCATCAAGGGTAGAATGGTCGGGAACAATGAACAGAATGAACAATCCTGGTGCTCCACAACAACAAAACCATATGCACATCTGGGAGAAAGGACAGACTGAGCACACACCACGTGGTTACTTACTGTGGAAGCAAGAACACTGCCTCCCAGGCTATAGACCTGCAGGCTTGCTCAGACAAGCAATAAGACCTCCATTCCTTGCTCTGCCCAAGGCATTAACTGCATCAACCAATTTCTAGAAGAAATTGATGATTGAGGACAGAGGACAAAAATGTAGCTGAGGGTACATGGGTTTCCCCATTGACACCTGGTCACACCCTATTGGCTTAGGGGGTTTGACTAACTCCCCACCCTATCCCTTGTGGAATCATGCCCGCATATCTTTCATGTTTGCAGTCCCATAGCTCCCTGTGGTATTTTATTAATTTGCATAGTTACATGATATATCAAAATGCTATGTGCTTGACTTGGCACCAAAACCATAGATATCAACCTTGATCACCTATGCACAAAACACCAGATCAATGGTAGGGCCTTGGACTTGAGCTCCATGTCATGATATCAATGCAATATATACATTATGTACAATTCAATACCAAGGGGTATTACAGTTACAAACATGTTAAAGATGAATAAGGCGTTCTGGACGTTTCCCTCCTGTGGGAACAATCCATCTTCGGCATGACGTGAACTCTATTTTTTATCCTTATTAATACAAAAATTCTTAACAGTTTCTATATATATATATATATATGGGTTAGCGCAAGTGGTCGAGAGTTGTTCATGCTACCAGAAGCTCTTGGGGTCAAATCCCTAGGTGGCTATGCTGGGGCCTCACTTGATGTCCCCACTGGGTTAGGCCCCGTAATCAAGGCCGATGGTTTACATCGGGTACCATCCTTAAAAAAATAGGGAAGTACCTGAGAGTTTCCTC